>QRDG01000381.1:566436-1026204 GCA_012064385.1 Puccinellia tenuiflora
GGCGTGGGGCAACCATGATGGGTGGGCTCGCCAGGTATTTCTTCAGGTCCTCGAAGGCCTTTGCTGCTTCAGGGGTCCACTTGAAGGGACCGGACCTCTTCATGATCTTGAAAAATGGCAGCGCCCTCTCGCCAAACTTGGAGATGAAACGGCCAAGGCTGGCCATACATCCCGCTAGGCGTTGCATGTCCTTGAGGCGACGAGGAGGCTGCATCTGCTGTATGGCCTTGATCTTGTCGGGGTTGGCCTCGATGCCGCGGTGGGATACCAGGAACCCGAGGAGCTTGCCTGAAGGGACCCCGAAGACTCACTTGGCGGGGTTCAGCTTGATGTTGACCTTGCGCAGGTTGGCAAAGGTCTCCTCGAGGTCCTGGATGAGCGTGCTTTCTTCGCGAGTCTTGACGACGATTTCATCGACGTAGGCCTCTGCATTCTTCCCCATTTGAGCCCCCAAGGCGATCCTCATGAGGCGCTGGAAAGTGGCGCCGGCGTTCTTCAGGCCGAAGGGCATGCAGACGTAGCAAAACACACCAAAAGGGGCGAGAAATGCTGTCTTCTCCTCGTCTTCCTTCGCCATCTTGATCTGGTGGTAACCAGAGAAGGCATCCAGAAAACAGAGGAGCGCGCAGCCGACGGTGGAGTCGGTGAAGTCGATGCAGAGGCGGCTTCCTCCGATGTGCTTGGGGACGACCACACCATTGGCGAGCCAAGTGGGATGGACCACTTCCTTGATGATGCTGGCCTTCTTCAGTTTCTCTACTTCCTTGACGATGAAATCTTGCTTCTCTGGCGCCTGGCGCTGCGCTTTTTGCTTGACGGGGCGTGCGTTTGGACACACGGCTAAGTGGTGCTCGATCACCTCCCTCGGTACTCCGGACATATCTGACGGTGTCCATGCGAACATGTCAGAGTTTGCCCTGAGGAAGGCGACGAGCGCGCTTTCATATTTGGGAGGCAGGTTGGCGCCGATGGTGACGCTAGCCCCTGAGCCGCTTGCCCCAAGAGACACTTGCTTTGTTGCGGCCTTCTCCTGAGAGAAAAGCTGCTTCTTCTTGGCGGGGGGCCTCAGCAAGGGATCCTCGTCCTCATCAGCAGGTGACGCCACCGCGGCAGCCTTGTAGGCCACTTGCGCAGCGTACAAAGCGTCCGAGACCACGCCACGGATGACGATGGTGCCACCCGAGCCAGGGAGATTGACGAGGTTGTAGGCATGGTGGGTCACCGCCATGAACTTGGCGAGGGCGGGGTAGCTGAGGATGGCGTTGTAGGGCAGGCCGATGTGCGCGACGTCGAAATCGATCAGCTCGGTGCGGTAGTTGGCCTGGGTGCCGAAAGTGACGGCGAGCCTCACCTGCCCCAAAGGGGTGGTGAGACCCTCGGTCACCCCCGAGAAGGGCCTGGTGGGCATGAGCCGCTCGTAGGGCACCTGCAGCTTCTCGAACGTCTCGACGGAGATGACGTTGAGGCCTGCGCCCCATCAATGAGCGTCTTAGAGACGGCGATATTGTTGATGGTGGGGGTGCAGACCAACGGGATGGTGCCGACTGTTGAGGTGGACTTGGGGTGGTCGGTGGAGTCAAAGGTGATGGGGCACTGGGACCACTTAAGGGGCCTGGAGGCCTCGACGCCAGGGAGGGCTGCCGCGACCTCGCGAGCGAATTGCTTGAAGTGGCGGTTGGAGCTTGGGGCTTGAGCCCCGCCAAGGATGCAAGCGGCTCCGCGAGGCACCTGGTAGCCTTCAGGAGTCTCGTCGGGGAGGTTGTCGTTCATGGGCTGGGAAGCATTGGCCTGGGGGTTCTGCTGGTAGTTGTCGTCGTAGTTGTTGTTCCAGCGTCGCCCCCCGCGGCCGCCGCGGCCTCCGCGGCCTTGCGGCCGACCGTTTGCCTCGCGAGCCTCACGAAGCCTCTTGAGGTCGTAGCAATCCTCGGTGGCGTGGGAATGCCTGTTGTGGTAGATGCAGAAAGGGCGATCGTCCTTCTTCTCGGGTCCCGCGGCTGGAGTGGCAGCTTGGCGAGGCTGCTTGGTGTCAGGTTCAGCCGCAAGGACCGCCGTGGTCTTGCGCTTCTCGGTGGATTTCTTCTTCTTGGACCCCTCGGCGGGGTCCCCTGGCTCGTTCTTGACGAACAAGCGGCCCTCCTCGGCCTTGGCGCACTTGTCCGCCAAGTCGAAAAGCTTGACGACGGTGGTGATGTTGTCGTGGATGCCAAGCTTCTCGAGCATCCGTACGTCCGTGACCCCAGCCTGGAAGGCCGAAATGACCTGCGCGTCGGTGGCGTTGGGGATCTTGTTGCGCACTTGGCTGAAGCGCTAGATGTATTTGCGGAGGGTCTCGCCAGGCTTCTGACGCACGGCGCGGAGGTCGTTGTACGTGAGGCCGCGCTCGTACGTGCCCTTGAAGTTGGCGACGAAGCACCGGCAGAGGTCCTCCCAAGTGTTCATGGACTCGGCGGGGAGGTTGGTGAGCCATGAGGACGCTGAGTGCTTGAGGGCCATAGGGAACCAGTTCGCCATGACCTTGTCGTCGCCCCCGGCGGCCTGGATGGCCAGAGTGTAGAGCTGCAGGAACTCCAGGGGGTTGTTCTTGCCGTCGTAGCGCGGAGGAAGATCCGGGTAGAACTTGACTGGCCAGACGACGCGACGGAGGCTGCGAGTGAACGCGACCGTCATGCCGTAGGCGACCGTGCCGTTGGCGAGGGTGGCGCGGAGATGGCGCCCTGCGGCGGCGACGTCATGGATGGCGTGGTTGTGGCGATCTTGGTTGCGCTCGATGCTCACGCATGCGTCCTCTGGGGCTCGCTGCACGATCTGGCAGTCGTGCGGCGACGACGCGTGCGACGCGGCGCGGTTGCCGCGAGGAGGAGCCCCAGGAGCAGGCTGCGGTGGAGCCGGTGGAGCTGGAGCGGGAGCCGGCGCGGGGTGACGAGGAGGATTGGGGGAAGCATGAGGCGCGCCGTGCACCACGTCTCCCGCGAGGGCAGAGAGGACCAGCGAGCGAGACGGTGCAGGAGAGGCGGCGCGAGCGGCGCCAATGAGCTCGGAGACGCGGTTGAGCCAAGTCTCCTGAGACTCCGGCGTGTGACGGTACTGCAGCAGCTCCTGCGCCACGAGAAGCGCAGTCGCCGGGCTGGGCGCAGGGCGGCCCAGCAAGGAGGCAGCACGGTCCCGCGACGGGTGTAGGGAGGAGGCCTCCTCTTCGCCGAGGTCGTCCTCAGCGTGGTCGATGTCGTCGTCCTCCGGGTGCTCGATGCGGGGCTCGGGGTCGACGTGGCGCTCTGGAGCAGCACTCCCACGCGGGCGGCGCGGGCGGCCGGCGGGAGGAGCGGTGGCGGCGCTAGCCGTCCGGCGAGCGAGTCGTTCGGCGCGAGAGCCGGCCATGGCGGTGTCGAGGTTGAAGATGCGCCTCAGCCCCCTACCTGGCGCGCCAAATGTCGGAGAACTGTCCCAGGAACTAGGTGTGTCTCGAGAAGGATCGAGTAAGGGGCTGAACACAGAATCAAACAACCCTCAACGTGCTTCGGCGACGGTGCTCGTCGGACTCGCTGCGGGACAGCACTGCAGAGATGGAACACTCGGTCTTACCCAGGTTCAGGGCCCTCTTGTGGAGGTAAAACCCCTACGTCCTGCTTTGGTGTATTGCACTGCTTGGAGAGTTTACAGTACAAGGAGAGCTTGTCGAGCTCGAGGTGGCTAACAATGGCTAACCCTAGATCTTGAGCTAGGATGCGAACCAGCGTCGAGCTCTCCAGGGAATCGAACCCTTTGCACGGGCGTGCCACCCCTTCCATTTATAGGCATCTCGGACCTCTTCCGCCCAAACATTTGGGCGGGAAGGGTTACCACACAGCGACGAAGGAAGGAGGCATGGTGCACAATAAAGGTGAAGTCCACCAGAAAGGTGAAGGCCATGGACGCGGTCCATGGCAGGGACGGCGTCACCAAAGCTGGAAAAAGGCCACCACCCAACGGGCGGCAGGCTGGCGCTGCGGAGGTGGAACGGGTCCCACGGTGACGTCGCCCTTGTAGCGTAGCTGCAGACGGTTCCCTTATCACCAAAGTGGCAATACTCGTTGTCCGCTTTGCTTGGTGCTGCTTTGTTGACTCCTTTATACATGGAAACGACAACTGCGGCGTCGGCGTCATCGCGCGCAGGCGCGCGTGTCACTCTGCTAATGGCGCAGTAGCCCATGTGCGCTCTGCCGCGGAGGCAGAGATGGCTTCGTGGGGAAGGAGCCTCGCGAGGCAAAAAACCTCGCCGAGCCCTTCGGCTTGGTCCTTAGCAGAATTGCGGGTGGCGTCGGAGACGCCTTGTCGAGGAGCGGTCCCTCGCCAAGGGAGGAAACCCTCGGCGAGGGGAAAAGGCCCTTCGTGAGGGAGAAACCCTCGCGAGGCTCGCCAGGCTTAGAGAGCCTGGTCCTTAGCGAAAATCATCCAAAGAATCATGTGGGCCCTGGCAGGCCGGCCCGTGGTACCCTGGTTTCCACTGTGCCGACAACAGAGAGAAGAAGAGCTCCGGCTGGGAGAAATCTGCCGGGGAATTCCCCTCCCGGAGGGGGGAATCACCGCCATCGTCATCGCCATCACGCCAAGCATCATCGGGATCATCATGAACACCATCTCCATCATCAGCACCATCATCCCCGTCACCATCCCATCTCATCCCGCTGTAGCAATCGTCATTGTTTTGTTATTAGTTCATTGGAATCGTATTCCGGGTATTGATTACCACTTGTAGTTGATGCTTGAGAGTTTTATCGGTGAATTATCTTTACGATCAGATTGTTACCCTTATTCATATCACCTCTGATCATGATCTATATGATGTCTTGTGAGTAGTTCGTTTGGTTCTTGAGGACATGGGGAAAGCCTAGTTGCTAGTAATTGCATAATGTTGAGTAATATTTAATGGTTTGATTTATGTTGTGGTGTTATTCCTCTAGTGGTATCATGTGAACGTCGACTACATGATACTTCACCTTTCAAAGGGCCTAGGGGAATGCATAGTGTATTTAGTTTGCTTAAGGTAGGGTTGCAGGAGTGACAGAAACCTAAACCCCAAATTGTGAACTAGTGCTCTAGGGAGCGTAGGGTCTCGGAGTTTAAGGCTGTGGTTAGGTTTTATCTTAATTACTTTCTTGTAGTTGCGGATGCTTGCAAGGGGTTTAATCACAAGTATGCATTTGTCCAAGTAAGGGCGGTGCATTAACATTGGTCTACCCACACAACACTTTATCAAAACATTGAAGGTTAATCACCGGTGTGCAATGAAACTGGCTAGGCAGAAACTCCCATGTGTCCTCGAGAACGTTTTAATCTTCATAAGTAACACAACCGGCCTGTCCTTTGAGCTTAAAATCACAATCTTCATAAGTAGCACTCTTTTATTTACTTGTTCTTCATTTGTTCTTTAAATCAAAAATCCAAAAAAACATTTCTCTTTTAGTGCTTGCAGTGAAACCTTGTTGAAAACTACTTGTCAACACCTTCTGCTCCTCGTTGGTTTCGACACTCTTACTTATCGAAAGGACTACGATAGATCCCCTATACTTGTGGGTCATCAATTATCTTATGAATTATGCTACTCAAGTGGTTTTATTAATGTAATTTCCAGAGTCACCTTTGTCCCATGCCGCGAAGTTGACAGTGTGCGCACCGTGTGTGGCTCTTAGGATAAAGGTTACAGGAATACTTATCATGAGTTATTATTTGTGTTAGATGTCTCTATGAAATTGTGGTGTTTGTCTAGTACTATCTTAGGGCGCTCAAGTTGACAGTGTGGGGTTCCCTAGATGTGGAATGCGACTTTAATGTGTGCTTTTATAGCCCTACCCAATGGATTGGTGTTCGTTATCGAACCGGAGGATAGTTCGGAGTAGCATAGTGAAGAGGAAATATTTATGTATTCAATTATATTATTATTGTTGAGAGTGTCCACTAGTGAAAGTATGATCCCTAGGCCTTATTTCCAAGCATTGAAACACACACTTGAGCTTGTCCTCTTGCTACATAGAGGATTCGGCTTTCTCTCTGTGAGAGCTTTTACTTGCTACCATTTACCTTCAGCATTTTTACCAAAAATCCCAAAAACACTTGCATCTTTCATTGTTTTATTTACCATTCTTGTTAACCAATACCTTCAGCTCCTCGTGGGTTCGACAACCTTTTCTAATCGAAAGTTACTACAATTGATCTCCTGCACTTGGGAGTCATCAGTAGCCAAGCACTCTACCTGCGCACGTACCCCTAAGGAAGTCTATACCTTCTGGGAGCCTTCTCCACTGTCCTCGGGTACTAGGTCAGAGGGGAATGGACCATTCGCCAGGGTAGACGCATACCCCCGCAAAGACTCTCATCAACTATCAAGCATCCGCAGGCCGATAGTATATTGACTCCGACCGAGATATTATGCCTAAGTGCAGGATGCAGATGCAAGTAGTTAGCTGATTTTCTGCTGCGTCCTCGATCCGCCCTGTTCTTCCCGGGTATCCAACTCCTTAGCCGTTTTCCGCCGCCAGATCCTGTCCCGGGAAGGAGCTGCACACAGCAAACTTTTAGTAGGAAAAGAATGGACCCTCTTTTCAACCATGTTAGCGTGTTATCTGAAGCAATCCGCAAGCACAGTTGATTGTGCATTTCTGTGATGAAGGTCCTCTCACCACAGCACTGCCCGATTCCTCCTTTCCGTGGCTATACGGCATGATCGGGCGGCAGTGCCTATCCGCGAGGCCACTCGCGCTTCAACCCGTCAGCCACCGGCACATATCAGCCCCCTGCTTACGGGTTGCTATGGATAACATGCTTGCATGCAAGAATTGAAGCTCGCGGAATTGAAATTACTTATCTTTTATTCCCTTGGCGACGATTCTTACACCCTATTACAGAACACTAGTCCCCAGGGCGTGCTTTAACGGATTAGACGTTGGGTGATTCATATTCGTAATTAGGGGTAGAATTTGTGAAGATTCTCGATGTTCCAGGTGTTGCCCTCCGGCCTACCTTTCTCGTCCTCCAGGTATACCGCTCCAGGTTTCAGGGTATGAGTGACCTGGTAGGGCCCTTCCCACTTGGATGACATCTTGTTCGTGCCTTCCATTTTTGCTTTTTGCGGAGTACCAGTTTTCCGGGTTGCAGCTCCCGCGAGTTGATCTTCCGGGCTGGCTACCCGTGTTGTCGGTGTAGAAGGGTCGGCAGCCCCCGGTGTCGATGCAGACCTTGACTTGAGCCTCTCGGGAGAGATTGAAGGCTGCCGGAGCACCTCGATGTAGATCCCGGGAGGTACCGGCTCCCGTTCGGACGCCAGTTGTGACAGCTCATCCGCAGACGTGTTCTCCTCCCGCGGGATGTAAACAGCTCTCAAGCTGTTGAAGCGCCGCTGGATCTTCCACACTTCCTCGACGTATGGCACCATCTGAGGGCAAGCATACTCCTTGTAGACTTGCTTGATGAGTAGCTGAGAGTCACCCTTGACGACGAGCTTGCCGATGCCGAGACCAATGGCAGCACTAACTCCCGCGAGCAGGCCACGGTATTCCGTCCTGTTGTTTGAGATGTTTCTTTGGTAATGCATCTGGACGACGTACTTCAAGCTGTCGCCGGTTGGCGAGGTTAGGAAAACTCCAGCGCCCCCTTGCCCCTTGGTGTAGGAGCCGTCGAAGTGCATGGTCCAGGCGTTGGGATCCTCCTTCCCGGGGAGGCTTGTTTCCTCTTCCGGGTCATCGAATGTCGTCTCGGTACACTCGGCTATGAAGTCAGCCAGTTCTTGGCTCTTGATGTTATCCGTGTGCTCGAATTTGAGACCGAAGCCTTGAAGTTCCACGGCCCATGCTGAGATGCGTCCAGTGGCCAGCGGGTTCTCCAAGTGGCTTCTTAGGTTGTACTTGGACACCACCGTGATCGGGTGCCCCTCGAAGTACGACCTCATCTTGTGGGAAGCAATGAAGATTGCTAGCAAAAGCTTCTGCATCATGGGATATCGCTCCCAGGCGTCGCGCAACACCGAGCTGATGAAGTAGACCGGATGTTGCACCTTGCGGGTTGCTGAGTATTTGGCGGGCTCAGCGTCCTTCACGTCCTCGGCGCCCTGAGGTGTTGTCGAAGTAGCCCCCGACAGAGCTGCCTTGGAATTGATCTCTCCGTCTCCCGCAATATCGGGTTTGGTATTTATGGGCGCGGTCGAGGTGCTGGGATCCTCGAACCCCTGGTCGCCCGGCCACTTCTTCTTGCTCGATTGCCTCGGGAATGGATCCTCGGGACGCTTGCCCTTGCTCGACTTCTTCGGAGGAGCGTCGCGTTCTGCTACAAGCACAGTGCTAACCACCTGGTTGGTGGCTGCGATGTACAGCAGCAAAGGCTCCTTCTCTGCCAGGGCCACGAGGACTGGCGGTGAGGCGAGGTAGCGCTTGAGGGACTGGAGAGCTTCCTCGGCCTCGGGTGTCCACTCCACGGGGCTCGATTTCTTGAGTAACTTGAACAACGGTAAGGCCCGCTTTCCAAGACTTGAGATGAAGCGCCCGAGTGCAGTGATGCACCAGTTGAGGCGCTGCACGTCCTTGACCCGCCGGGGTGCCTCGATTCGCTCGATGGCCTTGATCTTGTCGGGTTTCGCCACAATCCCCCGGTGGGAGATTAGGAAACCCAGCAGCTTGCCCGATGGGACCCCGAACATACACTTGTCGGGGTTGAGTTTGAAGTTGACCCAGCGGAGGTTGCTGAAGGTCTCATGTAGGTCCTGGACAAGGGAATCCTTGTACCAGGTCCTGACCACAATGTCGTCGATGTATGCTTCAACGTTGCAGCCCAGCTGAGGCCCGAGGCACGCCTGCATCGCACGCTGGAAAGTAGAGCCGGCGTTTTGGAGGCTGAATGGCATCCGGGTGTAGCAGTAGCAGCCCTTGGGGGTGATGAAGTCCGTCTTCTCCTGGTCCTCGACCGCCATCATGATCTGGTGATACCCGGAGAAGGCATCCACGAAGCACAGCAACTCGCAGCCGGTCGGGGAATACACAATCTGGTCGATGCGCGGCAGAGGGAACGGGTCCTTGGGGCAGGCCTTGTTCAGGTATGTGAATTCGATGCAGAGCCGCAGCTTGGAGGTCATAGGCTTCGGTACCACGATGGGGTTGGCCACCCAAGCCGGATGAGGAACTGCCGTGATAACGCCGGCTTCTAACAGCTTGTCAACCTCGGCGACAATGAAACCCAGCTTCTCCTTGCTTTGCTTCCGTAGAACTTGTTTCACGGGGCGGGCATCCGTGCTTACCGCCAGTTTGTGCTCGATCAGCTCCCTTGGTACGCCGGGTAAACCTGACGCCTCCCACGCGAAGACGTCAGAGTTCTCCCGAAGGAAGGCGACGAGCACGCTTTCCTAGTTTTTAGTGAGGTGGGCACCGATGGTGATGGTGCGGGAACCGTCGCTCGTTAGTGCCACCTTCTTGGTCATCTGCGGGTCTCCGTGGAATGGCATCTTCTTGGAGGAAGCGGGTGCCGAGCCCCCGGGGTACCCTCCGTCCCCGGAGAATGCAGTGACACCAACCTCCTGCACATCTTGACGGGTGTCTGCCATCGTCGCCACCGTTTGGTTCAGCTTTTGGACATAGTAGATGGCTTCATCGATGTCGCCCTTGACATTGATCACACCCCATGCCGCGGGTATCTTCATCATGTTGTAGGCGAAGTGGGAGACGGCCATGAACTTGGCCAGCGCAGGTCGGCCGAGGATGCCATTGCACGGGAGCAGAGTGTCGGCGATGTCGAAGACGATTTCCTCGGTGCGAAAGTGACCGGAAGAGTGATCTTCCCTAGAGGCTGTGTGACGTTCCCGTTCACACCTTGGAACACGCCTGTTTTGCAAACGGGAAAGGGGGATTTCCAGGGTGGCCAGGACCTTTGCCGTCAGCATCTTGGTGACCTTGTAGTTGTGGATGATGGGCGACAAGATCAGGGGCAGGGTCCCTACCCCGGCGACATTGTCGGGGTGATCTTCCGGGTCGAAGGTGATGACCTGATTAGACCATTCCAGAGGCTTTGGCGGGGCCGAAGCGACCGCGTTCAGCTCCCGAACAAGTCTCTTGCACCCAGCGACTCTGTTGATCTCTTGGAATTGTCCATTGCCGCCACCCTGAGCAGCCGGAGCATCCCCATTGTTGTCGTGGGAGAACACTAGGTTGTTCGGTCCGCGTCCGCCTTGGCCTCCACGTCCTTCGCCACGTCCCCACCCCCAGCGCCACAGCCTTGGCGACCCACGGGGCAGTCTCGAGAGTAGTGCCCGGTGAGTCCGCAGCTATAGCCTTGGCGACCCGTGACGTTGTGCACACATTGTGAGGCCCTTCACTTGGCGGTAGTCCTTGAGCAGGTGGTTGCCGTCAGGGCAGATGTGGCACCATGGATCTTCTTCCCCCTCGGAGGTTGAGGCCGACTTGGGTTTCTTGGGGAGAGGCTCGGTGACGAAGACGCACTTGTCGGGTCCAGGGTCCCGTTTCTTGTTCTTGGTGGGGGTGGCCTTGTCCTCGGGTTCGTCCTCCCCGGGGAACCTGACCCCTTCCTCTGTGTGGGCGCAGCGGTCCGCAAACTCCCAAAGGTCGCAGGTGGTCTCGATGCGATGTGTGCTCAACTTCTCGCGCATCTGGGTGTGCCGGAAGATGGCGTGGAAGGACTGGATCACCAGCTCTTCTTTGATGCAGGGGATCGTGTTCATCTTCTGGGTGAAACGTTGGATGAATTTGCGGAGAGTCTCACCCGAAAGCTTATTGAAGTCGTGGAGGTCGCTGGGAACTCCCGGGCGTTGGTACATGTCTTCAAAAGCCCCCAAAAACTGCTCCTTCAGTGCCCGCCAGGAACGGATGGAGCACTTGGGAAGGTTGAGAAGCCGCGACTGGGCGTCTCCCTTCAGGGCCAACGGGAACCAATTGGCCATCATGATCTCGTCGGCCCCGGCGACCACCACAGGGAGCGAGTAGGGCTGCAGGAAGTCCCGGGGGTTGGTGGTGCCATCGTAGCGAAGGACGTCGATCTTGATTTTCTTGGGCAAGGCAGTCTGGAGAAACTCGGGAGAGAGGGCGAGGCAGCCCTCGGCGATGTCGTCGTCCCGATCCTCCCGACGATCGAGTTCTCGGTGGCGCTTGATGCGGGTGCGCATGTCCTCGTGTTGGCGGTTGTTGAGGTCGTTGCGCAGATCTCGGTTGCGTGTAGTAGACAACCCGACGGAGATGACCGGATCACGGTCGTGGTTCACCCGACCGGCCGCAGGAGGTTTGCTCACGGAGGTACCGTCTCACCTTGGCTCTTGCCCCGGGGATGATTCTGAGGTTCACGCGTCTCAGCACCTTCTGCTCCGGGACTGCCGACGGTGGGAGCGTTAGTGGGCTCGCACCTGGGACTGCCGTCGGCGAAATTGAGGAGCCCCTCCCCAGGGATCCGCCACTCCTGGTAGACCTTGGGGTTGTCGGTGCTCCGAGGAAATTACATCAGGGCCTTCGTAGTGACGAGGGCGTCGTGACGAGCTTCCGCATCTGCGGAGAGGAGCATGCAGGACTTGCTTCTAGCGCCTTGCTGACCCTTGCTGGCGCAGGCGCCGTTGCTCTTCTCCCCGGTGGTGGGATCCTTGTCAACATTGCCGCCGACGCTCTTCTCCCCTCCTAAGCGCGAGGGGTGAGGCCTGGTGGAGTTCCCTTGTGCAGCCGCGCCCTCGTCGCTCTGGATGTTGTCGCCCGCTCCATCCGGCACCACCTTCTCCGGAGGCGGTGGAGGTAGAGGAACGTTCTGGTTCGCTGCAGCATCGAGGCGCTCACCAGAAGCCTGAGTGCGCGTGGGGGAGACCGGCTTGGAGGTCGCGGCGTCGGCCTTCTTCTTTGGCGGCATGGTCGGCGAAGAACTTGAGGTAGATCTCGATGAATATCACGAAGTTAATGAAGCCGAATCTAGCGCTTGCACCCCCTACCTGGCAGGACAGATGTCGTGTCTTGGATCACGGACACCTGGAGTAAAGGATACCCACTTTTTAGGTTCGGCACGGGGCGCGAAGGAGGCTGGGAGACGCCAACTTCCGGGAGAGCCTCGCCAAGATCTCCAATCTACGTACTAGCAAGCAACACAGAGACACAAGGAGTTTACCAGAATTGAGTGGATCATCATGGTGTGGCTTATAGACGTGGTGGCGGGTGAGAACCCGGGAGGTGATGGCCAGAGGTTAAAGACAAGAAGATCCTTTCCCGGAGGAGATCACCTCTCACCTAAGCTAGTCCTGACTGGTGCGCTACCTAGCCTAGCCTCCCACTCTCTGGAATTCCATCCATTCCCTCCAGTGCCTTGGTCCTCCTTTTATAGGCCAAGGGGATCCCACAAGGGCACCTTTGGGGACGGAGGGGTTTTAGGTGGAAAAACCCCTCCGTGTTCTTCTTATGGGGCGACGTGGCCTCTACTCGTCCAAGTATTCTTCTGAGGGGGGTTAGGTGCGGTCGTCCACCTTTTTGAGGGCGGGCGGACAAAGGCTGACACCATTACCGACCGTGTCCCCGCGCGGCGCCTCCATCTTCTTGGCGCCCAAGTCTTCTAAGAGCTTCCAGCAGGAGCTGTCAAGCTTATCCTCTTTGCCTGTACAGAGGTTGGAGCCCGGGGGTGAGCCTGGCCTCCTGCCGGGCGTCCAGGTCCCCGGGACCTCAGCGTCGTCTGCCAGGTTGAGGGTGACCTCGGAAGGCCACCTGGTCCTTAGTCGTGATTTTCGATGCCGTCCTTGTCCGGTTGCCGTGGGGCAGATGGGGAGGCCCATCTGCCGGTCTTGAATCCTTGCCTTGTTCGCCTCCTTGGTGGGTCCACTGGTGGTGAACCCACTTTGACCGCATCAGGGGAACCCCGTGTTCCACTGTTGCGACAGTAGGACAGCAGCAAATTTCCCTTAAGTAAGTAGGTTTATCGAATCCACGCGAGGAAGAGGTTGAACGTATCCTCTCTCAAGCAATCATGCAATGAAGATACAACAAGTCTCTTGTCTCCCCAACACACCTAATACAATTGTCAGTTGTATAGGTGCACTAGTTCGGCGAAAAGATGGTAAAATGCAAGTAATATGGATGGTAAAAGGTGGTTTTGTAATTTTCTAGTAAAAATGGCGGCAAGTGAACAACTGGCAAAAGTGACTAAAAATGGTGTTTCAATGCTTGGAAACAAGGCCTCGGCTTAATACTTTAACTAGTGACTATTCTCAACATCATTAACATAATTAAACACATGATATTTCATCCAAAAGCATGCAAGGAGGACGTTATTCGGAGATCATTCTTTCATGGATCAAAATAGGATGAGAACTGCGTAGGGCTACAAAAGCACACCTTAAAGTTCGTATTCCACATCTAGGGACAATGCACGCTGTCACTTTCATCATCCGAAGATAGTACTAACAAACACCACAACCTATCTATCTAATACATCCACGGCACATGCGCTGTCACTTTCGCACCCTGGAGATTATATACTAAACACAAGCATCAAGAAACCTAATGATCTATTCAATCCAACAATAATAAAGAACAAACTAATGATGAAGGTCCCTCTAAGCTATTATCCATAGAGTCACACACGGCACCCGCACTATCACCATGGAGCCGTGATCACAACGGTGGCTCCGGAACTTATACTAGATAACGTCACTTGAGCAACATTATATCCATTATGTCGGGACTATGGGAACCAGGGTGCCCTGTCTCAGCTGTCAGCGGCCCGACCGCTTCACGCCGTTACAAAGATTCAGCAAGCACCTCGCGAGGGACCCCGCTCCCTCACGGATCAAATGTGTGCAGCAAGGCCGTGCCAGGGCGGTCTGCCCACTTTGGATGATTAAAGACTAGGACGGTGTGAGACCAGACGAAGGACGAGAGGACCCTTCCCTTTTTGGTGCTTAAAGCTCCCATTGAGGGACCCGCTCTCGAGGACGATGTCAGCAAGCCACGCACCCTTCTTTGTCTTGTTTTGGCCAATTGTGGTTGCCCCCGCCAAGAGGAAGAGGCCCAGGTCACAATAAAAAGCCGTCCACTACCTCCATTGTAGAGGGGGGTTCCGAGTTCGAGAGGTCGGACGGTTCATGGTTCAAAACTCCAACAATCAACACCCATGATATAACCAGACAAGCAGGAGTAGGGTTTTACACCGCAACGGTGGCCTGAACCTGGGTAAACCTTGTGTGTGTTCTCGCTTTGCTCGCTCCGGCCCTCGTAGAGATTTCGTTGGTAGACTAGCCTTCAACCCAGTGGAAGAACTTAGGTCCATCGGAACCCACAAATCCGACATTTATCATGCCAGGTAGGGGTTGACGCTTGCTCTTCCTCGACAGATCTCCTCGCCACGTTCGGCGGGCATGCACCCGCGGAGGGACGCACCTCGCATCACCTCCACAGGCGGAGCACGGTCGCGGCACCACCGCCGCTGAGCCCGCGTCTTCATCCACTCCGGCGGCGTAGCCTGCGCCAACCTCCACCGCCTCCCCCTCGATGTTCGCGAACTCCCCGCGGTAGCAAGGGTCGCCTCACCGCCACGCCATCTCCAATGCTCCAACCTCCGCCGGAAAGCCCCGTCGGCCTAGCCACCGCACACCCAAGCCCGTCATGGCACCTGCGGCGGCCTAGATCTCGGCAGGGACACTTTAGCGTCGGCCCGAGGGCTCTGTGCTAACCACTCTCCACAAGCATACTCTCGTGAGGAGAGACCTGCGGGGGTGCCTGGCGCGTACCAAGTGCTCGTTGGCTCGGGGGCTACTCCCGCTGCTGCTCACACGGCTCGAGGACCGGGAGGCCGCCATCATCGTCAACGATGGATCGAAGCATCAAGCCAAGCAAGAAGAACAAGCTCGCGAAGCACGAAGCAAAGTGTCCTTCCATTAAGTTCAATCACATTACAACACGCCTTCGACGCTAGTTTACAACAAGGAAAAGGTTCAAGGGCGACGCTACGAGACCCCGAGCTACGACAAGGACAGCTGCCACTACGAGGATGGCAGCCCCTTCAGAAGGCCCACGCACGCCGTGACTCCCGTAGCTCAGGTTGCTTCCCGGTCCTCTTGCTCAACGAGTGAGGACCTTCGAGGCGCCCATGGACGCTTCCCGTCGAAGGAGCGCTGCCCTCAGGATGGCGGCGATGGAGGTCTTGCCAAAGAACCCCTTCACCAGCTCCCGGGAGAAGGGGCCAACACCAAGGAGCCCCCAAGGGGAGACCTCCAAAATGTCGACCTGTCCGGCAGGACCCTCCGGCGACGTCAAGGTGACCTCCATAGAAGCGCTCCGGCCAAAGGTGGGTGAAGAAACGTCGGAACATGGCATGTGTACCAACAATCCCCCCCATGGTGACTATTGGAGCCGCGGCGCCTCCCACACCTCGTCGAGTCAAGAGGAGGGGAAGCGCGCTTCCCACGTCTATAGTGCCCCTCCAGCCAGACCGGAGGGGCCGGCGCCGCCGACCTTGTCGACAACTGTGGAAGACGAGGCAGCGACGCCCTACTTTGGATTGTGGGCAGCTCCGGTTGCCTAGCAGTCTGCCGAGGGACCCTCGGGGCCGCCGTCTTCATCAGCAATGGCGGCCTCGCCACCGCCGCCACGCCCGTCGCTCTGCATGGTTGCTTCCATGGGTTGTGTCCTTCTACACCAAAAAACTACCAAGATGAAGATGCAAGCCTCGGGGGAAGGGAGAGGCGCTCTGGTGTCTCCCTCCGCCCCCATCGCTCCCTTTTTATACTGCCGGAGCGGTAGGAGGGGAGTTAATGGAGAAGAAACGCCGGCGCCCGCTCGTCTCCCAACCACCGGCGCCATAAGTGCGGTGGGGCCATCCGCCCCCCAGGATTCGCCTACACCCGCGGCACGCCTCGTCGTATCCCATTGTCACGGCCTCTTCACTGGCATGACACGCAAGGGAGTAAATGTTGGCCGCCAGGATTCCCGCTAACAAAGCGGAAGACGAGCGGACGGCACGCCAGGCCTTGCACGCCTTTCTATGCGGCTCTGCTTCACAAGTTTTTCTTGCTAACGCACCACCGCTGGCTTCACGTCCTCTACAGTTTTTCCTGCGTATCACGCGAGCGGGGGCTAGGACACGCTGCCTATGCCGGGCCTGACCCACAAGCATAATCCCATGTATGATAATGAGCTCTACCTCGCGGGCCAGTCCCTGTGGAGGGCACCTCCCCATGAAACTTGGCACTTGTCTCTCCTCGCCCGGCACCCAGGATCAAACTAACGAGTCGTGCGTTCCCAGCCGATGTGAAAAGCTTTTGCCCTATGCCTCGTTGCAATGTAGGATCACCAGGGAAAGCCAAGCCACCGGGCTAGCGCCTCCCGAAGGAGCATCGGAAAAGCTGCCGCGCGGCCTCGGGAAGCCCTCAGCCGCGAAAACACAGCTAAGTCAAAACGACTTCTCGTTAGCTCGCCACCCACCATCCTCCGTTCAAATTCTAGAATGCCGCGGCGACCTTTTCTCGAAAATCCCATGAACCAGGTTTGCGTGCCAAAGGGGAGTAACTGAGTATCGCACTCGGGGATCTTACTAACCTATTGTCACAACACCCGCCATCTTCCGTGCTGGCCACGAGCGGTGACTGGTGTCTGTGGACTACGGGTTGGGACCTAAGACGCAGAACGATCGCACGACATATGGAGAAAGAAGGAAAAGCCCTCGCGGGGAACTGGAAGATCACAAAATACCGCAATAAGCAAACATGCGCATATACTTGCAAGCGACAAAATATTTCATTACAACAAAATGATCATGCAGATACAAGAGGATGGCCTCAGGTGTTTACTCCTCTGCAGCATCGCGAGCCTCGTCCTCCGCGTCCCCTCCCGAGGGTCCGGCGCCCCCGTCAGCACCAGGACCGCGCTGGAAGTGGTCGCAAAGGACGCTCACAAGCTCGTCCACCTCCTCCTTCAAGCCCTTCGTGCACTCCTCGTCGCCGACCTGTGCCGGCTCCAGGACCGCGTTGAAGCAAAGGCCCGCTGGTTGAGTGCACCAGAGTTGCGGAGCAGGCAGAGGTTGGTGAAGATCAGCTCGCCCTCCTAGGTGAGTAGGTCGCGGCACTCACTCTCCACGACCGCGTCCACCTCGCCGACCACCTTCTCCAAGTGCTCCACCAGGCTGAGGTAGAAGAAGACGTGGCTCGCGGGCGCCTCGGGCTGGAATGCACCATGTTGACCAAGGTTCTCCCCGCTAAGGCAGGAATAGACCCGGCCCGCTGGGCGCGCTTGACGAGCTCCAGCATCATAGCTCGCCACTCCCTGCCTAGGGTGGCGGAGGTCTCCCTCTCCAGCTTCAGCTCCTCCACTTGCTTCAGGAGGGGCTCGATCTGCTGAAGCGTGTCGTCATGCTCCTTGAGCACCTGCTCCAGCTCCGCCAGCGCCAGGCTGCGCTCCTCCCGTAGGGCGCCGGCCTCCTCGCGGGCGGAGTTGCGCACCCCGCGAAGCCGCTGGTCCTCCTGCTTTGCGAGGTCTAGCTCCTTCTTCAGCCCGCGGACCTTGTCCGCATGGCACGCCTCCTGCACCCGGATCTTCTGATTATAGGCGTCGCGCTCCTGGCGTGGATGTCCTGGCCTTCTGAGCGAACTCCTCATCCATGGCGTGCCGCTTCTTGACGAGGCGCGCGTCCGCCTCGACATGGAGGTTACTCTCCCTCCGGTCAAGAGCCTCCTGATGGGAGACAAGGACTTCCTCGAGTTGCTCCAGACGAGCCCTCTCCGTCTGCTACTCCGCAATAGTGCGTGTAAGCTCGCGCTCGCGCAGCGCGAGCTCCCTCTCCGCGTCCGCGGTAAGCCAGGAGGCGCGCCTCCACCTCCACCTCCTTTGCCGCCGCGGCCTGCAGGGTGGCCTCCGTGGCCGCGTGCCGCCATCCCTCCTCGCCAGCCGCACGCGCCCCTGGACCTCGCGCTGTGACGCCGCAAGGCACCGACACTCTGCCTGATGCGCGGCGCGCTCTGCTGCGAGGCGCCGGCGCTCGGCCTCAAGCTCGGCAAGCCCCGCTCCAAGGATCCCACCGAGCCTGTCGTTGGCGTGGTGGGCGCGCGCCAGCAAGCTACTATTCGGATGGCTTGCTGCCAGCGCGCTCCCAAAAACCACGATGTCCCATCCCGTCACAGCGGGCTAGTGTAACGCCCCGACCCCGGAATTATACATTGAGGCTATGAATCCGACACAAGCATCAATGTATAAGACAAAGATCGAGACTTGTGGAACAGAACTGGCACAAAGCATGACTCTACGACACAAAAGTATAGCAACTCATATAACGAGAAGAATACAAATATTACAAGCAAAAGGATCACAGATCCAACAATTCAACAAGCGGAAGCGGGTAGTGTTGTCTAACAACAAGAAGCAAAATATGGCCTAAGAGGCCTACAATAAACATCATCCCAGCCAGCTTGTTCCACGGTCCCAAGCTGCCACCTGGGAACCCCAGACTAGTAGTCGACGTCAACGAAGAACCCACCTAGCTGCTCGGTGTCGTCCTCCTCTGAAATACAAATACATAGAGGCAGCAAAGAGAGACTGAGTACGATGTACTCGCAAGTTTAGTAGGGAGATATAGGCCCAATGACTGACGGAGGCTCTAAAGCTGTTTTATGTATTTCTTTTGCATAAAGCTAATTTTAAATAACCGAAATATAAAGTGACCCATGGCATTCGTCTACTCAGAATATTTTTATAAAGGGGTAAGAGAGTAACATTTTCATCTTCGGTTCTCGGCGAACCTACTTGCAACCATCACCACTCATCTCACACAAAGGCACTCCCTCGACTCACCCTCGAGGAAATGAACCTTTATCACAAGTTTATTATGCAACCTCTAGCTGCCATATCAATTAGGTTAACGTTGTCTATGATCTTATATCCGATACCAAGATTGTCCATAACCGTGGACACGGCTTTTCGAAAAGATTATCCCTGCAGGGGTGTACTAATTTACCCATTGGTACCATCCGGCTCACCTAGTTGGCCCTCTTCCGGGGAAGGCCGGCAAGCGGGCGCGGTTAAACCTTTACCTCACGTGAGAATATCCAAGAGTCATCTGTGGCCACAGGACAGGTTCAGCGCTCCCAGCGCCCTGCCCCATCGCCACGTCCAAAACACAAATCCTCATCAACATCATCTTTCCACTCACACGCAAATGGAAAACCGAACTAGAGGACCCTTGGATACGCCCGCACAAGTTATTCAGTTAGTAAGGCGCCCATACACCCACCAATGGCAGCACGCTCGTCTTGGTTCAAGAGGTAAAGAACTCGCACCTAGGGGCCAGAGTGAGGCAAAACACCATCCCCGATGGCAACTCACCCCAACCATCTTAGCATTTTAATTAAGCATCTCCATTATCCACCATGCCCGAATCATTCCATCATCATCAACAATTACGGAAATAATAACGGACATAAAGCATTTACCTAAGCATTGCTAAGCATAGCTAGATATATGAATACAACAATTCTATCTTTAACTCGGCCAACACTTCAACCCTAGGTTTCATAGGTAGGGATACATGTGATGGGCTTGGGGAAGAACATGCATTCATCGGATATTCTAATATTTACCAAAAAGACATTTGAACCGCATGCAATATTATGGTGGATAAAATAAGTTTATAAAAACATAGGATGCTAGATGCCAAGAAGGTTAGGTTATCTCTTGCCTTGCTGCCCGGTCGTGAAGTACTGCTCGTCGGGGTAGTTAGAGAGACCCTCGACTCCGGAATCTATCGATACCCAAAAGAAATACAAAGCACACATAAATCACACGAACTCAAGATGCAATGCTCAATCACATGATGACATGTCCAATTAATGCAAAGATATTATAATATAAAATAAAAGCAACATTAAATGGGGAGCCAAATAATTAGTGCAATTATTTGGAACCAACCCCATATTTATCTTAATGACCACAATTCTTTATAAATTGTCGAATTATTAGAGAAGTGGCTCAAGTATCCATGAACATGGCATGAAAGGATACGTTTCGTTCTTCCGATCATTTCGGCAATTTATTTGTAAGTTTCGAAGTACCGATGAATAAATGACAAATTAATTAAATGATTGAATTTGATTCATTTAATCAAATTATGAATAACATCAAATAAAAGTTTGTGATCATGACATGATATCAACATGGTTGAGTAGAATTTGACAAGTTGATCACTTTGATATTTAATTCATAATTTTTGAACAATTATTTAATAAGTTATGAATTTTCCTAATTTGGGATTATTTAACCCATTTTAGGAATTCTTAAATATCCAAAAGAAAGTAATTTCAAAAGAAGATTACAATGACTCCAAGTGGTAGAGTTTGTTTTTCTGAGCATGTTGAAACTTGAATCGTCGAATTTGAAGCATTATTCGAATAGATATGAAATATTTAAACTCCAATTTAAATTCCAAAATTCGCAGGTTTTACTGTTTGGGCCGGCCTGTAAATCGGCCCAGGCCGGTTAGCAGGCCGGGGCAGTGGCAGAGGCCTCCGGCCTCAGGACCGGCCCAAACCGGGGCGCAGGCCGGGCGCCCACCAGAGACTGCCGGCCTAGCGGCCGGCCCAGACCGGGGCCAGGCCGGGGCGGCATCGGAGGCATCCGGCCTCAAGGCCGGCCCAGGCCGGTTTTCCGGCCGGCGCGTCGGGCATGCGTGCGTGCGTGCGGGTCAACGCCACGACCGGCGCGACACCGCGGTGACCGGCGACACGGCGCCGCACAGGGAGGACGGCAGAGGGGTTTAGGGACCCAGCTAAGGGGCGCAATCGCAACGCCGAGCCAAGACGGGCCAGGAACGGGCGGCGCAGCCGGACTTCGGTCGCCGGAGCGAGGCGCACGTCATCAACAGGCGGCGGGCGAGGGCGGCAACAGGGGCGCCTACGATTTAGGGGGGGAGGAGAGGGACGGAAACGTCCAGGGGGGTCGCTAGCTTACCAGGAACGAGTGGGTGGGCTCGGAAGCGAAAGGGACGGCCGGTAGCGACGGCAATCGTGCCGGTCGGCCGCCGGACCGGGAGGAGGGAGACGACGGCGGTGGCTCGATTTCGGGCTCCCTAGCCCGATTCCTTCGGCGGGGAGGCGTGGCTCGGTGAGGCGGAGCTGATGGCGGCGACGGTTTGCCTCGGGGTGGCCGGTGCCGACGGCGGGGCGCGAGGAAATGGCGACGGACAGCGGCGGCAACACAGCGGCGGAGGGAGGCTAGGGCTAGGGTTTTCCTTGGACCGAAATCGACAGGGGAAAAGGGGAGGGGGTGAGTGGGGAGCAGGTGAGCGTCCTGGGCAGGTCCTTGGCCACCAGAGGGAGCAGGCAGCGCGGCATGGCGCCAGGACGGCGTCGGCGGCTTGGGCAGCGACAGTGAGGGAGAGAGAGGGAAAAGGAAAAATTGCAATAAGGCCCCTGTAACTTTTGAATTAATTACAAACAAACCCAGCAGCAGGGTTGAACCATTTCATTTGAGCCCCAGGACATTTTCTAAAATCCCAGAAAAATTCATGAAGGCTAGAATTACCCTTTAGACCTACCACAAAAATTGGTGAGGTTAAATAAATTAGTTTGCCCAACATTTGTTCATAGCCTTTAAATTGGGTAATTCGGAGCAATTTCCAAAATGTAGTTAATTTGGGCATTTTAACAAATCCAAAAATCATGAAAATTTCCATGGAGGCTCTCACAACCAAATTGAGACTCCCATGATTTTAGTTTGAATTTTTGGAAGTTCCAACTTGGTTCCAAAAATAGGAATTGAATTCAGCCAATTTTAATCTCTCATGTCATTTCTCATTTGACACAATTTGAAAAGTGGAATTTGTTAAAAACTGTCAAGTTGGAACCTCCTAAACAAGTTGGAAGTTACATTAGTTGGTTGCCAAGTTGGGCATTGCAAAAGGGTAGAGGTCTTGGGAAAGGTTGGCTTCCCATTTCAATGTGTTTCCAAAACAATGGCATTGTTAGGAATGACAAATGCATATGGATGCTATGATGCAACAAGGAAACAAAAAGTGGAAAAATTCTTCGTATTTTTCATATCCAAGTTAGGGCTGTTACAAATCTACCCCCCTTACAGGAATCTCGTCCCGAGATTCTAGGCTTGAGTAAAGAAGGCGGGGTATTCCTGACGAAGACTAGTTTCTCGCTCCCATGTGGCTTCTTCCTCGGAATGGTTGGACCATTGAACTTTGAGAAACTTGATGGTCTTGTTGCGTGTTTTCCTCTCCGCTTCATCCAAGATGCGGATAGGATGCTCGCGATAGGTCAAGTCCTCCTGAATGTCCAATGCCTCATGATCAACCCCACGGATTGGATCCTTGAAGCACCGGCGGAGTTGGGAAACATGGAACACATCATGGACATCCGGGAAATTGGAGGGCAACTCAAGTTGATAGGAGAGATCTCCTCGCTTGGCTAGGATGGTGAAAGGGCCAACTTAGCGAGGTGCCAACTTGCCCTTGATTCCGAAGCGACGAACGCCTCGGAGAGGAGATACTCGAAGATAGGCCCTTGTCACCAATTTCATAGTGGACCTCTTGATGGTGCTTGTCATAATAGCTTTTCTGACGAGATTGTGCAGCCTTGAGATTTTCTCGGATGACACGGACTTTCTCTTCGGCTTCATTGATCACATCAGGACCGAAGAGGGACCTCTCTCCGGTTTCAGACCAATTGAGAGGGGTCCGGCATTTTCTCCCATAAAGAACCTCAAAGGGAGCCATTTGCAAACTGGCTTGGTAGCTGTTGTTGTAGGAGAACTCGGCGAGAGGGAGGTAGTTTTCCCAACTCTTGCCGAAGGAGATGACACAAGCCCGAAGCATGTCCTCAAGAACTTGATTTACTCTTTCAGTTTGACCGTCGGTTTGAGGATGGTAGGCGGTGCTGAAGTTGAGACGGGTTCCAAGAGCCGTTTGGAAACTTTGCCAAAACTTGGACGTAAATAAGCTTCCACGGTCGGAGATGATCCTCAAAGGAACCCCGTGCAAGGGAACAATACGGGCCATATATAGCTCCGCCAGCTTGGCAGCATTGATATCCTCCCGAACCGGGAGGAAATGGGCAACCTTTGATAGTCTGTCGATGATGACCCAAATAGCATTGTTGCCCTTTTGTGATTTTGGGAAGCCAGTGATGAAATCCATACCAACTTCATCCCATTTCCACTCGGGAATGGCTATGGGGCGGAGGGTACCGGCTGGCCTTTGATGTTCAGCCTTAACTCGGCGACAGACGTCGCATTCTGCAACAAACTCGACGATCTCGCGCTTCATGCAAGACCACCAGAATTGAGGGCGAAGATCTTGGTACATTTTTGTGCTACCGGGGTGAATAGAGATAGGTGACTCATGAGCCTCATAGAGTATCAACTCCCTCATTTTTCCACTCTTGGGCACCACTAGACGATCACCAAAATAGACCACACCATTGTCATCAACCAAGAAACAATTGGCCTTTCCATTAGCGATCTTCTCTTTGATCTCAAGGATTTCAGGATCATTGTGTTGGGCGGCCTTGATATCATCCTCGAGAGTGGATTTGATCTCAAGGTTAGCTAGAAAACCCGAAGGAACAATTTCCAGATTCAACTTGGCAAATTCCTCGTGGAGAGCCGGTTGCGCCTTCTCAACCATCACGGTATTGCAATAGGCTTTGCGGCTGAGAGCATCCGCCACGACATTTGCCTTGCCGGGCTGATAGTTGAGGGTCACATCATAGTCCTTTATCAATTCCAGCCATCTCCTCTGCCTCAGGTTCAGATCCGGCTGGGTGAATAGATATTTCAGACTTTGATGGTCGGAGTAGATCTCGCAACGGTTGCCCAAGAGGTAGGGCCTCCATTGCTTCAGAGCATGTACCACGGCGGCAAGCTCTAGATCATGAGTTGGATAGTTTTGCTCGTGTGGCTTGAGTTGACGGGAAGCATAGGCGACCACATGGCCCTCTTGCATCAAGACACATCCCAAGCCTTGGAGAGATGCATCGCAATAGACGACAAAGTCCTTGGCGGTATCGGGAAGGACCAGAACCGGAGTGGTAGTGAGCTTGACCTTGAGGGTTTGGAAACTCTCTTCGGCCTTGTCTGACCACACAAATTGTTTGCCCTTCTTGAGTAGCTCAGTCAGCGCCTTGGCTATTTTAGAAAAGCCCTCGATAAATCGGCGGTAATAACCCGCCAATCCAAGGAAGCTTCGGATATCTTTGACGGATTTGGGAGTTGGCCAATCCAGGATGGCCTGAATCTTGTCTGGTATCACCGCTACTCCGGCAGCTGACACCACATGACCGAGAAAGATGAGCTCCTTCAGCCAAAACTCACATTTAGAGAACTTGGCATATAGGCGGTGATCACGGAGCTTGGTCAAAACGAGTCGAAGATGCTCAGCATGCTCGTCTTCGGTCTTGGAGTACACAAGGATGTCATCGATGTAGATGATGACGAACTTGTCGAGGTACTCGTGGAAGATGGAGTTCATTAGCCTCATGAATGTAGCCGGAGCATTAGTGAGGCCGAAGGACATGACGGTGTACTCATATAACCCGTAACGGGTAGTGAAGGCCGTCTTCGGAATATCCTCCTTTCGGATTTTAATTTGATGGTATCCTGACCTCAAATCCATCTTGGAGAATACTGTTGCGCCAGCTAATTGATCGAATAAGTCGGTTATTCGAGGAATTGGATACTTGTTCTTGATGGTCACCGCATTGAGAGGGCGGTAGTCAACGACCAGTCGAGGAACATTTGTATCCCTCTTCTTGACGAAGATAACCGGGCAGCCCCAAGGTAAGCTAATCGGCCGGATGAATTCTTTCTCCAGCAGCTCATCAAGTTGCTTCTTCAATTCAGCTAGCTCTTCCGTTGGCATACGGTAGGGCGTCTTGGAAACTGGGGCGGTTCCCGGAACCAGCTCAATCACAAACTCCACGCTGCGATCAGGTGGCATGCCGGGCAATTCCTCCGGAAACACATCGGGGAAATCACACACCACTTCCACTTCATGCATTTCAGGCGGGGTGATTCCTTCCAGGAAATATAGACTGATCTCCGGTGAAAGAGGAGTAGCTGCAGAAGGAATTGCAGAAGTTGGGGACCAATAACGCACTTCCCCATAGCTTGGGTGGAACACTGTGACAGTCTTGGCCGCACAATCCAGATTGGCCTGATATTTCACTAGCCAATCCATGCCCAGAATAACATCGATACCCTCTGACCTCAGGGCTATCAATGAGAACGGAAAAGGGACTGACCCTACGGCTATTTGAACATCGGGAGATATCCAATTGGTACGCCAACTAGAGCCTGGAGTCTTGACCACTAACGGGGGATCCATCATCACAAACGGTATTTGATGGTTGTGTGCATATGATATGGATATGAACGAATGCGAAGCTCCAGAATCAAATAGCACTGAAGCTGGATAAGTATTGATTTGAAGCGTACCCATAAGAACTCCGGGGTCCTCCTCAACGCCTTCCGCCGAGACGTGGTTCAGGCGGCCACGACTAACGGTGGTAGCCTTGGCGGCTGGGGTAGAGGGTGCTGTTGCAGGTGCTGAGGGAGCCGGTGCCTTCTGGGGGCACTCCCTGGAGTAGTGCCCCGGCTGGCCACAAGAGAAGCAAGTGAGCCCCGGTGGTGCAGGTAGTCGAGGTCGAAAACCGCCTCCAGCCGCACCCAAGGTCGAAGTAGCTGGGCGAGGCGGAGGTGGCAGGTAACCGGTGGGCTTCGGCGCGAAGGGCGCCTTTGGCACGGCGCTGAAAGGCACGAAGACCTTGCGCTTCTTGCCCCCAGATGAGGAGGAGCTCTGGTGGTCGGTGGAAACGGGCCTCTTAGAAGCCTCTAGCTCCTTCCTACCTTGCTCCATAGTGAGAGCCTGATTGCAGAGCTCTTGGTAGGAGGTGAACTTGAAGGGTAGGAGCTCATATCGGAGGCGAGGTGCGAGCCCCTTGCGGAAGAGATATTGTTTGTCCTCATCATTCGTCACGTCCCGAGGGGCGTAACGGGATAGGTGGTTGAACTCCCGTCCATAGGACTGGACGTCCATGCGTCCCTGGGTTAGGTCCAGGAACTCCCGCCTCTTGAGCTCGAGGATGGGCTTGGGGATGTACGCCGCACGGAAGGCGGTGCGGAATTCCTCCCAAGTGATGACATGGCCCGCGGCGACCATTGCCACATGGATCTCCCACCAGGAGCCGGCGGCTCCTTCCAGAAGGTAGGTGGCGAAGTTGACGTGCTCCGCCGCAGGAACGTGGAGAGCGGCAAACTTGCGCTCGATAGCCCGAAGCCAATCATCCGCATCAAGCGGCTCCTTAGCCTCGGAGAAAGAGGGAGGTTGGGACCGCAAGAACTGGTTGAGGGTGGTGCAGTCCGTGTTCCTCCTGGCCCCTTGCTGGACCAGCTGCTCGAGCAAAAGCTCATTGCGCAGACGGTTTTGCTCGATTGCCATCATAACCTCCGCCATTGAAGGGGGCGGTGGTGGATCAGGGTTGCTATGTTCCCCCCGACGGGTAGGAGCCATTCTGAAGTATTGGAACAATGACAAGTTAGTAACCAATTCTGACAGATAAGAAAGATCGTTGGTTGCTTCCAGATATAGATGTTTAAGAAGCAATAAACACCAAAGACAGATTTAGGCAACCACGGTGACATCACGTCATCGAGGCGATATTAAGCGGATATAACGGACTCGAGGAATAGCTGGACGGTAAGAACCCAACCCCGAGAACCTAAACATCGACACCGAGCTTAAAACAAATAGAGGTAAGAATCAGAGTAGAGCGAGTTGGAATGAGAAGCAAAAAGAATACTAAGAAGGTTTTCACAACTCATTTTTAGGTTGAAAATAATTTTCACTAGACTCGACATCGACCAAAAGAAAGGGTTTCCTACAGGCAGTCCTGCTCTGATACCAACTTGTAACGCCCCGACCCCGGAATTATACATTGAGGCTATGAATCCGACACAACCATCAATGTATAAGACAAAGATCGAGACTTCTGGAACAGAACTGGCACAAAGCATGACTCTACGACACAAAAGTATAGCAACTCATATAATGAGAAGAATACAAATATTACAAGCAAAAGGATCACAGATCCAACAATTCAACAAGCGGAAGCGGGTAGTGTTGTCTAACAACAAGAAGCAAAATATGGCCTAAGAGGCCTACAATAAACATCATCCCAGCCAGCTTGTTCCACGGTCCCAAGCTGCCACCTGGGAACCCCAGACTAGTAGTCGACGTCAACGAAGAACCCACCTAGCTGCTCGGTGTCGTCCTCCTCTGAAATACAAATACATAGAGGCAGCAAAGAGAGACTGAGTACGATGTACTCGCAAGTTTAGTAGGGCGATATAGGCCCAATGACTGACGGAGGCTCTAAATCTGTTTTATGTATTTCTTTTGCATAAAGCTAATTTTAAATAACCGAAATATAAAGTGACCCATGGCATTCGTCTACTCAGAATATTTTTATAAAGGGGTAAGAGAGTAACATTTTCATCTTCGGTTCTCGGCGAACCTACTTGCAACCATCACCACTCATCTCACACAAAGGCACTCCCTCGACTCACCCTCGAGGAAATGAACCTTTATCACAAGTTTATTATGCAACCTCTAGCTGCCATATCAATTAGGTTAACGTTGTCTATGATCTTATATCCGATACCAAGATTGTCCATAACCGTGGACACGGCTTTTCGAAAAGATTATCCCTGCAGGGGTGTACTAATTTACCCATTGGTACCGTCCGGCTCACCTAGTTGGCCCTCTTCCGGGGAAGGCCGGCAAGCGGGCGCGGTTAAACCTTTACCTCACGTGAGAATATCCAAGAGTCATCTGTGGCCACAGGACAGGTTCAGCGCTCCCAGCGCCCTGCCCCATCGCCACGTCCTAAACACAAATCCTCATCAACATCATCTTTCCACTCACACGCAAATGGAAAACCGAACTAGAGGACCCTTGGATACGCCCGCACAAGTTATTCAGTTAGTAAGGCGCCCATACACCCACCAATGGCAGCACGCTCGTCTTGGTTCAAGAGGTAAAGAACTCGCACCTAGGGGCCAGAGTGAGGAAAAACACCATCCCCGATGGCAACTCACCCCAACCATCTTAGCATTTTAATTAAGCATCTCCATTATCCACCATGCCCGAATCATTCCATCATCATCAACAATTACGGAAATAATAACGGACATAAAGCATTTACCTAAGCATTGCTAAGCATAGCTAGATATATGAATACAGCAATTCTATCTTTAACTCGGCCAACACTTCAACCCTAGGTTTCATAGGTAGGGATACATGTGATGGGCTTGGGGAAGAACATGCATTCATCGGATATTCTAATATTTACCAAAAAGACATTTGAACCGCATGCAATATTATGGTGGATAAAATAAGTTTATAAAAACATAGGATGCTAGATGCCAAGAAGGTTAGGTTATCTCTTGCCTTGCTGCCCGGTCGTGAAGTACTGCTCGTCGGGGTAGTTAGAGAGACCCTCGACTCCGGAATCTATCGATACCCAAAAGAAATACAAAGCACACATAAATCACACGAACTCAAGATGCAATGCTCAATCACATGATGACATGTCCAATTAATGCAAAGATATTATAATATAAAATAAAAGCAACATTAAATGGGGAGCCAAATAATTAGTGCAATTATTTGGAACCAACCCCATATTTATCTTAATGACCACAATTCTTTATAAATTGTCGAATTATTAGAGAAGTGGCTCAAGTATGCATGAACATGGCATGAAAGGATACGTTTCGTTCTTCCGATCATTTCGGTAATTTATTTGTAAGTTTCGAAGTACCGATGAATAAATGACAAATTAATTAAATGATTGAATTTGATTCATTTAATCAAATTATGAATAACATCAAATAAAAGTTTGTGATCATGACATGATATCAACATGGTTGAGTAGAATTTGACAAGTTGATCACTTTGATATTTAATTCATAATTTTTGAACAATTATTTAATAAGTTATGAATTTTCCTAATTTGGGATTATTTAACCCATTTTAGGAATTCTTAAATATCCAAAAGAAAGTAATTTCAAAAGAAGATTACAATGACTCCAAGTGGTAGAGTTTGTTTTTCTGAGCATGTTGAAACTTGAATCATCGAATTTGAAGCATTATTCGAATAGATATGAAATATTTAAACTCCAATTTAAATTCCAAAATTCGCAGGTTTTACTGTTTGGGCCGGCCTGTAAATCGGCCCAGGCCGGTTAGCAGGCCGGGGCAGTGGCAGAGGCCGGGCGCCCACCAGAGACTGCCGGCCTAGCGGCCGGCCCAGACCGGGGCCAGGCCGGGGCGGCATCGGAGGCATCCGGCCTCAAGGCCGGCCCAGGCCGGTTTTCCGGCCGGCGCGTCGGGCATGCGTGTGTGCGTGCGGGTCAACGCCACGACCGGCGCGACACCGCGGTGACCGGCGACACGGCGCCGCACAGGGAGGACGGCAGAGGGGTTTAGGGACCCAGCTAAGGGGCGCAATCGCAACGCCGAGCCAAGACGGGCCAGGAACTGGCGGCGCAGCGACTCGTCGGAGCGAGGCGCACGTCGTCAACAGGCGGCGGGCGAGGGCGGCAACAGGGGCGCCTACGATTTAGGGGGGGAGGAGAGGGACGGAAATGTCCAGGGGGGTCGCCAGCTTACCAGGAACGAGTGGGTGGGCTCGGAAGCGAAAGGGACGGCCGGTAGCGACGGCAATCGTGCCGGTCGGCCGCCGGACCGGGAGGAGGGAGACGACGGCGGCGGCTCGATTTCGGGCTCCCTAGCCCGATTCCTTCGGCGGGGAGGCGTGGCTCGGTGAGGCGGAGCTGATGGCGGCGACGGTTTGCCTCGGGGTGGCCGGTGCCGACGGCGGGGCGCGAGGAAACGGCGACGGACAGCGGCGGCAACACAGCTGCGGAGGGAGGCTAGGGCTAGGGTTTTCCTTGGACCGAAATCGACAGGGGAAAAGGGGAGGGGGTGAGTGGGGAGCAGGTGAGCGTCCTGGGCAGGTCCTTGGCCACCAGAGGGAGCAGGCAGCGCGGCATGGCGCCAGGACGGCGTCGGCGGCATGGGCAGCGACAGTGAGGGAGAGAGAGGGAAAAGGAAAAATTGCAATAAGGCCCCTGTAACTTTTGAATTAATTGCAAACAAACCCAGCAGCAGGGTTGAACCATTTAATTTGAGCCCCAGGACATTTTCTAAAATCCCAGAAAAATTCATGAAGGCTAGAATTACCCTTTAGAACTACCACAAAAATTGGTGAGGTTAAATAAATTAGTTTGCCCAACATTTGTTCATAGCCTTTAAATTGGGTAATTCGGAGCAATTTCCAAAATGCAGTTAATTTGGGCATTTTAACAAATCCAAAAATCATGAAAATTTCCATGGAGGCTCTCACAACCAAATTGAGACTCCCCATGATTTTAGTTTGAATTTTTGGAAGTTCCAACTTGGTTCCAAAAATAGGAATTGAATTCAGCCAATTTTAATCTCTCATGTCATTTCTCATTTGACACAATTTGAAAAGTGGAATTTGTTAAAAACTGTCAAGTTGGAACCTCCTAAACAAGTTGGAAGTTCCATTAGTTGGTTGCCAAGTTGGGCATTGCAAAAGGGTAGAGGTCTTGGGAAAGGTTGGCTTCCCATTTCAATGTGTTTCCAAAACAATGGCATTGTTAGGAATGACAAATGCATATGGATGCTATGATGCAACAAGGAAACAAAAAGTGGAAAAATTCTTCGTATTTTTCATATCCAAGTTAGGGCTGTTACAGCTAGTCAGGAAGCTCCCCCATCGCCGAGAGATCCCCCCGGACCCGGGGCGAGCTGTCGGCTCCTGCGACGCCTCCTTCAGGCGCTGCCCCTGGCGCGCTTTCCTGAGGCGCTGCCTTAGGAGGGACGATGACCTGGGCCTCAGCAGACGGCCCTGGGTCTGTCCCCTCCCCAGCCGCGCCTTCCGTGCTCGCCACGGGGGTCTCCTCCGTGGACGGCACGGTGGCAACCGCGTCGCTCCGCGGCACCTTCGCTGGAGTAGCCCTACAAGAGACTTTGGGCGTCATGACAAGGATCGACGTGAAGAAAACAAAGGAAAGTCGCGGGTTTCTTCGTGCGGAGCTTACGGGCTGACGAACAGCCACGGCCTCTTCATCGCCCCGATCCGCGGGGTTGTACCACCTGGGGTGGAGGACCCCGCCTTCACTGCCTCCTCCGAGCGGTGCCTTCACGAGGACGTCTCCTCGCTGCCGTTGCCACCGTCGGCCCCTCCGTGTACCTCGTCAGTGTACACAGCATGCCTCCTCAGCCGTGCCTCCAGAGGCACTGTCTCCTCCTCGACGTCAGAATCATCAATCAAGCCGTATGCGACGAGTGGGCCGGGGGAAGGTGCCCTCCCGTCATCGTCGCCATCAAGAACAACCACCTCATGGGCGACCCCTGCCTGGGACGTCTCTTCCTCAGCACCGTCGTCCCCGGCCGCCGCGTCCGCCTCGGCCTCCTCCTGAGGCAGCACAACGCCCACCACGCCCGGCGCATTGAAGGTCGGCATCTCTTGCTGGATTTGGTCCTGCAAGCCCTGCTTCCTCTTGTACAGCAGGCGGATTTCCCCGGCGGGCTTCCCAACGCCCTCCCGCTCTGAAGAGCGCGCGAGTAGCGGTGTCGACCGCCGTGGCGTTAAGCCCGCAGCTCGATAGCCAGATGTCGTCGGCCGAGCTGGTCAGCGTCCACATCGGCCTCGAGTGCTCCTGCAGCGGCGCCACGCTCTGCCGCAGGAACTCCGCCACCACCATCTGCTCCGTGAGGCCCTTCTGCTTCAGGAGGGTGACTCGCTCCATGAGGGGCCGCGTCACCTCGCCCCCGCACAGGCAAGAGCTGCTCCACGCCGCCGGGACTTTATTCGGCTGCTCGATGGGGAGCTCAAGCAGCACCTCGTCGCTCCAACCGACGTCCAAGTACACCTAGTCGCGGCGGAAGTCCTCCAGCCTCCTGGTCACCGCCATGGAGATTATGTCTCCCGACACAGTGGGCTCCAGGCAGAAGGAGGTGCAGCCGGTGATGTCTGGCGAGCTCATCCGTAGACTGTAGAAGTGGCTGAAGAAGGCCACAGACGGCTCTATGCCAAGGAACGCCTCACAGAGATATGCGAAGGTGGAGAGAATGGTGATCGAAGCCGGATGGAGGTGAAGGAGGAGAATCCGGTAATGTCGCAGGATCTCCAGAAGGCGGGATCAGACCTGCCATCAGAGCGTGGGTGAAAACAGACTGCAGCACCCCACCGTGCCGCTGCACTTCGTCGGACCCAGCTCTAACCTCTCTCGAGCCGTGTTCGTTGAAGGCGTCGGCGACCAAGCCGCGAACTTTAGCGAGGTCCTCCTCGCTATGGATGCGCGAGACCCCGAGCGCCACGGGTGTGTACGCCTCCGTATCCTCCACCACGTTCTTGCCCCGACTTGCGGAGGACCTGGTGGGAGACATGGCGGCGGGAAGAAGCTTTGGATGGAGAACTTGAGGTCGCAAGGGAGAAGAGAGGTGGCTGGCGCTCAGGTGAATACTCGGAGGTGCGGAAGATGAGGACTGACGCGGTTGTCCCCTCTTTATAAGCAAGGATGGGACAGTTACAGATCGTGGGAGCGCGCAGCGGAAGGATCGGACGGGTGGTGCAGCCGTGCCTGACAGCCTTTAGGTCCCCCGCCTCTTCACCTGCGCCGCCTCGTCTTCCTCGTCCAGACTCCACCTCCTCAACTCCAGCGGCGGACGTGCTCGGGACGTGGGCCCGGGGGCTACTGTCGGACTATGGGAACCAGGGTACCCTATCCCAGCTGTCAGCGGCCCGAACACTTCACGCCGTTACAAAGATTCAGCAAGCACCTCGTGAGGGTCCCCACTCCTCGCGGATCAAGACCGAAGGACCACGCCAAGCCCGCCTCGCGAGGTGTCCGAATGAAGACCCCTCTGCGGCTACCCCGTGGAGGGAAGGGATGATGCCAAAAGTGTGCAGCAGGGCCGTGCCAGGGCGGTTTGCCCACTTTGGATGATTAAAGACTGGGACGGTGCGAGACCAGACGAAGGACGAGAGGACCCTTCCCTCTTTGGTGGTTAAAGCTCCCGTTGAGGGACCAGCTCTGGAGGACGATGTTAGCAAGCCACGCACCCTTCTTTTCTTCTTTTGGCCAATTGTGGTTGCCCTTCCCACCAAGAGGAAGAGGCCCAGGTCACTATAAAAAGCCGTCCACTACGTCCATTGTAGAGGGGGGTTCCAAGTTCAAGAGGTCGGATGGTTCATGGTTCGGAACTCCAACAATCAACACCCGTGATATAACCAGACAAGCAGGAGTAGGGTTTTACACCGCAACGGTGGCCTGAACCTGGGTAAACCTTGTGTGTGTTCTTGCTTTGCTCGCTCCGACCCTCGCAGAGATTTCGTTGGTACACTAGCCTTCAGCCCCGTTGTCGGGGATGTAACCCCGGGTACCAAGAGTTGGAGGTTTATTAGTGCAACAGGAGGGAAGAAATAGCAATAAATAAAGCTAACGGTAAAGAAAAAGCCAAAAAAGCCAGCCTGGGCCGACTTTGGCGTGGCCTAGGCCGGCCTGCCGAATCTGTTCTGACCCGGGTGGGCCGAGTCGTGCTCCGGGTCCCGGCCTGCCGAATCATTGCTTCCCGGGGTGCCGAATCATTGCTTCCCGGCCTGCCGAATCATGGCTTCCCGGATGGGCCAAACCGAGCTCCAGATTCCGGATGGGCCGAACCATGCTCCGGATCCCGGGTTGGCCGAGTTGAGCTCCAGGTCCCGGCCGGCCCGAGTCAACCTCCAGATCCCGGATGGGCCGGGTTGCGACGAGATGTTCCGGAGTCAGCATCCACCGGGCCAGGCCGGACTCCAGCGATCAGAACCAGCATTCCTTCCACCGGATCGCCCCTGGCCGATCGCTACCTCGATCGGGGAAGCTGAATCCCAGCGCTCATGTCCCGGTAGGAGCCATCGCTGGGAGGCCAGGATGGATCGCCCCGGATCGCGCTGTACCTGATCAGGGCATAGCGGGACACTTCGGTGTCGGTTAGCTAATGCCGGCATGGCCAGCTTCGCTTCGAAGCCCGGATCACTGCCTGGCCGGATCATCTCCAAGCTATACTCCTGAACGGAACAAGCAGCAAACCAGCATACTCCCTCTTTAAATATCAACGCCTACTACCAGAGGATAAGAGCTAAGGACAGGATGACGAAGACAAGGACAGTGCGGCATGGCTACAGTGCACTCCGTGATGCGTCTACAGGGCGGACAAGACCCCAGTAGTCATTTCACCTGCAGTGTAGCATAGTGTGGTGTATAGTGTCCTGTGGGGCATACCTTGTCCCCTAGGCTCTCTTTATAAGGAGCACCAGGGGGATCGCTCCAGAGAGCGCTGACGCGGGCTCATTTCCCCCCTTTGCCTTAGCTTCTTCTTCCTTGAGCAGCTCTCCATGGCTAGCTCCATATAGCTCGAGGAGCATTTGTACCCACCGCATATGAGATGAGAATACACCAAAGTAGGATAGATGCTGCATTAGGGGTTTTACCTCCCCACGAGGGCCCCGAAGCAGGGTAGATCTTTGTGTTTGTAGTGTTCTTCGTGTGCGATTCCATCTCACAATCCCTCCCCGAATCCTCTAGTGTCCATCGGCCCCTTCTTAAGCCTGCCCCTAGGCATCTGTTGTTCACCACGACGACAGTTGGCGCCCACCGTGGGGCTCTCAGTGGCGCTTGCTGGATCAATTCGGACGGGACCTTCGTCATCAACGCGGGGACTCGACATCGCCATTGTCCCCCGCGCTCTAGCTTGCCGCTGTGAGCAGAGGCTAGCGCTGGCTCCACCAACGGACATCATCGGCAGATCCCGGATGAGAAAAGTGACTCGGGGACTCAAACTTCGGCATCGTCCCCGTGTGTTAACTCATTTTCGAGTTGACTACAGTTCGAATCCGAGTTAAGTTTGGAAAATCCGAGTTAAGGCTTGGAAATCCGAGTTAAGTTTGGAAAATCCGAGTTAAGTTTGGAAAATCCGAGTTAAGGCTTCGAAATCCGAGTTATGTTTGGAAAATCCGAGTTAAGGCTTGGAAATCCGAGTTAAGTTTGGAAAATCCGAGTTAATGCTTGGAAATCCGAGTTAAGTTTGGAAAATCCGAGTTAAGTCTTGGAAATCCGAGTTAAGGTTGGAAAATCTGAGTTAAGGCTTGGAAATCCGAGTTAAGCTTTGGAAATCCGAGTTAAGCTTGGGGAATCCGACATATGATGGTCAAATCCGACATACATGTGGTCCGGGCCGAGATGTTAGTGGCCCAGGCCGACTTGTTGATATTCATGCCGGCATCAACGTCTTCCTCGACTTCTCCAACAACATTGCCTCGTAAGTATCATTTATATGTCTGCATCACTCTTTTAAATAGTCTCAAACAGTGCTCGGGGACTCTCCCCTCTTTTCTGCTTTGCTTAGCTCTTTTCCCCGGGAACGAAGTGTCGTAACCCGGGGACTGGCCGTATAGTCTGTTTTACAGTTTCTCCTAGATAAGAAAAGCAACTCAGGGACTCGTTTGAAAACCGAGTCCGCATTTTAATATATATAATTTCGCTGCTAGACTTAAATATATCTGTGGAATAGAGTTGTTGCTCTCGTTAAAATATTCGGTATATATATGCTTGAACTAACATAGAAAGGTGGTATCGGTTTTACCGAGAAAATATTCATCACCAAGGTCGTGGTATATCAGTCTTCTCGGATTCATTTTATACTCATTGTGGTTTAAGAGCGTATCCCGGATAATCGTTGACATCGCCTTGCCGAATCATAATGGCATATCATCCCGACATATCCTATGACAGCAAATCAGAGTATCACAGCACAATATCTCAAAATCGCCGTTTATGTCGGTTCGCGAAAATATCTAGGCATCCTGCAATATCTCGAATCACCGTTTATTTCGGCTTGCCAAAATATCACGGCATTTATCTTTATCGGCCTTACCGACTATCATGATTCTTCAGTTATTCGAGCTTGCAGGGTATCATGGCATCATTATCTCTGTGCTTAGAGTCGAAAAATATCTAATCTCACTGAGTGTTACGCGTTGAGAAATATCTCAACTCGTCATCTGACAAGTGCCCATGAAGGCAGAATGTCAAAATCAGCCAAGGACGGCTATATCTCGGTCTAGCTCGTGCTGTCGACATACAATTTCGGTAATGCCCAAGAAGGATAGAAACCGGTATATAAAAATGCCCAAGCAGGCTATATGTTGGTACAGCTAGCGCTGCCAACATATCTGTGCGGTAAAAGCACAAGGTGGCAGAAACTGATATATGAGAAATGCCCATGCAGGCTTTATGTCAAACCAGCTCATGCTGGAGACATCTGATGTCGGTAAAAGCACAGGGTGGCAAAAAACCGACATGTGAGATATGTCCAGGCAGGCTAAATGTCGGTCCAGCAAGTGCTGTTGACGTACGACTTCTTTAATGCCCGGAATGGCTAAAACCGACATGTGAAATATGCCCAGGAAGGCTATATGTCGGTCCAGCAAAAGCTGCAGACATACGACTTTGGTAAATGCCCAACTCGGCTAAAAATCAACATGTGATGACGCCCATGCAGGCTGCAAAATGACATAGCGTGTGCTGCCGACATGGGATTTTAATATTTCCCATGATGGCTATATATTCGATTCAGCCCGTGCTGGCAGTCTTTTGAGTACCAACTCTGCGATACCAATTTTTGGTAAGACTATGCACGACTCTTCGAGTCCCACATAGCCTCGGGGACTAATGTCGGGGATGTAACCCCGGGTACCCAGAGTTGGAGGTTTATTAGTGCAACAGGAGGGAAGAAATAGCAATAAATAAAGCTAACGGTAAAGAAAAAGCGTAAAAAGCCAGCCTGGGCCGACTTTGGCGTGGCCCAGGCCGGCCTGCCGAATCTGCTCTGACCCGGGTGGGCCGAGTCGTGCTCCGGGTCCCGGCCTGCCGAATCATTGCTTCCCGGCCTGCCGAATCATTGCTTCCCGGCCTGCCGAATCATGGCTTCCCGGATGGGCCAAACCGAGCTCCAGATTCCGGATGGGCCGAACCATGCTCCGGATCCCGGGTCGGCCAAGTTGAGCTACAGGTCCCGGCCGGCCCGAGTCGACCTCCAGATAACGGATGGGCCGGGTCGCGACTCCATGTTCCGGAGTCAGCATCCACCGGGCCAGGCCGGACTCCAGCGATCAGAACCAGCATTCCTTCCACCGGATCGCCCCTGGCCGATCGCTACCTCGATCGGGGAAGCCGAATCCCAGCGCTCCTGTCCCGGTAGGAGCCATCGCTGGGAGGCCAGGATGGATCGCCCTGGATCGCGCTGTACCGGATCAGGGCATAGCGGGACACTTCGGTGTTGGTTAGCTAATGCCGGCATGGCCAGCTTCGCTTCGAAGCTCGGATCACTGCCAGGCCGGATCATCTCCAAGCTATACTCCTGAACGGAACAAGCAGCAAACCAGCATACTTCCTCTATAAATGTCAACGCCTACTACCAGAGGATAAGAGCTAAGGACAGGATGACGAAGACAAGGACAGTGCGGCATGGCTACAGTGCACTCCGTGACGCGTCTACAGGGCGGACAAGACCCAGTAGTCATTTCACCTGCAGTGTAGCATAGTGTGGTGTATAGTGTCCTGTGGGGCATACCTTGTCCCCTGGGCTCTCTTTATAAGGAGCACCAGGGGGATCGCTCCAGAGAGCGCTGACGCGGGCTCATTTCCCCCCTTTGCCTTAGCTTCTTCTTCCTTGAGCAGCTCTCCATGGCTAGCTCCATAAAGCTCGAGGAGCATTTGTACCCACCGCATATGAGATGAGAATACACCAAAGTAGGATAGATGCTGCAGTAGGGGTTTTACCTCCCCACGAGGGCCCCGAAGCAGGGTAGATCTTTGTGTTTGTAGTGTTCTTCGTGTGCGACTCCATCTCGCAATCCCTCCCCGAATCCTCTAGCGTCCATCGGCCCCTTCTTAAGCCTACCCCTAGGCATCTGTTGTTCACCACGACGACACCCGTGGAAGAACTTAGGTCCATCGGAACCCACAAATCCGACACATTACATAATTAAAGAAGGGGAACCATCATGTATCCAACTATATCAACAAAGCTCATGATCACAATGAAGAACGCATCATGGGAGAGCGAGATAACCACATAGCTACTTGTACACGCGTCAGCCCCGACGAGGGACTAATCTTTCCTCATCACGGGAAGTAGCGGTGTCGATGAAGATGGCTCCAGAGGTCGATCCCCGTCCCGACAGGGTGCCGGAACCGAATCAATCTGGCCCCCGGAACTTGGCGGTGATGGCGCGGAGCTCTGTATCGTATTAGGTAAAATCCTTCGGGGCATGAGTTTTAAGTCATGAGTGATTTTATAGGCATCGGAGGGGGTCGAGGCGATGCCCGAGGGGCATGGGCTGCCCCTAGCCACGGGTGGGCCCTGAGCCGCGGCCATAGGCCGCCCCTGGCCTGTGGGCTTCCCCTAGGGTCGCCCTCTTGGATAGGGTCTTCATTTGTCGAATAAAAAATCCCCGTAAATTTTCGTCCAATTCAGAGAATATTTTCAGAAGTAACTTTCTGCAACAAAAACAGGACAAAACACAAGGAACTCGCACTGGGCATCTTTTCAATAGCTTAGTACAATAAAATGTCTCAAAATGATATAATATGATAGTAAAAACATATGGCATTGATATAAAACAAGCATGGATCAATAAAAAATTATAGATACGTTTGACACGTATCAGCATCCCCAAACTTATCTCGTACTCGTCCTCGAGTAGGTAAGTGTTAAAAAATAATAATTTTTACGAGACATGCTATAAACACAATCTTGATCAAGATAGTAATGTAAAACACATGATGTAATAAGGTGATCCAAAACAATTGTCTATAGTTGATATAAACTGAACAATGAGTAACCAAGTTGCATTATCTAAGCAAAACCTTTCATCAATAGTACTTTGGAGACATGAAAGCATAAAGATTGACATAACATGAAAGTTGTCAAGTTAATATTTTCTTTTCAAAAGTATTTGAAGTCAACACAAAGGAAGATGCAAGTTTCAGCATTGCTTCAAGTTTCAACATGCTTATCTCATGGATAAAGTCAACATAAAGAATCATGATTAAGCATAAAGATATAATATAATCAACTGCACCTAGGGTTAGTGTTACAAGTTTGCTTTGAGAAGATGGTGAGAGAAAAGGAAAACCGACTCAACATGAATGGTAAAAGAAAGGCCCTCCGCATAGGGAAACAGGGATTAATCATGTGCTAGAGATTTTATGTTTGTTTTGAAACAGAAGTAAAACAATTTTGAGAGATGCATACTTTCGTCAACGAATCTATAGCACAAAAATCCATTAGTCCCCCATGCCAAGCAAAGCTTTTAAACTTTTGAGAGCGGCTGAATAATTAGAGGAATGATTACACTCCTCGTTTTCCTTTTGTTCCACTAGACGGGGGGGGGGGGGGGTTGAATAGGCGACTACCAATTTTAATTCTTTTTCTTTTAATTAGGGCTTTAACAAAGTAAAAGCAAGTTATCTAGATGTGCAACTAGACGAACAACCCTAGGTGATAAGATACAAGGAACAAGTAAATGTGAACGGAAAGTAAAGGATGGAAGTCACCGCAAATGGACACGAGGAAATGATTCCCATAGTTCCTTCCCAAGGGAAGTACGTCTACGTTGGAGAGGTGTGGAGGATCCTTGGCCCTTCTACAAGCACGTCCGTGCTCACCCTAATCTCTGTGTGCCACTCCTGTGAGGGAATAGCTCTTTACACTATGAGGTTGACTTGAAGGCATAGACCAAACCTTTACACCAAGGTAGGGTGTCGCAGCAGTTGAACATGGGGTTCCCCTGATGCGGTCAAAGTGGGTCCACCGCCTGTGGGCCCACCAAGAAGGCAAGCAAGGCCAAGGTTCAAGACTGGCAGATGGGCCCCCCATCTGCCCCACGGTGACAAGACAAGCACGGCATCGACAACCACGGCGAAGGACCAGGGGACCCCCCGGGGCCCCCTTCAACCCGGCAGACAACGCGGAGGTCCCGGGGACCCCGACACCCGGCAGGAGGCCAGGCTCATCCCCGGGATCCAACCTCCGCACACGCTAAGAGGATAGGCTTGCTAGCTCCGGCTGGAAGCTCTTAGAAGACTTGGGCGCCAAGAAGATGGAGGCGCCGCGGGGGGATAGGGACGGAAAAGTTGTCAACCTCTGTCCGCCCGCCCTGGAAAAGGTGGGCGACCGCACCTAACCCCCGCAGAAGAATACTTGGACGATAAGAAGACATGTCACCCCCAAAGAAGAACCCGGAGGGGTTTTCCCGCCAAAACCCCTCCGCCCCCCAAAGGTGCACCTGTGGGATCCCCTTAGCCTATAAAAGGAGGACCAAGGCACCTGAGGGAAGGGAGGGATTTCCAGAGAGGACGGAGTCCCAGAGAGTCGGAGGCTAGGCTAGTTAGCGCAAAAGACAAAGAGTAGCATAGGCGTGTGGTGATATCCTCAAGGTCAGGATCTGCTTGTCTTCAACCTCTAGCCGATACCTCCCGGGTTCGCACCCGCAACCACCTCTATAAAGCTACACCATGATATACCACTCAATCCAGACATGCAGGAGTAGGGCTGTTAGCCTCCGGGCAGCCTGGACCTGGGTAAACTCCTTGTGTCTCTATGGTGCTTGCTTGTACGTAGATCTCGGGCTTAGACGAAGTCCCCCCGGCGGAATACATTTCTCAGCCTCCTTCGCGCCCCATGCCGAACCTAAAAAGGGGGTATCCTTTACTCCCGGTGTCCGTGATCCAAGACACGACATCTGGCGCCCCAGGTAGGGGGCGCAAGTGCCGGATCCGTCTTCATCGACTTCGAGATCTTCGTCGAGATCTACCGCAAGCTCTGCGTCGACCTCGCCATCAGGGTCATCAACAGGGTCCGCTTCGATTTCAGGTTCATCGGCAGGGTCCGCGTCGACTTCAGGGTCATCGACAGGGCCCGCGTCGACTTCAGGGTCAGCGACAGGGTCCGTGTCGACTTCAGGGTCATTGACAGGGTCCGCGTCGACTTCAGTGTCATCGACAGGGTCCACGTCGACTTCAGGGTCATCGACAGGGTCCGCGTCGACTTCAGGGTCATCGACAGGGTTCGCGTCGACCTCAGGGTCATTGACAGGGTCCGCGTCGGCGTCAGGTTCATCGACAAGGTCTGCGTCAGCTTCAGGTTCATCGACAAGGTCTGAGTCGACCTCAGGTTCATCGACAAGGTCTGCGTCGACCTCAGGTTCATCGACAAGGTCTGCGTCGACCTCAGGTTCATCGACAAGGTCTGCATCGACCTCAGGTTCATCGACAAGGTCTGCGTCTACCTCAGGTTCTTCAACAGGGCCTGCGTCAACCCCGTCGCCATGTTCGTCGCCAGGATCTGCCTTGGCCGCATCGTCAAGCTGTGTGCCAGGGATGGCGCGGAAGAAGAAGGCCAAGTTTAGTGTTGTCGGAGAACTGTCCTAGGAACTGGGTGTGTCTCACTAGGTAAGGAATCGAGTAAGGGGCTGAACACGGAATCAAACAACCTTCAACATGCCTCGGCGATGGAGCTCGTCGAGAATCGCTGTGGGACGGCACTGCAGAGAAGAACACACAATATTACCCAGGTTCAGGGCCCTCTTGGAGAGGTAAAACCCCTACGTCCTGCCTTGGTTGTATTGCACTGTTTGCAGAGGTTACAATACAAGGAGAGCTTGGGGAGGTCGAGGTGGTGTTGCCGCAAAAATCTGCCGCGCAACACCGAGATAACCGTCGTTTTTCGTAACGACGAACGGATGCTTTTCAGGCAAAGCAACAAAGAGTTCCTCGCTTTCGTGGAGGAGATCCGACCGTTTTCCGAGCAAAACGGCAAAGATCCAACCAAACCCTAAGTGGCTAGGGCATGGCAGAAGAACCATGAAGAAAAGACATAAAAAGTAAAGGTAAATTGTATTTTGATAGAACGATTGATCGGGGGTTTTTCCTTCAATCGGCCAAGATTCCTTTATAACGCAGGGCGCAGGACTTCGCGTACACGGAAAACCTATCGTATAGGAATAGAACTCTCTGAAACCGATCAGGACGTGTCCTTCTCTTGATTCGGTTTCCAGAAACAAATCGACACCGACCTATATTTGGTATCCAACGCAACGAGTACAAGCAGCCACGTCGAGATACTCTTGGGCCCATAAGGAAGCAATAAAATATTCCGGCCAGATGGCTAATCATACCAGCTAATGAAAATCGACGATCCGCTCCATGTTGCATTGCTCTTTACGTGACATGCACCTTCACCTTAATTAGCATCTGAGGTTTGCTAGGACGTGTCTTATGTAGCTGCTACTCCATGCAAAATACTTTGAGATAATGTCAAAATAACACGCCGATGTCATGGCTCCAAATATCTCTGAGTTCAACTACAACTTGTCGTATATCTCTTGTAGTCTATGCAAAATACTTCAGGTTGGCATCGGACCTTTTCAAGTATTTGCCCTTGACAGCAAAATAGCTCACGCATTGCAAAATCTCAACTTGGCATTTGAAACCAGCGAGGACTTGTCTTGGCAAAATACCTGTTTCAGTACTCAAATAGAATATCAACTGATTAACTTAGTCAACCGATTAATTTGGCTCATAAATACCGAGCTGCCAAATTCCACCATCAACACATGCCCCCCTGTATTTGGTACAATTGCATTGACCAAAAACACTATAAGAGTACCTTAGGATAATGTTGATCACTTGCCGGCCATACAATTGCTAGGGTGATGTTGAAAGAACACATCGGCAGATTTCTGCTTAGGGTGATGTAGAAATAACTCACAGGTCATATATTTCTTACGACGATATTTCAAACAACATATCGGCCATTGTATCTTATGACCCGGCCCGACTAATGTGTCTAGTATATTGCTTCGTGCACTTCACCCATAGATAATCTAGATTGATAAGAATTCAAGCAATTACACAAGGCATTTATTATTCGGCGATACGAATCGTCATTCAACAAGATATATGTTAAAGCTTGTTGCCGAATATTCCTATCTCTAGTCTGACTTGGATCCTTAAAATAATCAATTAAAGGCAATCTCCAATCTCCCGGTTCTGAATTACCTGCTAACTCGGTTATGTGTGTCTCATGCACCGAATCATGTTCTACTAGTCCCTGACTTGAACCAAGCCCACATGCACCCTGTACCAAACTGACGTATAACAGACTATATTCACGAGACTCCCTACAAGAGCTAGAATCGGTATTTCCAATATGAAGACTTTTTCTTTTCAAATGTGATAACCGGATGCTTCCTGTGCTAAGAAATTAGCTCTAGAATTTTCTTCCCTGGGTATATGGTGAATAGTGAACGTATCTAGAAACTTAACTATATCTAAACACCATGGCTATGAGAAACTAATACATGACAGACACCATAAATTTTAGTAAACACGTACCGGTTGCGAGCTTCGAGCAAAAGCCGATTCATGTATGGTGTAATGTACTCCTTCCTGCCATTTACTTGGGTCAACATCGAGCCGATCACTCTAACTTGTGCAACAATGTCCAACTAGAACGGCATACCTGACCTGTTGGCGCTTGCACAACCGGAGAACTTGACAAAGTATCAGTTTATGTTATTAAAAGCCTCCAGCTATTCTGCCCCCCAAGTAAATTCGGCTAAATGCTTTAGCCAAGTAAAGGAACAAACGATTCAACTTTCCCTTGCTTTCTCTGATCGGCTTCCATGTTATAGCATTTGTAAACTTAGGACTTGGAATACTTCCATCACCAATATCTATTTTCTCAAGTGGGTCAGCCGCTGAGAATCCCTGTCCAAACTTTTCCATCATCAAAATCATCAATTGTTTCATTCATATCGCTCTTTCCGGAATGATACTCCTCCATACGTCTTCGCGGCCAACATTTGCATCGGTCAAACATCATATCTCACCATGTTGCCAATCAACCGATGCGTATGTAACCGCGATGCAGGCCAGATTATCCGCCTAGATCAACACCCATGTCAATAGGTGCATCTCTGTTACTTTCTGAACTTTGAGCAGCGACGGTGTCATCCGCGTATCTATTTTCCTCCGGCGTAATGTGCTTCTCCTTCCAAATCATCTTCGGAGGCACTATTGGTCCATGTTGACTGAAGCACACGCCGCACTTCTTCTCAGCTCTCTCTTCTAGAATTTCCAAAGCTCGTAGTCGTTGTATGCGCCGTTTCTGAGTATGTGTGAGCCCCCGACGGACACCATTGAGGTCTTGGTTTGGTACCTAGAGCGGCTAATGTAATTATGTTGCCCCCCAAGTTCCTCGGCCTGTACTGACGTACTATTGCTTTTGACGCTGATAATATGTCCTTGGCCGAAACATGTCTCCGCTGATCAGATACACCACCAGATTTATTATTCTGGTCTCCAATAATACTTGGATTTCCTTGTTGCGTAGACGTGCCAGGAAGAGATTTGAAACCCATTGGAGACAAACTCATGGATATTCGTGAGCTGCTATTTCTCATGGCTGAATCGGTATGTACGTTATCTGATTCAGTTTTTTGACTCGTACTACCAAGTGCAACTTCCTTCTCTGAACCTGTGTGTACTTTAGGCTCTAAATCTGCATATAAACTAGTACTCCTTTTTCTGAACTGAGACACAACCTGCTGCATCATCCTTTCTTTCTCCTGGACAATTCTCAACACTTTCGGCTGATTGATCTTCCCCAAGTTTCAGACCATGAGAAGCAACTAAATCATCTGAATTTTCTACTGGCTCAACTTCATTATGCTTCACCGGCATCCAAGTAAGCCTACGGCCACCCTTATGAATTATGCCATCTCCATTGTGGACTGGTGATCGGTTTCTTCGAATAAAAAATGCATCACGTGATCTAGCCTCCTTGTTGAACCGATCTCTTTTCTCATGCAATGGTTTTCTGTACATAAGCCCTGATGGAGTCCGCACCGGCTGACAATAATATGCTCCAGTAGGACATGCCACCCAAGGATTAAAACCCCACGGTGGATACATAGGAAACGTTCCGCCCCAATATGCAGGCTGCATTGCAAAATAAGGATGCTGGTTATATGAATTTCTTCCCCATCGCTCATGACCTCCATGTCCAGAAGGTGGCCTAGCATGCTTAACGTCTCCAAACCGATTACACATATTGCTGGCCTTGCGTGAGATATATTTTTCCAACAACATGCTAACTGTCGGCTTTATTTTTGGAGCTTGTCTCTTTCCTCCATTGACCTTAGACACTCCCACTTCTGAATTTTCCGGTTTGATCATCCTCGCTGCAGCATTGTTATCAATGACAACATTTTTCCCTTTGGTAGATTCGGTCTGATCCAACCGAATAAGCACTTTCTTTTTATCAAACTCGATCACATTGATAGGAGAAGAATTACTATCGAGTTTCATGTTAGTATTCTTTGTAAATGTCAATCGTCCATCATTAATGGCCGATTGCACCTGTCGTCGAAACACATCACAATCATTAGTAGAGTGAGAAAACGAATTGTGCAACTTACAGTAAGCTCCTTTGCCCAATTCTCCTAGAGGTGGAATAATATGACCTTCTCTCACTCTAATTAATTTTTCTTGCAGCAATATGTTAAAAATTATATCACACTTGCTGACATCAAAAGTATACTCAATTCCTTCTTGTCTAACAGGTGTAGGCTTTAATGCAGAACATGCAAAATACTTTGACTTTGGCGCTTGAACCCATTCGGCTGCACATATGTTAAGGGAATCCTCACTAGCCGAATCACTATCACAATGTAATGCATTAACTGTATGGTTTTCTTTCTCTTTATTCTCATCATCACTAAACCGGCCGTGTTGTTTAATTTCCTCAGCTCGGTTTTCCAGCGCCAAAGCCTTATGCAAAACTTGATTAACATCTAAAAATGTTTGCCCTTCTAGTTTATCCTTAATATGAGTGAGCAGACCTGAAAAAGCAAGATCGGCTAAATCCTTTTCGGCTATGGTCAAGCTAAAATATCGGTTTTTGACATCTAGAAACCTCCTAATATAATCATGAACATGTTCATTATTCTTCTGCCTAACCATAGTTAAATCTGAAAGCCGAAGTTCAATTTTACCGCTATAAAAATATTCATGAAATTTTCGCTCCAATTGTGCCCATGTAGAAATAGAATTAGGAGCAAGAGATGTAAACCAAGTAAATGATGTACCCGACAAAGACAACGGAAATAATTTAACTCTATAAATATCCGATGCGCCAACCTCACTACATTGTGCTAGAAATTGTCCTACATGCTCAAAAGTGGATATACTATTTTCCCCTGTAAACTTAACAAAATCTGGAATTTTAAAACCATGAGGATATGGCGTCGAGTCGAAGTAATCAGGGTAGGGTTTTTTATACTCACGTGCTCTACCCTTAGGTTCTAAACCAAATTCTCTAAGTATACTAGCAAGCTTATCCTGGAAACTATCATTGTGTTGTAGAGAATTGGTTTGTGGAGCTAATGAAACGCAATCACGTGGTGGACACTCCGGCGGAGAAATTTGAGCATGTGATGTCTGCAACGGAGACCCACTAAAATATTGATCAGGTATCGGCCCGTACAGAACCCCGGTACCGACAGGCAGCAGCGATGGTGTATTGTATGCTACTGTGTGATAATTAGACTGCTGCAAATTAGAGTTAAAGCCGGCACTTCGGTAATGGCTACTGTAATATTGTGGAACCGAAGTTGGAATAATAGGAGAAGCAACACTAGAGAGAAAATTGTTAGCCGAAGTACTGATGTAGTTCCGGCCACTTTGATCTTTACTTAAACAGACGTGAGGCTGCTGTGTAGTATTAGCCGACGAGCCAGAAGCATGGATATGATTAGGTAAATTAATTAACTTGCTTTCGGCCGGATGCATCGGCTTTCTATCAGAATTTTTATCGTTGCTTTGGAGAAGTAGTGAGCGAAATTCCGAAGCTATAATATTTTCAATCTCTCTATTAAGCTGCTCCTTAGATTTCTCAACTCTACTAGCTGCTGATTGACTCATTGTACTTGCCGTAGTTGACATATCAGAATCATGCTTACTAGCTACGGACACATTAATTAGATGAGCAATTTCTTTGGTTGGCTTTTTTACCTCAGCGCCGAGCAGATAGGAAGGACTCGGCGCAGCTACCTTCTTGACGACGATGTTCCTTGTCTTCTGGTATTCAATCAACTTCAGTCTTCGTCGCTCAGCCATCTCTTTCTCAAGCTCCTGTTCAAACTCTCGCCGATCTTCTTCTGACAGATCGTCGAGTGTGACGGCGATGATATTCTCCGGATCGGCCTTGCTGCCGATCTTGGCTTCGCTGCTCATCGTGTGTATGTCCTTGTTCTCCGTCCCCAGCGGAGTCGCCAATTGTGTTGCCGCAAAAATCTGCCGTGCAACATCGAGATAACCGTCATTTTTCGTGACGACGAACGGATGCTTTTCAGGCAAAGCAAAAAAGAGTTCCTCGCTTTCGTGGAGGAGATCCGACCGTTTTCCGAGCAAAACGGCAAAGATCCAACCAAACCCTAAGTGGTTAGGGCATGGCAGAAGAACGATAAAGAAAAGACATAAAAAGTAAAGGTAAATTGTATTTTGATAGAACGATTGATCGGGGTTTTTTCCTTCAATCGGCCAAGATTCCTTTATAACGCAGGGCGCAGGACTTCGCGTACACGTAAAACCTATCGTATAGGAATAGAACTCTCTGAAACCGATCAGGACGTGTCCTTCTCTTGATTCGGTTTCCAGAAACAAATCGACACCGACCTATATTTGGTATCCAACGCAACGAGTACAAACAGCCACGTCCAGATACTCTTGGGCCCATAAGGAAGCAATAAAATATTCCGGCCAGATGGCTAATCATACCAGCTAATGAAAATCGACGATCCGCTCCATGTTGCATTGCTCTTTACGTGACATGCACCTTCACCTTAATTAGCATCTGAGGTTTGCTAGGACGTGTCTTATGTAGCTGCTACTCCATGCAAAATACTTTGAGATAATGTCAAAATAACACGCCGATGTCATGGCTCCAAATATCTCTGAGTTCAACTACAACTTGTCGTATATCTCTTGTAGTCTAAGCAAAATACTTCAGGTTGGCATCGGACCTTTTCAAGTATTTGCCCTTGACAGCAAAATAGCTCACGCATTGCAAAATCTCAACTTGGCATTTGAAACCAACGAGGACTTGTCTTGGCAAAATACCTGTTTCAGTACTCAAATAGAATATCAACTGATTAACTTAGTCAACCGATTAATTTGGCTCATAAATACTGAGCTGCCAAATTCCACCATCAACATGTGGCTAACAATGGCTAACCCTAGAACAACACTGAAGCTTGAGATTGGGCCAGATCCAGATCCGAACCCTTTGCCCGAACATGCTCGCCCTCCTTTTATAGGTGTCCTGGACCTCTTCCCCCAAATTTCTTGGCGGGAAGGGTTACCACATGGCGACGAAGGAGGATGACGGGTGCACGATAAAGGGGGAGTCCATGGACGCGGTCCATGGCAGGGAGCGGCGTCACGAAAGCTGGAAAAGCCACCGTCTAGCCAGGACGGTGGGCTGGCGCTGCTGAGGCTCGGGGGGCGCCCCACGGTGACGTCGCCCTTGGAGCGTAGTGGCAGACGGTCCCCTTATCACCGAAACGGCAATCTTTGTAGCTCCTTTGCTTGGTGCAGCATTGTTGACTGATTTATACACGAGAATGACAACTGCGGCGCGGTCGTCACCGCACGCTGGCACGCCCGTGACTCTGCGGAGGGCGCAGAGCCCAGGTGCGCTCTGTCACGGAGACAGAGCTTGCTTCGTGGGGAGGGAACCCCCGCGAGGCCGGAGGCCTCGCCGAGCCTTTTGGCTTGATCCTTGGCAGAATCGACGGCAGCATCCGTGATTCCCTCTCGAGGAGAGGTCCCTCGCGAGGCTCGCCAGGCTTGGAGAGCCTGGTCCTTAGCGAAATCTTCTGAAGAAAGTTGTGGGCCCTGGCAGGCCGGCCCATGGTATCCTGGTGTCCACTGTGCCGACAGTAGCCCCCGGGCCCACGATGGGCACGCCGAAGTCCGCGGATGCAGGCCAAGCGTCGGGGGCCCAACGATGCCTGCCTGGGCCGTGACACGTGGGGCGCAGCGGTTGCGCCCGAGGCCACGATCTCCTCGGCTCCAACGGGCGACCCGGTATGGCCCGCCACGCCCTTGGTAACTGGCCAATAAAGCCTGCGCGCGATGATGGCGCCCATCACTTCGTCCATTACTCCACCGCACTCTTCCCCCAAACGCCTCCTTCTTCCCAGAGCGCACCACCCCCAAAAGTTTCTTCTCTCCTGCGACCATGGCGCCCAAGAGAGTAGACGCTCCCGAGAAAGGCAAGGCTCCGATGCAGGCTGGCAAGCCCGCGGTGGCGTCGCGGAGTGCTGGACCCAGGGAGGCGCTGCCGAGGTCCCGCATCAACACAGCGGGGGTCGACAAGGTGCGCCACCTGGCGGTCGCGAGAACCAATGAGCACGGCGCCACCACCATGAAACCGGCCGGCAACAAGCTGTCCGAGGGGTACTACCCCATCTTCCTCCACACTCTCTCCGCCGGTCTCATTCCTCCTTTCTCCGACTTCCTCATGGGGATTCTGGAGACATACCAGATCCAACTCCTCCATCTTCATCCCAATTCCATCCTCATCCTCTCCATCTTTGCCTACCTCTGCGAGGCCTACGTTGGCGTGCGTCCTTCTGTGGAGCTCTTCCGCAGCTTTTACGCACTCCGGTCAACCGCGCAGGACGAGCGGACCGGATGCGTCTCCTTCCGCATCGCCGACGCCAGGAGCAAGAACTACATCCCCATCACATGGAGTGGCGAGAATACCATCACCAAGGTGACGAAGAAGGTGGAGGACTTCCGCCAGCGGTGGTTCTTCGTCGACACCAAGGTGAAGAACCCTCTCCTGGATATACCCGTGGCACCCCCGAGGAAGTGGGCGCGCTGGGCAAGCGAGGGCTTCGAGGGCCCAAAGCTTGACGCGGGGTACGAATGCCTACGGGGGCTCCGCGACGCCGGCCTCACCGGCCAGATGGTGGCGAAGGACTTCACGAGGCGCCCCATCGCCCCCCTCCAGTGGCATTCAGAGCCGATGTGGACGTACACAGTCCCGGCGGATGGGATGCGCCTGTGCATGGACAACTTTGCCCCGGAGTTGTTGGACAGGGTCATGGTGGCCCTCTTCACTACGGCGGCCATCCCAGCCCCAGCCGTCGACGAGGCCCGGCCGCTCTTCACCTTTGGGGAAGAGATGGTGCGCGTGCACCGTAGGGGCCTGCCCAGATTCGATGAATGGGGCATCGTGCCCGAAGGACTCTACGGGCCCCGCACAAACCCGTGGGCGGCGGAGCTGGAGGAGATGGACGAGTCGTCGGAACCGGATGAGGCGGAGGACTCTGGCGAGGGCGAGGCCTCGGGAAGCGCTGACCCCTCGGGAGGCCTCGCCGGCTCCTCAAGGAGCGCACCGCCTGAAGAGGACCTCCAGGTGATTTCCTCCGGCAGCGATGAGGATCCCTCTCGCGGAGCTCCCTCCCGAGGCACCGCGGAGGAGGAGGAGGAGAGCAGCGGCAAGGGAGGGCGCTGCGAGCCCCGCACCAAGTCCGCCCACGACAGGGACGCCGGGGCGTGAGGGGCGCTCCTCGCGAGGAGGCAGAAGCGCCTCGAGAAGGAGCCAGAGCAACAAGCCCCCAGCCGCCGAAGGCGAAGAAGAGGGTGTGGAGGATGGCTGACGAGTAAGCCCCTGTCCTTCTCCTTTCCTTTAGGATTTTTCTTTTGAATGCCCCCCTGAAGGATCTTCTGTTTGTCTTTATTTTTAGCAACCTTGCGGCGCCGAAGAGGCGACGGCTACGCAAGCATGGAGAGACTGTTGGCACCGTCCTGGCGATGCCTGCGGCTGACGAGCCGCAGCGTGTGGTTACTGCCCCCGCGGATGAGCACCGCGCGGAGGGGGAGGTTGAAGAGGTGGTGCCGTCGCCAGCACGGGCCGCCACTCCTCCCATACTGCAGGAAGAAGCGGAGGACGAGGCAGTGACCGAGGCCGCGCGAGCCTCGGAGAGGCCGGTCGAGGCGGAGGCCCAAGAGGCCACTGTGGAGCCGCCTCCGTAGGGAGAGGCCTCCACGAAAGGGGCTAAAGAGCCCAAGGCCGCGGCAGGCGCGGCCACCACGGGAGGCGCTGAATCTACCCCTGAAGAGCAGGAGGAAACGCCTCCGGAGCCCACGGACGCCGGAGCCGAGGGCGAGAGGACGCCTAGCCCCCAGAGGGCTCCTACCGCGGGCGGCGAAGGAGGCGCCCACACGAGCCCCCAGGTCGCACCAGGAGCGGCCGTGAGCCCGAGGCAAGGTGCCTCGGGTACCTCGCCAAGCGTCGAGGCCCCTGAGCCCCGCGGCGATGCGGGGACCTTGGCGCTGCGGGAGCCGCGCCGTCACGCAGCTCGCCGCAGCTCCGTCTTCAGCCAGGCGCGGCAGATGCTCGACAAGCTGGAGACGCAGTGTGCCGAAGAGGAACTCGCTAGCGCGGAGGAGCGGGCGAAACTTGACGAAGCCTGGGCCCTCCTCCGCGAGAGGGTGGAGAGCTGCCGCCGGCAGGATGCGGCGGCCCGGGCGGCGCGCGAAGAGGCGACGCGCTTTGCCAAGGAGACCCGCGACAGCGTGAAGCGGGAGGCGGCGGAGACCATGGAGCAGCTGGACGCCGCGCGGGAGGCGCTCGAGGCAGAAACCGCCTCCAAGCAACAGGAGATCTGGGCTGCGGAGACGAAATTCGTGATGGACTCCAAAGTCGTTGAGGACAGCTTGAAGGAGCTCCGCGAGAGGCTGGACGCTCGCGAGGTGCAGCTGACATAGCGCGAAGCGGAGCTAGCGTGGCGCGAGGGAGAGCTCTCCCCCCGCGAGAAGGAACTGCGCCGGCGCGAGGAGCAGGTCCAGCAGCTCGAGAAGGACCAGGCCACCCACGAGGAGGAACTGCTGGCTCGCGAGAGCCGGGTGGCCCAGGACGAGGCCACCTACACGGAGCGCCTCGAGAAGGCCAACGCCAACCTCGAGGCTGAAAGGACACGGATGTCGCCTAGAGGGGGGTGAATAGGCGATCTAAAATTATTACGGTTAAGACTTGAATAAATGCGGAATAAAACTAACGTTTAATTTATCAAGCCAAAACCTAAACTAGCTAGGTTCACCTATGTGCACCAACACGTATGCTAAGCAATATAATCAACTAGGTGATAGCAAGATATATGACTTTAAGCTCGATTTCTATCACAAAGTAAATAGCATAAGTAAGAAGCTCGGGATAGAAATACCGAGGCACTTGGAGACGATGTTTTATCCCGAAGTTCACTTCCCAATGGAAGCTAGTCTCCGTTGGAGCGGCGCGGTGTTCACCAATGTGAAACACTGAGTAGCCTTGATATGGCACACCGTATCTCCGTTGTGTCTTACCACCAATGTGGCGAGGCACTTGTCACTATGTTGCCGTTGAGGTTGACAACTAGAACCTTTACAAGGATGAAGCTCACTCCACAAGTTGGAGGGTCTTCACCAAATGCACCGAGCCACCAAGACTCGATGCCCAAGGCCGAGGCACACACCACAACTCAATTGGTGGCTCCCGGCAATGTCTTCGTAGCTACCAAAGCTCCGAAGCTAACAAGGTTGAGCCACACTCCACAATTGGAGGCTCCCAACAAATCCCGTGAGCCACCAAGACTCCGAGAAATCAACAACTGTCTAGGATACCAACGTGCCCTAGAGGAACAAGCTCTAGGGCACCAAAGTACCCAAGAGTAACAAGCTTCTCAACTTCATTTTCCACGAATCACCGTGGAGAACTCAAACCGATGCAACTAATGCAATGGCAAGAACACACTAAGTGCTCAAGTCCTTCTCTCCGAAATCCAACCAAAGCAACTAATGCTATGAATTGCGTCGTGGGTGAGCCACCGAGGAGTAGCAGATTTGGGCGCCGAGGCTGCCGCAGTAGGACTTGAAGGCGCCGCTGATGAATTGCGAGCCGTTGTCGGTGATGATGCGGTTGGGCACGCCAAAGCGGCAGACCAAACTCCCGATGAACTTTACCGCTGATTTCGCCGGGATGGTGTGCACGGGTTCCACCTCAGGCCACTTGGTGAACTTGTCGATGGCGACGTAGAGGTAGCGGTAGCCCCCGAGCGCTCGCGGGAAAGGTCCCAGGAGGTCCAGCCCCCAGACCGCAAATGACCAGGAGAGCGGGATAGTTTGGAGTCCTTGCACGGGCTGGTGAATTTGCTTGGGGTGGAATTGGCAGGCGTCGCAGGACTGGACGATTGCGGCTGCATCTTGAAGCACTGAAGGCCAGTACAAGCCACTCCGGAAGACCTGGCCTGCGAGGGTGCGCGAGGATGAATGGTGGCCGCACTCTCCGCTGTGGTTGTCGTTGATGAGCTGGCGGCCTTCCTCGGCAGGGACGCACCGCAACACAACCCCATTGGGGCGCTTACGGTACAGGTCTCCGTCGTGGAGGCAGTAGGACTTGGCCTGGCGAGCAACTCTCTCGGCCTCTGCATCTTCTTCGGGAAGAACTCGATCTCGCAAGTAGCTCTTGATCTCGTCGATCCAACCAGTGTCTTGGCGTACCAGGGTCATCAGCAGGCGATCGCCTGAGGGCAGCCCGCAGTTTGGTGCTCCACTTGATGGAGCTGGTGGGAGATCCTCATTGATGCTCATGTTGACCGCTGGTTGCTTGACCGAGGACCTGGCGAGTCTCTCCTCGAACACTCCAGGCTTCTGGGCTTCCCTTCTTGCCGCTCGCCTGGCGAGTTCATCTGCTTCTTGGTTTTCCCCTCGCGGGATATGCTTGAGCTCCATGCCCCTGAAGTGCTTCTCGAGTTTGCATACCTCTTCAAGGTAGGCTACCATGTAGGTGTCCTTAGGCGTGTAGCTCTTGTTGGAGAAGTTGACGAGGAGCTGAGAGTCGCCCTTGATGAGGATGCGCTTGATGCCGAGGGCAATGGCAGCTCTGAGCCCAGCGAGGAGGCCTTCGTATTCAGCAATGTTGTTGGAGACCTTGTCGCTGTCTTTGAAGCACAACTGGACGGCGTAGTAGAGCTTGTCGCCTGTTGGTGAGGTGAGGACAGCACCAGCCCCTGCACTCCGGGCCGCGAAGGCGCCATCAAAGTGCATGGTCCAGTAGCTGGGCTCCGTCCCTCCTGAGGTTGTATTCTCTTCCTCTTGAGGCTCTTCTTCATGCGTGTCCATCCATTCAGCCATGAAATCAGCCAGCGCCCTGCCCTTGATGACCCTTGTGGTGTCAAACTCCAGCTCGAAGGGTTGCAGCTCGATGCCCCAGCTTGCGACACGATCTGTTGCGTTTGGGTTGCGTAGGACTTGCTCCAGGGGGTACGAGGTGACCACCTTGATGGGGTGACCCTGGAAGTAGTGGCGCAGCTTCCTGGAGGCGCTGAGGAGCGAGAAAAGGAGCTTCTGCTGCATGGGGTAGCGCTCGCGAGCGTCCCGCAGCACTGTGCTGACGAAGTACATGGGATGCTTCACGAGGGTGGTTGTTGACGTGGCAGCGGTTGGCTCCTCTCGAGGCTCGGTGGAGTCCTTCTCGAGGTTCTCTTGAGGCCCCACTTGTAGAGGCTCGGCGTGAGGTTGGAGGCTTGACGAGGCTGCTTCCTTGTTGAGGGGTTCTGGGCTTGGCGAGGACTGGCTCTTCCCTTTCAGCCACAAAGACCGCACTTGCCGTCTGAGGAGTGGCTGCAAGATACAGCTTCAGAGGCTCGCGAGGGTGTGGGGACCCCGGACTAGCCGTCCGAAATACCCTTGTGCCTACATCAGCGATCCCATGATCAGTGTGTCGCTGAGCACAATCAAACTGGGAATCAAAGAACATCCATAAATACCGAAGGAATTTACTTACTGGATTGAAGTCATACTCTTCAATAGGTACTTGTAGCGGAAATCACCAAACAACATGGAGCCTAAGTCATTCGCCTTAACCCTACAGGCAACTGACTGGGAAGCGCCCTAGTTCGCATTGACGTCATTTCCGTCTCCTTCTTCAAGCTGCTCTTCTTTAGAATCTGGCTAAGACAATAGCAGGGACGAAACCAATATGAGTACATTTGATTGTACTCGGAAACTACTCCCCCAAATGAGCATGCACTACACTCTTTATAGTTTGAGTAAAACTTTGTTTGCTTTGAAAAATTCCATCCTTATTGAAAAGAGAAGGATAGACTTTTGTTTAATAAAACTTTGTTTGAAAACTCTATAACTTTCGTTGAAGAAAATAAGGAGAATTTTATAACTCTTCATAACCCTTGTATATTTTTCAAAACATCTATAACCTTTGTTAAAAGTAAAGAAGGCTTTAAGATCTTTTTCCCACAAATCGGTTTTTTGTAAGAAATCTCTTTTAAAATGTTTTCCCGAAAGGAGATGTTTGATGAAAAAGGTAAGAAGCCCTTCTTTAAAAATGTTTTTCCCGAAAAATCACCATTTTGTTTATTTCTCCAAAACTCCTCCTTTTTCAACCATGACCCTTCATGGTCATTCAATCCCAACAACCTCATGCCTGCCCACTGGCATAGTTGCATAAAACATACTCCACTTCATTTTCTCTTTCAAATCTCAAATCATTTCCAAAACTTGCACATAGGCCTAGGACAGCCTCCCAACTGTCCATATCCGAGGACTCGGCTATTCGAATAGTTTTACCCTCTGCAGAGGTAGCACAATTTTCCCACACCCATCCGGTGACTCATCATGTCTGCCACGTCCCGCCATACAAGGTGTATGCGAAGTTGAGCCACCGACCATAGCCTGTCCTTTGCTCATGCTAGTATAGGACCCTACCGCTACGAATTCACCATTCCCTCGACACCTAGTACAGGATCCCCCGTCGAGGAACCTAGATGTGAGGACTCGTAGTTCTGCCGAGCGACCCAAATATGGATCTTCAATCGTCCATCCTTCGGATTGCTAGGACCCAGGTCAGGGGGTAGGTCGCCATGACCATCCCCTCATGGAACGAGGTCATCCTCGTTGTTGAGGCATCACATACTAATATGAGCAAATTATATGACTACGCCCGTTCCCATATGTGGGTAGATGTGGTCGCACAGGTTATCGGTTGGTCGTCATAGTACTAGGACACAATGTGCATTTTTCATAAACATCACCATTCACCATTTCTCCACTTCAACACCGATCTCACGGCATTCCACATTTATCCAAGTATTTCCAAAGGAGTTTTGAGTAAACAATATTTTTCTCTTCCCATCCTATAGTTTGAAAAAGAATTTTCCATCCAATACCTCCATATAGGGTGTCAAAATAATATACTTGTAATTTTGGAAAAGGGTTTTCAAAATCATAGCTTTAGCGGCAAAAACCACTTAAGTCATTTATGCTCTTTATAAGTAAAACATGTAAATCAAATTAGACATATATAAATGCAAGCTCAGAGAAGTAGCTTGCCTGTTTTCAGCATAGTGTCCCTGGACTTCTCCTCACTGATCAAAGAAATAAACTCCGGTTCTTCTCAAATAAATCCTTTCCAAGGTTCCCTCTGATAGCGTTTGTATCTAGCGTCGTAAAAAGGAAAGAACACAATCAACATACAGTAGAACACTCCAACAACAAACATCAAGCAATACTAACAAACAACAATCATGATGGAAAACTATTATTTAACAAACAAGTTGGGCAATCACCTCACTACTCATGTTTATAAAAATATGATTAAAGTTATGATTAAGCATCTTTATTCAAACAGGAAATACTTCAGACAAAAGTTAAGCTACCAACTCTTTTCTGTAATTCAAAATATCTCACCAATCTAAGGTAGAGACATTAACAAGATACTCGAGCTAATACTCAACTTAAATACTATCAAGTATAACAAGCAAGCAATTATATTAATCACACAAAAATAATCTAATCGTCAATTAAACCAGCAGTACCTACCATTACTAAACTACTAAATCAAGCATCACAACCACTCTCAAGCATCACACATAGCTACTGCACTCACAAGGCAACACAATTTGATTTTAATTTAATTAACTATTATTTAATTAGGTCTTAAATATGGCAGAAACTAGTGGTGCATGTTTAATTACATAACTTAAGTTCTGTTGATCATAAAAATATGAACTAAAATTCTACTGATAGCTACTGATGTGTAGAAGACAACCCAATTGGATTGAATTCAATTGAGGTTATTAAACTCCCTATATAAATGTTTCTATCCAGAAGGTTAGTTTTCTTGTTTTTGCTACAACTCAAGTTAATATTACTCAAAAGTTAAATCCTCTTAGGGATAATTAGTATTGCTTAAATGTGAGCTGACAAAATTGGTTTGACCTCATTTGGATTAATAGAGTATCAGAAACAAACAAGTTTAGGTTTTATACCTTCTGTGGCATTTTGAATCTTATTATTTATTTATTAGTCTAAATGGGGTGAAACCACTTTAGTGAGTTAGATAATTTCATAAGCTTTCCAGAACATTTTCATTTACTTAATTTGGATTCCTAGATCTCGAGATATTAATTTTCAAAGTCTTCATCAATTTTCTGACAGAGAAATTCCCTTTTTTAAGTTTAACAACTTAACTGATTTGATATTTTTCTACTGACTTGAACACAACACCAAATGGAATCAAGCCAGTGGCATTGGGTATATTAGTTGATGTACTTTTGATACCATTTTAGTTTGGTATTTTTGGTTAAACCAAGTTTTAGGAAACATCTCTCAAAGATGGTATAAAAATAACCTTTCTGAGTTTTCAGTTAAACCTAACACATTTGTCATTTTGATTTTGAACTGGAGAGATGTCCAAAATCAACGTGGTCTGCATCTCTGTTAAGATGGCTTGTTATACTAGCTACATCATTTTAGTTTGCTATTTTTAGGCCTCTGGTTAAATAGGAATTTGCATGGGAAGTTGGCTGTCTCTGTTATTTCATGTGGTGGAATAAACTGATTAGCTATCTTCCTCCAATTAGATCTTTTATGTAGGTTTTATTTTGGGGTTGACAACACTTGTTCCTGGCATTAATTTAACCATACTAACATGTTATACCAATACTAACCTCTAAATAAATCTAGATTAATTTCTATGATCAGGTAAAAAACCTAAGCATTTATCTGTTTTCGGAAGTTTCTGAAAACAGACAGAACATAGCTACTTTGCCTCATTTTTCCAGTAAGCTAAGATATTTATTTTGGAAAACTAAATCATGCCTATGAATCTATGAAACTATCTCTTTCTAACCATGCAAAGATTACAAAATTTGGTGCAGTAGATTCCTCAGAATTTGCATGCATAGGTAGCTACTCTAAACTGTTTTTTCAGAAATTAAAAAACGGCGGGAGCGAACTGTGGCCGTTGATCTGGAGATCGACGGCGCACAGCCGTCCTCGACCTCCCGACGGGGAAGAGAGCTAGGGGAGAGAGAGGGAGCTCTGGGTGCAACCTGCCGGCGGCGAGGGGCAGCGGGGCGGCTTGAGGTCGACGGCGGGCGGTCGGGGCAGCAGCCGAGCGGCGGTGGCGTCGCCGGAGACGGTCCTCCGTGGCGGCACGACGCGGTGGCCGTGCGGCTCGGAGTGGAGCTCCGGCTCCTCTTCTGCTGCTCCTGGGTGGAAGGGGGAGGTAGTGGTGGTGGTGTGGTGAGGGGAGTGGCCAAGGGGTGGCCTTTTATAGGTGGGGAAGGCTCGGGGCAGCGGGGGGGAGGGCACGGGGTGGTCTTGGCATGCCGCGGGCGGCACGGGGGCGTGCGGGGGCGGCGACATGCGGGCTGGGGAGGCATGGGGCCGTGTCTGGGGTGTGCAAGGGGTGGATTGGCGCACGCCGTGGCGGTCGGGCGGCTCGCGCGCGTGCTGGTCCGCTGGGGTGGTCGCGGTGCGTGCGTGCCCGCAGGGTGTTCAACAAGGTGTCGGCCGACAGAGCTCCGGCGAATGCGGGCAGGGGAGGAGGCCCTGGTGTGAGGGGTTGGCATGGGGAGTATCAGGGGGACCGTGGCTGCCTCCTGGACATGCTGGTTCAGTGGCTGGCTGTGGGTTGGGAACAAGTGGGCATGGGGGTGGCATGCCCATGCCATGGCTGTTTAGGGCTAGGTTTTCGGGTGAGGGGAGTGTGGGGTGTTGTCTAGCAAGTGTAGGGGGTGCTGGGTAAGGTGCTGGACATGTGGGGTGAGCAAGTGGGCAAGTAAATGGAGTGCCATTTGAATAGATGGGTGATGGTACCATTTTTACTATGTGCCACTATATGGCACTATTAGGGTTTTAATGCTAAAAGAAAAGGGTGAGGTGCAAGTATGCAAAGTGCTGTGGGTGATATGCATAGGTGTTGGTGTTTAATTCTTTTAAAGCTGCTACCAAAAATGGAGATCCCATTTTAGGTAAAAGGAATTTGTGGGAATGAAATAATATTTATTATTTCATGTGACCTTTTTATTATAGGTCCTATTATTTCATGTGACACTTAATTGTCTTGTTATTTTTATTTAGCAAGCAAACACACAACAATATTCACATGACCACACAATTCCAACCACATGAATTAATCACACCACCATTTCCATAATTAACAATACTATCTTGTGAAAATGATCACACTCAATTATGACAAGATGATGTTTAAGAAATGTCTCAACTCATAACTTAATTGTTTTCAAAAAGTTTTGAGAAAGGAAGTATGTGGGGTAATATATTTCCCACTAGTTTTATTTTCAAATGGAGTGGAATTCAGAGTTTATAAAATGGGAGTTGCATATACATGCAAAATATCATGGTTGACAATAGATAGGAGATAACATATAGATCTCCATATTTTTGGGAACACATAATTTTGGAAATACTTTTACTTCCTCGACGAAAGGGTATTTTATTTGTTGCTGAAATCAAACATCATTGAAATAGACTTTGGCCAAAATAAGATTGGAAAAGATATATGGAATCTACTCTTGTCATAACATGATCACCAAAGTTTAAGATGCTTATATCTTGGTTGGGTTCTTGGGTTGATATTTAATAGTCAAACAAGCATAAACATCAATCACACAAGGTCAAACAGAACAATATAAAGGAAAACACAATCATTAGTGAAGTATTTCAAAAAGTTTTTGTTGGTTCTGAATTTTGGGTCTTGTTAATTCTTATTATAAATTTGGGATGTTACAGAGGGCGTGGGGCAACCATGATGGGTGGGCTCGCCAGGTACTTCTTCAGGTCCTTGAAGGCCTTTGCCGCTTCAGGGGTCCACTTGAAAGGACCGGACCTCTTCATGATCTTGAAAAACGGCAGTGCCCTCTCGCCGAACTTGGAGATGAAACGGCCAAGGCTGGCCATACATCCCGCTAAGCGGTGCATGTCCTTGAGGCGACGAGGAGGCTGCATCTCTTCTATGGCCCTGATCTTGTCGGGGTTTGCTTCGATGCCACGATGAGACACCAGGAACCCGAGGAGTTTGCCTGAAGGGACCCCGAAGACGCACTTGGCGGGGTTCAGCTTGATGTTTACCTTGCGCAGGTTGGCAAAGGTCTCCTCGAGGTCCTTGATGAGCGTCCCCTTCTCGCGGATCTTGACCACGATGTCGTCGACGTAGGCCTCTGCATTCCTTCCCATTTGAGCCCCCAAGGCGATCCTCATGAGGCGCTGGAAAGTGGCACCGGCATTTTTTAGGCCGAAAGGCATGCAGACGTAGCAAAACACACCACAAGGGGTGAGAAATGCTGTCTTCCCCTCGTCCTCCTTCACCATCTTGATCTGGTGATACCCTGAGAAGGCATCCAGAAAACAGAGGAGTGTGCAGCCGACAGTGGAGTCCACGATCTGGTCGATCCTCGGGAGGGGATAGGGGTCCTTGGGGCAAGCTTTGTTGAGGTCGGTGAAGTCGATGCAGAGGCGGCTTCCTCCAGTGTGCTTGGGGACGACCACACCATTGGAGAGCCAAGTGGGATGGACAACTTCCTTGATGATGCTAGCTTTTTTCAACTTCTCTACTTCTTGAACGATGAAATCTTGCTTCTCTGGCGCCTGGCGCCGCGCCTTTTACTTCACGGGGCGTGCGTTTGGACACACGGCTAAGTGGTGCTCGATCACCTCCCTCGGTACTCCGGACATATCTGACGGTGTCCAAGCGAACATGTCAGATTTTGCCCTGAGGAAGGCGACAAGCGCGCTTTCCTATTTAGGAGGCAAGTTGGCGCCGATGGTGACGCTAGCCCCCGATCCGTTTGCCTCAAGAGGCACCTGCTTCATCGCGGCCTTCTCCTGAGAGAACAGCTGCTTCTTCTTCACGGGGGGCCTCTGGAGGGGTTCCTCATCCTCGTTAGCGGGGGACGCCACCGCGGCAGCCTTGTAGGCCGCTTGCGCAGCGTACAGGGCGTCTGAGACCATGCCGCGGATGACGATGGTGCCACCCGAGCCAGGGAGCTTGACGAGGTTGTAGGCGTGGTGGGTCACCGCCATGAACTTGGCGAGGGGGGGTAGCCGAGGATGGCATTGTAGGGCAGGCCTATGTGCGCGACGTCGAAGTCGATCAGCTCGGTGCGGTAGTTGGCTTGCGTGCCGAAAGTGACCGTGAGCCTCACTTGCCCCAGAGGGGTCGTGAGACCCTCTATCACCCCCGAGAATGGCCTGGTGGGCATGAGCCGCTCGTAAGGCACCTGCAGCTTCTTGAAAGTCTCGACAGAGATGACGTTGAGGCCTGCACCCCCATCGATGAGCGTCTTGGAGATTGTGATGATGTTGATGGTGGGGGTGCAGACCAGCGGGATGGTGCCAACAGTCGAAGTGGACTTGGTGTGGTCGCTGGAGTCAAAGGTGATGGGGTACTGGGACCACTTGAGGGGCCTGGAGGCCTCAACCCCGGGAAGCGCTGCCACGACCTCGCGATCGAGTTGCTTGAAGTGGCGGTTGGAGCTGGGGGCCTGAGCCCCGTCGAGGATGCAACCGGCCCCGCGAGGCACCTGGTAGCACTCAGGAGTCTCGGCAGCAAGGTTGTCGTTTGCGGGCTGGACGGCGTTGGCTTGAGGGTTCTGCTGGTAGTTGTCGTCGTAGTTGTTGTTGTTCCAGCGTCGCCCCCTGCGGCCACGGCCGCCGCCGCAGCCGCCACGACCTTGCTGCCGCTCGCGAGCCTCGCGAGCCTCTTGAGGTCGTAGCAGTCCTCGGTGGCATGGGAATGCCTGTTGTTGTAGATGCAGAAGGGGCGGTCATCTTTCTTCTCGGGGTCCGCTGTAACGCCCCGACCCCGGAATTATACAGAGAGGCTATGAATCCGACACAACCATCAATGTATAATACAAAGATCGAGACTTGTGGAACAGAACTGGCACAAAGCATGACTCTACGACACAAAACATATAGCAACTCATATAAAGAGAAGAATACAGATATTACAAGCAAAAAGGATCACAGATCCAACAATTCAACAAGCGGAAGCGGGTAGTGTTGTCTAACAACAAGAAGCAAATATATGGCCTAAGAGGCCTACAATAAACATTCACCCAAGCCAGCTTGTTCCACGGTCCCAAGCTGCCACCTGGGAACCCCAAACTAGTAGTCGACGTCAACGAAGAACCCACCTAGTCGCTCGGCGTCGTCCTCCTCTGAAATACAAAATCATACAGGCAGCAAGAGAGACTGAGTACGACGTACTCGCAAGTTTAGTAGGGCGATATAGGCCCAATGACTGACGGAGGCTCTAAAGCTTTATATGTATTTCTTTTGCATAAAGCTAAGTTTCATTAAAACGAAATATAAATGACACATGGCATCGTCTAATCAGAATATTTTTCATAAAGGGGATAAGGGAGTAACATCTGTCATCATTGGTTCTCATCGAACCCTTTTGTAACCATCACCACTCATCTTCACCAAAGGCACTCCCTCGAATCACCCTCGAGGAAATGAACCTTAGTCACACACGTTGAGTTGCAACCTTTAGCTGCCAGATTAATTAGTTAATTAAGGTTATCATTCTCTATGATCCCATAAATCCATTCCCAAGGCGTCCATAACCGCGGACACGGCTTTTCGAAAAGATTTAACCCTGCAGGGGTGTACTAAGTGGAAGTCGCCAGGTTCCCGAGGGACCTCCCAGCTTCTTCTCCATTGGTACCGTCCTGGCTCACCTGGTTGGCCCTCTTCCGGGGAAGGCGGCAGGCGGTTACCTTACCTCGCGTGAGACTATCCAAGAGTCATCAGTGGCCACAGGGCAAGTTTACCCAGCCTCAGCCCCTGCCCCATCGCCACTTCCTAACACCACCATCCTCATCATCCTTTTTCCGCTCACACACACGGCAAATGGAAATAGCAAACTAGAGGACCCTTGGATACGCCCGCACAAGTTATTTGGTCAGTAAGGCGCCCATACACCCACCAATGGCAACACGCTCAGACCTTGGTTCCGAAGACAGGAACTCCAACCTAGGGGCTAGAGTGAGGCAAAACACCATCCCCGATGGCAACTCACCCAAGCCTACTTAGCATTTTAATTAAGCACCCACATATCCACCATGCCCGAATCATTCCATCAACATCAACAATTATGGAAATAATCAACGGACATAACTAGTATTTAACTAAGCATGGCTAAGCATAGCTAAGCATATTAACAACAACAATTATAACTTTATCTCGGGCCAACACTTCAACCCTAGGGTTCATAGGTAGGGATACATGTGATTGGCTCGGGGGAAACCATGCATTCATAGGACATTCTATTAATTGCCAAAAGAGACATTTGAACCGCATGCAATATTATGGTGGATAAAATAATTTGATAAAAGCATAGGATGCTAGATGCCAAGAAGGTTAGGTTATCTCTTGCCTTGCTGCCCGGTCGTGAAGTACTGCTCGTCGGGGTAGTTAGAGAGACCCTCGACTCCGGAATCTATCGATACCCAAAAGAGAGAAGCAAAGAACACATAAATCACAAGAACACAATATGCAATGCTCAATCACATGATGACATGTCAAGTTGATTAAAGATAATATCATTTAAATTAAATAGCAACATTAAATAGGGAGCAAAATAATTAGTGCAATTATTTGGAAACAACCCCATATTTATCTTAGTGACCACATTCTTCATAAAATATCAAATTATTAGAGAAGTGGCTCAATTATGAATGAACATGACATGAAAGGATAGGGTTGGTCGTTCCGATCATTTGGTATTTTATTTGTAATTTTCGGAGCACCGATGAATAATTGACAAATTAATTGAATAAATGAATTTAATTCATTTAATCAAATTATGAATAACATCAAATAAAAGTTTGTGATCATGATGGGATAAGTGCATGGTTTGATAGCATTTGACATGTTGATCACTTTGATATTTAATTCATACTTTTTGGACAATTATTTAATAAGTTATGAATTTCCCAAATTTGGGATTAATTAACCCATTTTAGGAATTCTTAAATAACCAAAATAAATTAATTCCAAAAGAAGGTTACAATGACTCCAAGGGGTAGAGGTTGTTTTTCTGAACATTTGGAAACTTTATTTGTCGAATTTGAAGCATTATTCGAATAGATACGAATTATTTAAACTTCAATTTATTTTCCAAAATTTGCAGAATTTACTGTTTGGACCGGCCCACTGGTCGGTCCAGGCCGGGGTACAGGCCGGGACAGTGGCCGAGCAGGCCGGCCTCAGAGCCGGCCCATACCGGGCGTTAGGCCGGGCCCCTGCCCGAAGGAGCCGGCCTCGTGGCCGACCCAGGCCGGGTGTGCTTCGGAAGCAACCGGCCGGTTGACCGGTTTTGGCCGACGCCCAGGCCGGGCACACGGTGCTCGCTTGCGGTGGCTACCGGCGGTGACGCCGACCAGGAATCGGCGGCGGGAGTGAGAGAAGGGAAGCGGGGAAGGGGCCAAGACAGAGAGGAGCTCACCCTTAAGTCGTGGGATTGGTCGGCGAGGGCGGGGGGGGCGGAACTCGCCGGAATCGGGCCGGTGGGTGGCGGCAGGTGGCGGCGATGTCGCGGACGCCGCTGGCCACGCGAGCGTCCCCAGCTCGATTCCCTGCACAGGGAGAGAGAGGAGAATGCGGCGGAGCTTCGGGTTGTCTTCGATCTACGCGAGAGCGACCGACACGACGGCGGCGAGCTCGACACGGTGGCGGCTATGGAGGAGCTCGGGAGAGGGGATTTGGTCGCCCGATTCGGGAATTGACGGGAGGAAAAGAGAGAGGAGGGTGCGTGGAGCAGGGGTGTCGGTCAGGCAGCCTCCTTATCGTCCGAGGCCCACGCCATGGTGCAGCACAGGTGAGGAGGTGGAAGCATGGGCATGGCGGCACTGTGGCGACAGTGAGGGAGACGATCTTCTTGCGAGAACCCCCCGCCAGATTTAAAAATATTTGCAACCAAGTCCAACAGGAACTTTGGCGATTTAAAAGAGGCCTTTATACAATTTTATAAATTCTGTAAAAATTTGTAGGGCCTCCCCATGACCTTTAGAAGCACCACAAAAAGTTTGGCTTCCAAATAAAAAGTTTTGCCCCATATTTGTTCATAGGGTTAAAAAGGGGCATTTTTGGTAAAAACCAAAATAGATTTATTTGGGGCATTTAAACATTTCAATAAATTATGAAAATATTTTATTTTTGGAAATTTGGAGAGTTCAACTTGGTTCCAAAATAGAAGTGAATTAACCCAATTTTGGAGTCTCAATTTTAATTACCAATTGGCAACATTTGGGAAAAAAATAGGAAAAAGTTGTAAGATGCAAAAATTGGAACTTCCGAAACAATTTGGAAGTTCATTTAGTTGTTGCCAAGTTGTCCATTGCATTTGGGTTGGAAGTTTGGGAAAAGGTTTGCTTCCCTAGTTCTTAATTTCCAATTGTTGCCTTATTTAGAATTTGCAATTTAAATAAGAATGCCATGATGCAATGCAAAACAAAAAGCGAAAATTTGGCCCATATTTTAGGGTACTAATCTGGGGCTGTTACATCCGCGGCTGGAGCGGCAGCGCGAGGCTGCTTGGCGCTAGGCTCAACCGCAAGGACCGCAGTGGTCTTGCGCTTCTCGGTGGATTTCTTCTTCTTCTTGGATCCCTCGGCAGGGTCCCCTGGCTCGTTCTTGATGAACAAGCGGCCCTCCTCAGCCTTGGCGCACTTGTCCGCCAAGTCGAAGAGCTTGACGACGGTGGTGATGTTGTCGTGGATGCCAAGCTTCTCGAGCATCCGCACATCCGTGACTCCAGCCTGGAAGGCCGAAATGACCTGCGCGTCGGTGGCGTTGGGGATCTTGTTGCGCACCTGGCTGAAGCGCTGAATGTACTTGCGGAGGGTCTCGCCAGGCTTCTGGCGCACACCGCGGAGGTTGTTGTACGTGAGGCCGCGCTCGTACGTGCCCTTGAAGTTCGTGACGAAGCACCGGCAGAGATCCTCCCAGGTGTTGATGGACTCAGCGGGGAGGTTGGTGAGCCACGAGGATGCGGAGTCCTTGAGGGCCATGGGGAACCAGTTCGCCATGACTTTGTCGTCGCCCCCCGCGGCTTGGATGGCCAAAGTGTAGAGCTGCAGGAACTCTAGGGGGTTGTTCTTGCCGTCGTAGCGCGGAGGAAGATCCGGCTTGAACTTGACCGGCCAGATGACGCGACGGAGGCTGCGAGTGAACGCGGCCGTCGTGCCGTAGGTGACCACGCCGTTGGCGAGGGTGGCACGGAGGTGGCGCCCCGCGGTGGCGATGTCCTGGACGGCGCGGTTGTGGCGATTCTGCCCGCGCTCGATGCTCACGCGTGCGTCCTCCGGGGCTCGCTGCACGATTTGGCAGTCGTGCGGCGACGATGCGTGCGATGCAGCGCGGTTGTCGCGAGGAGGAGCCCCTGCTGGAGCAGGCTGTGGTGGAGCTGGAGCAGGCTGCGGTGGAGCTGGAGCAGGCTGCGGTGGAGCTGGAGCGGGCGCTGGATGACGAGGAGGTGCATGCGGCGCGCCGTGCGCCACGTCCCCCGCACGCGCAGAGGGAACCAGCGAACGAGACGGTGCAGGAGCGGCGACGCGAGCGGCGCCGACGAGCTTAGAGAGGCGGTTGAGCCAGGCTTCTTGAGCCTCCGGCGTGGGGCGGTACTGCAGCAGCTCCTGCGCCATGAGAAGTGCAGTTGACGGGCTGGGCGCAGGGCAGCCCAGCGAGGAGGCGGCACGGTCCCGCGACGGGTGCAGGGAGGAAGTCTCCTCTTCGCCGAGGTCGTCCTCGGCGTGGTCGTCGTTGTTGTCCTCTGGATGCTCGACGCGGGGCTCGGAGTCGACGTGGCGCTCCGGAGCAGTGCTTCCGCACGGGCGGCCGCGCGGGTTGCCAGCAGGAGCGTTGGCGGCGCTGGCCGTCCGACGAGCGAGTCATTCGGCGCGAGAGCCGGCCATGGTGGTGTCGAGGTTGAAGATGCGCCTCAGCCCCCTACCTGGCGCGCCAAATGTCGGAGAACTGTCCCAGGAACTGGGTGTGTCTCACTAGGTAAGGAATCGAGTAAGGGGCTGAACACGGAATCAAACAACCTTCAACGTGCCTCGGCGACGGAGCTCGTCGAGAATCGTTGTGGGACGGCACTGCAGAGAAGAACACACGATGTTACCCAGGTTCAGGGCCCTCTTGGAGAGGTAAAACCACTACGTCCTACCTTGGTTGTATTGCACTCCTTGCAGAGGTTACAGTACAAGGAGAGCTTGGGGAGCTCGAGGTGGCTAACAATGGCTAACCCTAGAATAGCACTGAAGCTTGAGATTGGGCCAGATCCAGATCCGAACCCTTTGCCCGAACGTGCTCCCCCTCCTTTTATAGGTGTCCTGGACCTCTTCCCCAAATATCTTGGCGGGAAGGGTTACCACATGGCGACGAAGGAGGATGACGGGTGCACGATAAAGGGGGAGTCCATGGACGCGGTCCATGGCAGGGAGCAGCGTTACCAAAGCTGGAAAAGCCACCGTCCAGCCAGGACGGTGGGCTGGCGCTGCTGAGGCTCGGGAGGCACCCCACGGTGATGTCGCCCTTGGAGCGTAGCGGCAGACGGTCCCCTTATCACCGAAACGGCAATCCTTGTAGCTCCTTTGCTTGGTGCAGCATTGTTGACTGCATTATACACGAGAATGGCAACTGCGGCGCGGTCGTCATCACGCGCTGGCGCGCCTGTGACTCTGCGGAGGGCGCAGAGTCCATGTGCGCTCTGTCGCGGAGACAGAGCTTGCTTCGTGGGGAAGGAACCCCCGCGAGGCCGGAGGCCTCGCCGAGCCTTTTGGCTTGATCCTTGGCAGAATTGACGGCAGCATCTGTGATGCCCTCTCGAGGAGAGGTCCCTCGCGAGGCTCGCCAGGCTTGGAGAGCCTGGTCCTTAGCGAAATCTTCTGAAGAAAGTTGTGGGCCCTGGCAGGCCGTCCCGTGGTACCCTGGTTTCCACTGTGCCGACAAGTGTAGAGTATCTGCGGTACCCGGGGCTTGGTTTCGACCCTGAGGAGTCTTCGGCAATGCCTTCAGCCCAAGATCAAGCCCGCTAGGTTCAGTTCATCCCCCCAGCAGTGCACGCTAGTTCGGTTGCCAATGAAAGAGGGCCTCAAGGAAGTGCTACCATCATTGACACTCCTCTTTCCCCGCGAATGCGCGAGGTGAAGGAGGAACTCTGCTTGGAAACATCTCTGTCGGTACTCCCCCGTGAGGTGGAAGGCCAGAGCCTGAGCCAAAAGTCTGAGATCGCTATTGAAGACCCACATGTCTATGTGCCACAAGAAGTCCAGATCCCTCTGGGTGAAGATGGTCAGCCAGGACCCTGGTGCTCATTTCATCAATCTGATAGGCACAATGTTGATGACTGCCGTGAACTAAGAGAGCGCCCGAGAAGCGGGGAGTGCTACACCTACGGGGAACTCGGTCACCTCAGCAGGGACTGTCCTCTCAACCCGAGACCAAAGAAAGCCAAGAAAAAGAAATCTTAGAGAACTTTCGCCAACGTTTCCACTCAAGCCGACAATCTCGACGAACCCTGCCCGCCACCAGGAACGCAAGGAACACAAGAAAGACACCAGATGACCGTCACCATTTGGAATCAAGCTTTCTTCTATGAAGGCCTCCCCGAAAAAGAATGGGATCTGCCAGGTCACTTCATGATGATACACCAGGGACCAAGTGGACCTCCCCAGAAAGTACTGGATCGCTAAGTGGATGGCCTCCGGGCGTTAAGGATAAAAGAGCTAGATCGGGTCTCCGGACCAGCAACATAAGAGTGTCAGCATGGCGGACGTGCATCCAAGCGGCATCGAAAATAAGAAAAAGTGGACAGCCTTCGGGCGTCTAGGATAATGAGCCAGATGGGGTCTCCGGACTGGCATCGTGAGAGTGTCAGCAAGGCGGACGTGCTTTCAAGTGGCGTCGGGAATGCAAGGGTCTCCGGACCGGGGTCAATAAGGTCCTGCGCTAGTGGAGGTTGGATGGGCCGGCGGCTATTTCAGCACGGGTCCCTGATCCTGCGGGTAACCGCAGGCATGGCAGAGTTATGTCCTAAAAGCGGCATAGAATACCCGCCGTGGCGGCAGCGTGATGAAACAATTGCTGAAATAGTCAAAGGAGGTCGACACTGAGCTAAACCTCAAGATAAGTGATTTCAATTTCATGAGCCTCAATTCTCGCATGCAAGCGTGTTATCCTTAGCAACCCGTAAGCAGGGGGCTGATATGTGCCGGTGGCTGACGGGTTGAAGCACCGCGAGTGGCCTCACGGGTAAGGCACCGCCGCCCGATTTTGCCGTACTGCCGCGGAAAGGAGGAATCGGGCAGTGCTGTGGTGAGACGAAATTCACCACAGAAATGCACTATCAACTGTGCTTGCGGCTTGCTTCGGATAACGCGCTAGCATGGTAGGAGAGAGGGTCCATTCTTTTCCTACTGAAAGTTTGCTATGTGCAGTTCCTTCCCGGGACAAGATCAGGTGGCGGAACGCGACCAAGAAGCTGGATACCCAGGAAGGACGGGATGGATCGAGGACACGGCAGGAAAACAGCTAAGTCCTTGCATCTGCATCCTGCACTTAGGCATAGCATCTCGCTCGGAGTCAATATACCATCGACCTGCGCATGCTTGACGGTTGATGAGAGCCTTTGCGGAGGTAGGCTCCACCCCGGCGAACGGTCTGTTTCCCTTTGGCCTAGTACTCGAGGACAGTGGAGAAGGACTCCCAGAAGGTATAGTCCTACTTAGGGGTACATCTATCACGCAGAGGTAGAGTGCTTGGCACCTAAGAGGCCTCCTCTGAAAACCCGACAGCGCGTTAGTGCAAAGGAAGATTTGGGAAATGACCCCAGGAGTTGAGTCTAGGGTTGCATTCATCCGAATTTACATTCGGAATTACAATTCTGAATGTATGTTTAGTTCTGCAACTACTTAAGCCTATGCTGCTAAGGCCAGCTCGGAGCTAAATCTCTTAGCTGTGTGCCCTTGTTTTCTTCATGCCTAACGGGGAAATCTCGATTACCGGGGACACATGGGGACAGGGAGGGAACCCGGAAGGATTTTCAGGCGTCTCATGGCCTCCCTGCGCGTCCGAGCGCCAGGCAGCAAAGCAGGGAGAGGGCTCCTGTCGCACAACCTCGGCCTTCGCGAAGGCCAAGAACTCCCGGACATTGGGGAACGTCCTTGTGAACCCTGGCACCGGGTCCGCTATCTGCGGGTCAGGCGGGAGGCTCGCGGGCCCCATTGTGGCGGCGCTACCGGGAGCCTGCTCGGCCTCGGTGTCAAGTTCTGGATAGGCCGCTGGGGGCTCAACGTCGCCTTCGCCTGTAGCGTGGTCCTCCGCCTCGAGATCTGCATCAACAACCAAGTATCAGCCTCTGGGGACCTTCCGGCCACCCGGGGCAACGGTGACGACTCCGGGAGAAGTTACTTGGAGACGGCACGGAGGCTCCTGGGTCCCGACCCGGGGCCGCCTGTTCCTGCCCTCGAAGGGGCGACGTCTGGGCCGTCATCTACGGCGACCCTTCAGTTCCTCCCTCCGGGGATCTGGCCCTCGGAGGGGCCTTGATGGGAGACCGGAACTCCTTCGCAACTGTCGCGGAGCTCTCTGCGGCCTCTCCCGCCTCCTCATCTTCATCGACATGACCGCACTTCCGGGGGCTTCCGGACCCGGAGGACATGCAAATGCACGACGACGGTCAGGGCGGACATAATCCCTGGCGGACACAGAAGGATCGGGGAAGAAGTCCATACTCACCTCATGGCTCGTTTGGCACCGGAGAAGCCCCGCCGCTCCGGCCAGCGCGGGGATCAAGGAAACGTTCCGTTCGGGACGCTTCCTCCTGTTGGATTCATGACGAGCGATGGCTATCCGCGTGGACCGCAACATTCAACAAGGCAAAGAAGACCCGTGGGGCGCGCGTCTTCATGAAGCGCGGCCCTAGCGGATAACTCCAAGACAGTCAAGACCTGACACCGGGGACCCACTTTGACTCTTTTTTGGTCATAGCCCCGGCAGCTGAAGGACGTAGCCGCCGGGACTATGCCCGAGGGCTACTATCGCAATAGTGGAACATGGGGTTCCCCTGATGCGGTCAAAGTGGGTCCACCGCCTGTGGGCCTACCAAGAAGGCAAGCAAGGCCAAGGTTCAAGACTGGCAGATGGGCCCCCCCATCTGACCCACGGCGACAAGACAAGCACGGCATCGACAACCATGGTGATGGCCCAGGGGACCCCCGGGGCCCTCTTCAACCCGGCAGACGACGCGTAGGTCCCGGGGACCCCGATGCCTGGCAGGAGGCCAGGCTCATCCCCGGGATCCAACCTCCGCACACGTGAAGAGGATAGGCTTGCCAGCTTTGGCTGGAAGCTACTAGAAGACTTGGGCGCCAAGAAGATGGAGGTGCCGCGGGCGGACAGGGACGGAAAATATGTCAGCATCTGTCCGCCCACGCTGGAAAAGGTGGGCGACCGCACCTAACCCCCTCAGAAGAATACTTGGATGAGAAGAATCCACGTCACCCCCAAAGAAGAACCCGGAGGGGTTTTCCCGCCAAAACACCTCCGCCCCCCCCCCCCCCAAAAGGTGCACCTGTGGGATCCCCTTAGCCTATAAAAGGAGGACCAAGGCACCTGAGGGAAGGGAGGGATTTCCAGAGAGGACGGATTCCCAAAGAGTCGGAGGCTAGGCTAGGTAGCGCATAAGAAAAAGAGTAGAATAGGCGAGAGGTGATCTCCTCCGGGTCAGGATCTGCTCGTCTTCAACCTCTAGCCAACACCTCCCGGGTTCGCACCCGCAACCACCTCTGTAAAGCTACACCATGATATACCACTCAATCCAGACATGCAGGAGTAGGGCTGTTAGCCTCCGGGTGGCCTGAACCTGAGAAAACTCCTTGTGTCTCTGTGATGCTTGCTTGTACATATATCTCGGGCTTAGACGAAGTCCCCCTGGCGGAAGATGTTTCTCAGCCTCCTTCGCGCCCCATACCGAACCTAAAAAGGGGGTATCCTTTACTCCCGGTGTCCGTGATCCAAGACACGACATTGGGGCTCTCCACAATGAGTTGGAGACTCCCAACAATGTCGAGGAGCTTCTTCACAAATTATGAAGCTGCGAAACCCGCACTTGTTCCTAGAGTTCCCAGGAAACCCTAAGAGCCTACAAGATCCATGATCCACTAGCAAATAGTGGGGGATTCGAAATTTCTTCGGTGGAAGGCTAGATCTAGGTCTCCTACTTCAGTCCTCAAAAAATGAACGAAGTTGGAGCAAAGGAGTGGGAGATCTAGGCAATTCTAGCTTGGGCTCATTAATTGAGGAGAGAGAAGAACTTGAGTCTAGAGCCTTAAAGACAAAGGAGGGATAAGCCTCCATTTATACTCCCCTCCTCCAAACCAGCCGTTGGGGAAAAGATTCCCGCCTGCCAGGTGGTACCGGCCCAAAGCCCGATACTGCTGGCCAGGCTCTTCTGCGCGCGTCAACGGTCTTCGTCTTCTTTCTTCAAACCCGCCTGTCCGGCGAAAGGCCCGGTAGTACCGGCAAGGGCTGTACTTTCACAAGAAGTTCCGGCCCAGTTCTACGAACGGGCACCGAGGATCTAGTAGCCCTTTTTCTAACCCGGAAGTGAGTCCGGTAGAAACCCCGGCACTTGCATCCGGAACTTTCGGCCAGAGGCCCGGTAGTTTCGGCGAAGCCGGTACTACTGGTCCTAGTTTCGATCTCCTTCCGGAAAAAGGTCCCGAGGTTCCAGTACCCTAGATCCTTCGTCGGAAGTAGGCCGGAACTAAACCCAGTACTACCGGCATCGCCGGTACTTCCGGCCGTAGGCCCGACAGTTCCGCCCGACACGGTACTACCGGCCAAGTTCCGGTCCACTTCCGGAAAAGGTCCCGTGGGATCCAATACCCAGAGTCCTTCGTCAGAAGTTGCCCGGAACAAAGCCCGGTACTACCGGATGGGCCGGTACTTCCGGCCTAAAGTCCAGAACTTCTGGCCACTATTGTTTCGATAGCAAGAGCCAAGTTTCGGGCATATCCTTTTTGGATATATTTTCCTGCACAACTAGGGAAACATCATTAGAGCACTCAGTTGCATTGTTGTCAACATCAAAACCACTTGAGATAGACCATGTCCTTTCAATCTTCCCGTTTTTTATGTTGACAACAATACAACCATTTACAACAAACCGATTTCCAAAATATAAGCGGGGCCCACCCAACGAGAAGCTCCCCCTACATTTTGGAAACCTTGCAAGCACATATATATATAAGAAGAGACAGCACAAAAGGATACTTGCAAGCATATAAGAGAGATAACATAGAACTAGATAGACATGATAAGAAATAAAGTCTGAAGAGTGCCATACATGCTCACACCATGCACGTAGAAGTTCAATAGGATAGATAAACCAGGGACACGAGATAGAAAGTCAAAGAAGGCACAAACTCATGTTCCCACCCCATGCACCACAAACTCGTGTTCCCACCCCATGCAAATCCCGAGATACCTAAGCTAGACTAGACACTTCTCCCCCTTTGGCGTCAAGACACCAAAAAGGATGGAGCGAAACTAACGTCCCATAAGGCATTACTCCGCTCCCGCAGCACCTTGCCGCCCCTCAGGACGTCCACTTGCTTCACCATCAGACCAGGTGCTGTGCTCGGAGATCCACTGCGCCTTGGGGGTGATGTTTCCTAAAGATCCATCTGACACAGGAAGCTGTATAGCCCTCATAATCTGTTTGTGACGGAGACGGGCCATCTTCTCTTGCACATGTGCATCATACATGCGCTCTTGTAGGTCCAATGAGAGGCAAAAAGTCTTCTTGAGATGAATCTAAAACTTCTGGAACCAACTTGGTTCATCAACAGGAGCATCCGAAGCCTTCTTGCCCTTCTTGAAACGATCAGCTGGCAAAGTGTGAGGCTTAATGCGAAGCCTCTTCTCCAAGTGGAACACCGCATGCACTTGATCAAGATGAGCACCATTGTGATACTTGGCCCAAGTGGCATAGATGAGCTTCATGATATAGGGACCATAAGCGGGGGCACACTGATTGATAATGGTAAACCACATCTCCTGAAAGATGACATCCATAACATCAAGCTTCTCCACGGTACCTTGCTTCTCACGGCACAACTTCAGACGATCAAACACAAACCCATGCACTTGATCCAAATTTCCTACACGAGGGGAAATGGTCTCACGGAAGACCTGGTGATAATCTCAAAAGTGGGAATAAGATCCTCCGTATGTCCAGGAATACCAACGGGCATGGTCATAGGAATGAGCACCTCCTTCGCACTTGGGCGATCACCATCATGAATCCTCCAACCGGTGCCAGCCATGAGAGTACTGGATCCCTGTGTCAGATGGATCTTTAGGCCCAAAATAGTACCTAACTTAGACCACTTAGCAGTAACTGGCACATCCCTGATCATCCATGAGAGTACTGGATCCCTCTCATCGCCAACATGCACTGTAGCATAGATCTTCCCGATCAGGTCCTCATCATAGTTCTCATGAGCCACCATGATTGGCAACAGTCCAAATTATTCACACATAGGATAGGCTTCAGCAAAATATGCCATGTTCTTCTCACATGTCATGTGGGGGATATTGAGATAGTGTTGCTTCACCACCGCATTCCCCTGGCTCAAATAGACCTCATCATACACTCGCTCTTGATCATTGGTGTGAAAGCAAGGGTTGGCAACATTGTCCCGACGGGGAATACGATATGAATTGCACTCACGGTACTCGGTTTAGTCCTTGACTGACATCTTGGTGAAAGACTTCATGACAGTAGGCTTCCTGGAAACATATTTTTTCCTTGTCCCACAGCCCCTGCAGCCCTTTTCTTCCTCTCAAGATCAATCTACCTAGCTGACTTTGTTTGTGATAAAATCTCTGACTCTTCCTCAATGTCTTCCTCAACTGTCCTTTGCTTCTTGCGGGCATTGGCCTTGGAAGCGGAACCTGTGAACACAACATAAAGGATAGGGAGGGAACGCGGATAAGTGCACAACTTCTCAAAAGAAATATTAGATAGTTGGCAAGAGTAGAAAACGATAGGCAGAAAAATTTGTGACGTCTGGTAGTACCGGCTAGAACCCCGGTATTACCGGCCGGAAGTACCGAGCCGGGGGGCTCAGTAGTACCAAACGTGGTTAGGGTTCCAAACGGGATTACCGATTTCACTAAGAATTTTGGACCTAAAGTCTACTCTAGTGAACTACCTACGTCTAGCCGAAACTCCTAATGTCAATCTCCAAAAAAGATCATGGTCAAACTGATGGGGTCGCAGCACGGAAAACAAAAAATTTTCCTACGCGGCAAGCGGAATAAACCCCAAGGATCTAGATCTACGAGATGAAGATAGCGAAGGTGAGATCCAATCTCTTACCCTTGAAGATCAACAAACGCGTTTTGTCGGTGCAGGGGTTGGCTAGTCGATCCCCGCAACTAGACTCGTCTAGTCGCGAGGAGATGTATTATCCTCGAGATCCAATCCGGTGAAGTGCAGCAACGGGAAGCACCTCCGCGGTGTCCACATGTACGGCTCGATGAAGACGTCGACTCCTTGATCCCGCAAGCGAGAAGACGTGGCCTTGATGATCTCAGCAGCACGACGGTAGTGCCGGTGATGATGACGATCTCCGCGAGCAGGGCTTCGCCAAGCCAAGCAAGAGGAGAGAGAGAGGTGGAGGTGGCGCAGCAGCCCTTCGGGGAGAGGTGGTGCGGAAGCTCTAGATGGAAGAGAGGCGGCGGCAGCCCTTCGGGGTAAGGGGTGGCGCGGCTAGGGTTTAGGGTGGAGGGGTGGTGCGGCTAGGGTGTGTAGGGCGGCAGCCACAAGGGTGTGCCGCACCCCTCCCTCCCCCCCTTTATATAGGTGGCGGCTAGGGCTAGGGTAGGGGCCGGCCGGCCCCCTCTTGCCTTGCCCCCCAAGTTGGAGTCCATCTAGGACTCCTTCTTGGGCTCCCTTTCCTAAAGGGTGGAGGGCCCAACTCCTAGTCCAACTAGGAGTGGGTTCCCCCCCCCCCTTTCTTAGCCGCAGCCCATGTGGGCCATTGGGTGGTGCGGCTGGCCCAAGTGGCCAGCAGCACCCCTTTGGTCCATGTGGGCCCCATACAATATGTGGTCCCACTTCTAGAACCTTCTAGAACATTCTGGAACCTTCCGGTACCCTATAAATAATTTCCGGAACTTTTCCGAAACCTCCGGAAACCACTTTCCTTATATGAATCTTATTCTCCGGACTCCTCCGGAACCTCTCGTGACGTCCGGGATCCTATCCGAGACTCCGAATCACCATTCGTTCGTTTCATCATTTATTTCATCGCAAAACCTAATCTCATTGGAACGTTAAGTGTGTGACCCTACGGGTTCGAGAATGCATAGATATGATCATATCAATAATTAATAGCGGGACCGGGATGCCCATATTAATTCCTATAATCTCAACGAAAACCTTTTCTCGATTGAACCACGATGCCGGAGATTCAATTAATCTCATATATGATTCCCTTTGTCTCACGATATTTTACTTGCCCGAGATATAATCGTTGACATCCCCATGTCTAGTTTAATCTCGTTACCGGCAAGTTCTCTTTACTCGTCCATAATATAGGATCCCGGTGATTACAACCTAATCACATGTCTGCAGACTTTTGATGCTATATTACCGAGAAGGCCTGGAGATATCTTCTCCGTCACATGGAGGGACAAATCCCATTCTCGATTCATATCACCCAACAACCCACCATCGGAGAAAGCCACCTTTATAATCACCCAGTTACGAAGTGACGTTTGATGTCCACAAAGTATTCCTCCGGTGAACGGGAGTGATATAATCTCATGGTCTAAGGAAACTATATTTGGCATATTAAAAGTGTTGACAACAAAACTTTTGTGACACGATTAATTGCAACTCTTTATTTGGGTCATGTCCATCGCACCATTACTCCTAATGATATGACTCCGTTATCAAGTGACTATAACAAGTCCATAGTTAGGAAACTCTAACTATCTCTTGATCAACGAACTAGTCCTGTAGAGGCTCACTAGGGACTCCGGGTGTTTATATTCCACACATGTATTATGTTTCCATTTAATACAATTATAGCATGGATAATAAACTATTATCATAAACGTGAATATGCTTAATAAACCATTTTATTATTGCCTCTAGGGCATATTCCCAACAGTCTCCCACTTGCACTAGAGTCAATAATCTAGTTTACATTTCCGCGATCCAACACCCATGGAGTCTCACTCATGAAGTCTCAGTGCTGATCATGTTTGCTTGTGGAAGAGGTTCTGTCCGTGCTTGTACTTTACAGCACTTTATGTCCTTTGCAAAAAATTGTAACTGTCACCTAATTTGACATTACTTTATCATCACATGATAAACTTCCTATCATCCCATGATAAAACTCATTATCATATAATGTATATAATATGTTTGGTTATAGAGTGAGATATTCATATCCTTTTATGCCTATATGTATGATCAGTCAAATGGACTTTCCCACAACATATGCATCTGGAACTCACTCAATCTTGAAACAACTTTCTCAAACCAAAATATTATATCTTATTTCAATCCTTGAATTAATCATATACTCCTATATGTTGTAGACTTAACAAATCAACAGTGAACCTTGTCACTTTGATATTTCCGATCATGCTTTTGCTGCGCTGCTTTGACTCTAAAAGATCTCCAATTTAGTCTGGCTTTATGACTTCAACCAAGTCTACCATTTTCTAAATTTATCTCAAATTCATGAAAAATGACTCCTCATTCAACATGTTCTTACTATTAAGAACTTGGGTCACATATCGTCATATACAAACACATGGTTCTTATATGTTGAGACCTATGAACAATTCATATTGAATTCCAACATATCCTTCAACCATCAATTTTGTACTGAGTTCTCAACTCTATGTTTCACCTATATGTCACAATGAGACGAACCGTTCTTCTCTTGCTTTATTTTGAACTCCTTCAAAAATATTTAGGTTAAATGTTGGCACAGTGGAAACCAGGGTACCACGGGCCGGCCTGCCAGGGCCCACAAGATTCTTTGGATGATTTTCGCTAAGGACCAGGTTCTCCAAGCCTGGCGAGCTTCGCGAGGTTTTCTCCCCTCGCGAAGGGTTTTTCTCCTCGCCAAGGGTTCTTTCCCTCGGCAAGGGATCGCTCCTCGACAAGGCGTGTCCGACGCCGCCCGCAATTCTGCCAAGGACCAAGCTGAAGGGCTTGGCGAGGCTTTTCGCCTCGCGAAGCGCTTTCTTCGTGAAGCCATCTCTGCCCCCGCGGTAGAGCGCACATGGGCTCTGCGCCGTGTGCAGAGTGCCGCGCGTGCCTACGCGCGATGACGACAACGCCGCAGTTGCCGTTTCCATGTATAAAGCAGTCAACAAAGCGGAGCCAAGCAAAGCGGACAACGAGTATTGCCTCTTTGGTGACAAGGGAACAATCTGCAGCTACACTCCAAGGACGACGTCACCGTGGGTCACCTCCCACCTCGGCAAGCGCCAGCCCACTGTCCAGCTGGTCGGTGCCCCTTTTCAGCTTTGGTGACGCCGTTCCCCTGTCGTGGACCGCGTCCACGAGCTTTACCTTTATGGTAGACCTCACCTTTACGGTGCACCGCGCCTCCTCCTTCGTCGCCATGTGGTAGCTCTTCCCGCCCAAATGTTTGGGCAGAAGAGGCCCAGGGCGCCTATAAAAGGAGGAGGAGCACGCCCAAGCAAAGGGTTCGATTGCTGGTTCGGTCTTCGGTTGGTGCAGCTCTAGCAAACCCTAACCCTAGATCTAAAGACTAGCAAGTAGCCATTGTTAGCCACCCAGAGCTCGACAAGCTCTCCTTGTACTGTAAAACTCTCCAAGCAGTGCAATACACGAAAGCAGGACGTAGGGGTTTTACCTCCACAAGAGGGCCCTGAACCTGGGTAATACCTTGTGTCAATCTCTGCAGTGTCGTCCGCAGCGAGCCTGACGAGCACCGTCGCCGGAGCACGCTGTGGATTGTTTGACTCCGTGTTCAGCCCCTTACACGATACCTTGGAGACACCCCTAGTTCCTGGGGACAATCTCCGACATTAAACATCTGACTTTAATGTTTATGAAACTTATCTATCCTTCATAGATACATTCATCTACATGAATATTTGACGTTCAAACTAACTTCATAAGTTATGTATTGGTCCATGACAACATTTACAACATTTATGAAATCTCCATTTCATTCAAACACTATGTTGTAAACTCCCACTCAAATATACACCATACACATATTAAATTGTGAAAACACTGTGGCTCCCACTCAGAAATATGTTATCTTTATATTTGACCATGATTAACTAGTTCCCACTCAAACATATGTCACCACATATTTTGATTATGGAAATTAATTCCTGCTCTAACTTAATATATGTCATCACATATCTTAATTAGATCCCACTCAGTTTCTTATGCACTTTCTCGACACTTTGGACTCCTCCAAAATTCTTAACTCTTAAGATTCGAGAACTCATATACGAAACGCCAGCACCTTGCCAGCTCTAAGTTTTATTTATTCCACGCAAACTCTTTTGCAAAATAAATATGTGAAACATTCTTTTCACAAAATCAAGTAACGATTACTTTATGATTTAAACTTAAAGTAGAATGACTTTTAGTCACTTTCGTATTTAAAGTTTCTATTTCTTCTTTTGTAGTTTTGCAGGTATGTCTTGTTTCCCAAACACGACAAGTAAATCATGAATATTATTTTGCAACTTTTGACAAAATTCATATTCTTGAACCCTATTTCTCTTTAGACAAGTTAAACCAAAATCCAATGATCACCATCATTAAAACCTTTTATGTGTCAAGTTTTAACTAACATAGCACTTTACAAATGTGCCACTTGATACATAAACATGAAAGGTTTAAACTTTCTAAATTCATTCCAACAATTCTTTTATCCATGAAACCATTTCACGATGAAACCACTAAAATACACAACATAACCAAACACATTGGTTTGTTCCTTTTAGTCTCACATTGTGGAATGTCTATTCATAATCTCGTATGAACATTCTACAAAATTCCATTTGCTTTGGTCTTTTAATTATCTCATAATTATTGAAACCACTATTTCACATAACTCATATGCGAAATGCAAATCATTAAATAGATCCTTTATTTAAAACAGAGTGTTATCAAAATAAATCTAAATGATACAAATAAAACCTTAAAACTAAAACCCTTCTTTATGACCACATAATGTCAAACACAGTGTGACTACAATACTTTAGGTTTATCAAAACACCTTTTGAATAATCTCTAAATATTGTAATTTGTGATAACACTTGTCACAAGTCTCCATACTAAACAATAACTCAAATATTTTGTCTCTTTTGATCAAATCGAAAAGACTCAATTATCTTGTTAACTTAATATCCTCTACTTCCATGGTCTCATCATGACATGAATAAATACTCCTATTTACTCATTCATGATAAAATAATGATGTCTTTTATTCACTGAAAAATACAACCAACACTTGTGTTTATTTTCAGCAACTCATGGCATTTTCAGAAAATGGCATTTTTAACCACACTATTTAGTGATGCGCATCAAGATGCTTTTGGCACTAATAGTACAATTAAAACAATTCTCATCATTAAGTATAGGATATTTTTAGTATGTCCCTATTTTATAAGTGTTTAACTAATTATCGTTTAAATCTAGCAAAGGACAATAATCTCATAATCGAAACGTGATCTCCAAAAAGGATTACTCATGAAAACAGAATAACCACTTGTCTTTAACATGAATGACCGTCTCACAAACCGAGACACACTAATTTAAGATCACACTTAATTCGATTACAAAAATCATTCAAATCCTCTAATTTAAAACGATAAATGTAGAAGTGAAATGACGCCAGCATCAACTCCTTGATTGCCATCTTCCCGCGAAATCCACTCAGTCCCTCCATGCACTTCTCAAACGGCTGGCCCTGTTTTCATAAAACAGCACAAGTATCAAATACTTAGCTCACCACAAGTGTAAATGGGACATTTAAACATTTATAACTAGTATATCAAAATATACCTTCTGCGTTGACTACTTCTCCTGCTATGGGTTCCACTTTAACTTGACGCAACTGGGAAATAAACTCACAGAAAGTGATCGAATCCCTTCCCATGATATAGTTCCTGACATAATCCTTATAGCTGGGGGGAAGCGAGCGCAGCACCCCATCTATTGCCATCTCGTCAGTTATTTCATGGTTCCAAACATCCACCATAGTATAATACAGCCGGTGCATCTTACTTAGGTGATGTTCCAAGCAAGTGTTTTCTTCCATCTTAGTTGAAAGAAAATCATCCAAGCATTCAAACCTTGCAACTCTAACTTGTGCTATGAACCTTCTTTTTAGCTCATCGACAATCTCCATTGCGCTCAAGTTTCCAAATTGTCTACCAAGGTTAGAATCCATGAAGGTGCATATCAGCCACTCGACTCTCAAGTAGGTGGTCTTTTGATCGTACCACTCCATATACCCTTCATAGTCAGCAGTAACATCAGGGCGTTTTTCTAAAGGTTCATCTATCACGTAGAGCTCGTCATTAGCGTGTAGGGCTTCTCTCAGACGCATGTACCACTCAACAAAGTTTGACCCATCGAGACGCAGCTCCTCAGCAAGAAACATACTACTGTAGTCGCCCATGATCTACAAGGATTTTTGCAAAGACATCTTTAGGACACTGGTTTATGACAATTTTAGTTCAACTTAATCAAATTAATATATGAACTCCCACTAAACTCAACATCTCTCCGGTTGTTTAGTGACACACGATCCAAATCCACTACACCACCACCGATCATCACGTAAGATGGTGTAGCTTCAATGGTGAACAACTCAGTGTTGATCATATCATTCATATGACTCGTGTTTAACCTTTCGGTTCTGTGTTCCCGAGGCCATGTCTGTACATGCTAGGCTCGTCAAGACAACCGTAGTATTTTCGCATGTGCAAACTGGCTTGCACCCATTGTATGTGAACGTTGAATCTATCACACCCGATCATCACGAGATGCTTCGAAACGACGAACTTTCGCAACGGCGCATACTAGGGGAGAACACTTAATTATCTTGATATTAACATGAGAGATCACCTTATCATGCTACCGTCGCGATCACATCTAAGCATAACAATAAGGTGCATAAAAGGGATAAACATCACATGCAATTCATAATTGTGATATGATATGGCCTTTCTTCTTATGCTCTCAGATCTCCATCTTCAAAGCACCGGCAAGATCTCCATCTCCGGCATGATCTCCATCATCGTGGCGCCATCACCATGGTTGTCCACCAACTATTGCAACTACCACTAATGCTACTCTTAGCAATAAAGTAAAGCAATTACATGGTGATCCATTGACACGCAGGTCACATAAAATAAAAGACAACCATATGGCTCCTGCCGGTTGCCGTACTCGTCGACATGCAAGTCGCGAAAAAATACAAACATGATCATTGCATACATTATCACAAATCACATTGGCCATATCACATCACTTGACCCCCTCTGCAAAAACAAGTTAGACGTCCTCTACTTTGTTTATGCAAATTTTACGTGGCTTGGGTCAACGAGATAGAACCGTTCTAATCTACGCAAAAACCACAACGGTGATATAATAGTTGCTTATTTACTCATCCTTTTGAAAGGCCTTCCATTGAAAATTGCATCCTCACTAAAGCAAGAGAAACAGACACCCGCCAGCCACTTATGCAAAACAAGTTGCATGTCAGTCGTGGAACCGGTCTCTCGTGCATGGACGAGTAAGGTTGGTTCGGGCCGCTTCAATCTCACAATACCGCAAAGATGCAAAGTGCACGCGAGAAGGTAGCAACATAAAATATCAACGCCCACAACTCCTTGTGTTCTAATCGCACCAACATCTACGAATAGATCTAGGCTCTGATACCATTGATGGGGTCGCAGCATGGAAAACAAAAAAATTTCCTACGCGGCAAGCGGAATAAACCCCAAGGATCTAGATCTACGAGATGAAGATAGCGAAGGTGAGATCCAATCTCTTACCCTTGAAGATCAACAAACGCGTTTTGTCGGTGTAGGGGTTGGCTAGTCGATCCCCGCAACTAGACTCGTCTAGTCGCGAGGAGATGTATTATCCTCGAGATCCAATCCGATGAAGTGCAGCAACGGGCAGCATCTCCGCGGCGTCCACACGTACGGCTCGATGAAGACGTCGACTCCTTGATCCCGCAAGCGAGAAGACGTGGCCTTGATGATCTCAGCAGCACGACGGTAGTGCCGGTGATGATGACGATCTCCGTGAGCAGGGCTTCGCCAAGCCAAGCAAGAGGAGAGAGAGAGGTGGAGGTGGTGCAGCAGCCCTTCGGGGAGAGGTGGTGCGGCAGCTCTAGATGGAAGAGAGGCGGCGGCAGCCCTTCGGGGTAAGGGGTGGCGCGGCTAGGGTTTAGGGTGGAGGGGTGGTGCGGCTAGGGTGTGTGGGGCGGCAGCCACAAGGGTGTGCCGCACCCCTCCCTCCCCCCCTTTATATAGGTGGCGGCTAGGGCTAGGGTAGGGGCTGGCCGGCCCCCTCTTGCCTTGCCCCCCAAGTTGGAGTCCATCTAGGACTCCTTCTTGGGCTCCCTTTCCTAAAGGGTGGAGGGCCCAACTCCTAGTCCAACTAGGAGTGGGTTCCCCCCCCTTTTCTTAGCCGCAGCCCATGTGGGCCATTGGGTGGTGCGGCTGGCCCAAGTGGCCAGCAGCACCCCTTTGGTCCATGTGGGCCCCATACAATATGTGGTCCCACTTCTAGAACCTTCTAGAACATTCCGGAACCTTCCGGTACCCTATAAATAATTTCCGGAACTTTTCCGAAACCTCCGGAAACCACTTTCCATATATGAATCTTATTCTCCGGACTCCTCCGGAACCTCTCGTGACGTCCGGGATCCTATCCGAGACTCCGAATCACCATTCGTTCGTTTCATCATTTATTTCATCGCAAAACCTAATCTCATCGGAACGTTAAGTGTGTGACCCTACGGGTTCGAGAATGCATAGATATGATCATATCAATAATTAATAGCGGGACCGGGATGCCCATATTAATTCCTATACACTCAACGAAAAGCTTTTCTCGATTGAACCACGATGCCGGAGATTCAATTAATCTCATATATGATTCCCTTTGTCTCACGATATTTTACTTGCCCGAGATATAATCGTTGACATCCCCATGTCTAGTTTAATCTCGTTACCGGCAAGTTCTCTTTACTCGTCCATAATATAGGATCCCGGTGATTACTACCTAATCACATGTCTGCAGACTTTTGATGCTATATTACCGAGAAGGCCTGGAGATATCTTCTCCATCACATGGAGGGACAAATCCCATTCTCGATTCATATCACCCAACAACCCACCATCGGAGATACCTGGAAGCCACCTTTATAATCACCTGGTTACGAAGTGACGTTTGATGTCCACAAAGTATTCCTCCGGTGAACGGGAGTGATATAATCTCATGGTCTAAGGAAACTATATTTGGCATATTAAAAGTGTTGACAACAAAACTTTTGTGACACGATTAATTGCAACTCTTTATTTGGGTCATGTCCATCACACCATTACTCCTAATGATATGACTCCGTTATCAAGTGACTATAACAAGTCCATAGTTAGGAAACTCTAACTATCTCTTGATCAACGAACTAGTCCTGTAGAGGCTCACTAGGGACTCCGGGTGTTTATATTCGACACATGTATTATGTTTCCATTTAATACAATTATAGCATGGATAATAAACTATTATCATAAACGTGAATATGCTTAATAAACCATTTTATTATTGCCTCTAGGGCATATTCCCAACACAAACGAACGTGCATCTAGTATTTGCCCTAAAATGAATCCGAGAGTCCATAGAGACCAAGATAAGCAAGGAAAAGGGCGAAGTACTGGATGCCATGGAGGATATCGACGAAGGGAGCACTTCCACCGGACCGGAATCTCCCTGGGACGTTGGAGATGGGCGACGCCGCCGGCGGATCTGGGGGTGGCGGCTGGGAAGAGAGAGAAGGGAACGGGTCGGGGGAGGAATTTGAGTTAGGTCAACTCACCCCCCGGCCTGGGCCCGTTAGGTTCACTCCCCCGCCGCCCCGGTAGTACCGGCAAACCAAGCGGTACTTCCGGCCGCGTGGGATTTTTAGCAGATTGAAAATCGCAGAGAAAATCCCAGGTGGCTGGTAGTGCCGGTTGTTCTGGTGTTAGTACCGAACCCGCAGAGTGTCTTGACTATTTTGAGGAGAACTAGTGCAAGGAGAGATCATTTGGTTTATGGGATAAGATGGGGGCCTAGGAGAGAATGCAAACTGTCATAAAATGGTAGAGTGCTCAAAATTGCCAAGTGTGAGTATTTTCCCATGAGACACACATAGTGACACATATAGGTCTAAGAGGAACCAAATGAAACAAAAAAAGAACAACTCACATGAGGAGGTCAGTGGATGAAGCCACCATGTATGAGTATAGTAGAGTGAGACACCCCTATAATGTCCCGGGGTTTTTCCCCAAATTAGATTTTGTTTTTTTTTTGTTTTTGCATCATCGCACATCATGCATCATCACATCGCATGTCTTTGACCGCAAAAATTATTTTTATTAAACCCTATTTTATTTTGCTAAAATTGTCACAAAGGTTTTACTAAGACAGTCGTCTCCGTTTTTAAAAATTAAATAGCCAAATTATTTGCAAAAGAAAATAAAAGTTTTCGAGTGCGCGAGAGAGTAGCCCAAATCTGGCCCAAAGCCCACCTAACCACCAAACCCTAGGGTTTTCCCCTGCCTTTTTCCTTTCCCACCCCCTGCCTTTTGCAGCCACCCTCCTCCGTTTTCCACCTTTCGCGGATGGGTCCTTCCACCCCCTCTTTCTTTTCATTTTCCCCTCCTCTCTCTTTTTCCCTCTCCCTTTTCTTCTTCTCTTCTTTTTCTTTTCTCCTTTATCCTTTCCTTCCATCCGTAGCTAGCCGCACCCCCACTCCTTTTCCTCCTCACCCACCACGCCCGAGCTCCCCTCCGGCCGCCTCCGCATGTCGAACTCCCCTTCTCTCTACATCGAGCCGCTGCTCTCCTCCCGGCCTCGCCTCGCACCGGCCCTCCTCGCGCCAAGCTCCGCCCATCACCGTCGACCCCAGCTCCCCTTGACCCGAGCTCCACCTTCCTCCGTGCCTTCCCGGCTCCTCCAAGATCGCCGCCGTGCCTCTCCTCCTCCCCTCCACCGCACTGCTCCTCGCTCCCCGCACGACCTCCTCTCCCGAGCCCCTCCTCTCCTCTCTAGCTCCCTGGCTGCGCCTCCCTGTCCCATGCTCGCCTCCACCCACCGGCCTAGATCCCGCCGCCGGCTTCTCCCTCCTCCTCTCCTCCAAGCCGCCGCCGCCGACCAGCTCTCCTCCCCGAAACGCCCCTCGCCCTGGCCTCCCGCGCCCATCCTCCCTCCGCTCCGGCCGTGGCGGCCGCCCGGCCTCCTCCCATTTCGGCTCGAGCCGGCCGGCCTCGGCTCGTCCCCATCGGCCAGCCGCGCCACTCCTTCCTCTCCAACCGCTCTCCCCCTTCCCCGCCGCGGCTGGCGAGCCACGCCTCCGTCGACCTCGCAACCTTTCTTCCTCCACCGTGCTCCTCCAGTAGGGCCTCCTCTATGACGACCCGTGTCCGTCCCTGCCTCCATGTGCACGTCTCCGTGCTGCTACTGCTGCTGCCCGTCCCTGACGCCCCGGACCCCGTTGACCCCGAATCCCGGAACGCCAAGGTCCACCACGGCGATGCCCCGTGAACGACTACTTCCACGACGGCGACTATTTCGACTACTTCCACGACATCGACTACCTCGACTACTTCGACTCCGGACGGAATGACTACTTCGACTACTTCCACGATGTCGACTACTTCCGCTCCGAATCCGATGTGTGACCCCAACCCTAACCCTATACCCTATATGCGTATCTTATAAAATCATGCATGCTTAATTCACATCGCACCTTTATCCATTTAGTCGAATTAAATCAACTACCTTTAATTATGGAGTTTTGTCCGGTGCACCTATATTGTGCACCGATCCCATTTAAAATGATTTGCCATGTGTTAGGAAATAAAATTGGATCACAATTAATTTGTCATGCATTCATGTCATCAACATGCCGCTTCTTTTGCCGTAGAAGTAAAATGCATCTTTTGCGCTTCCAGTGTTCATTGCTTCTTCGGGAATAGGACGTTGAGTTGATGTGAGCAACGACAGGTTCTGCTACCTCTACCGGATTGCAGGCAAGTGATACTCTCTTGCTATCTTTGCTTGTTTTCTATATCTTACTCCTCCTATCTTTTGTTCCTAGCTATCCTTATGTTATGATGCTTGTGTCCAGATTCTATTTGCATGTTTACCTGGCAGCCATGATATGGCCACACCTCCACATCCTATTAACCTGTTGTTTGTTTACCTTGTTAGCCTTGTGAGTCGTAGTGCATGCTTAGGTGCTTTGCTTGAGTCCTGTTATCTCTTTATCTAGTTTTGTTTTTAATATGATAGCTGGGCTCAACTCACATGTTAATCTTTAATTTCTGTTGTGATGGGAATAATATAATAAAGATAAGGCACCGGCGGAAGGCCAATCGTGGTGTTTTGTTCTGCTAGTGTCGCCTAGGACCCGAGTTCTTTTCCGCTGATCCAAGACTGAGCGCACTAACTACATGTGGGAGTTCTATGGGTCTCCCCGCAATCTATTACCGGATCCTCAAACCTGTCCAGGAGCCACAACTTAGTTTGGGTGTTTCTACGGTTACAAGCATGGATGATATGGTAAGATGGACACGTGGTTACTTACGTAGGGCTTGCGGTATCATGCAAAGTGACCATTCTCATGGTAGTCTGTGTGACCTAGCACGTATGCGCAAACGGTTAGGCCCACCTCGAAGCTTCGGCCGGACTCTCAAGGTGGATCAGACCTAGCTAGGTGGCTCCCTGGACTTGTTTGTAGAGAAGGGAAGTATTGCGTCGAACGCTCCACCGGTACACCTCTAAGCGAGTGTTTCGATGTGTGTGGGTTCATTGGTGCATCCCTGCAGGGTGAAATCTTATTGAAAAGCCGTGTCCGCGGTTATGGACGACTTGGTGAAATGCGCTGGCTAAAAAGATCATAGACAACTTACACCTATTAATTATAATTTGATTAGTAAGATAGATTACTTGAATAATAACCCATAAAACTGATCCACCGTGTGAGTTGCCCTGATTGCTTCCTCGCGAGCTGTTGATCGAGGGAGTAATACTTGGGCGGGTTTTTTATGTGGTGAGTAGTATAGTTGGTTCCTTATGCGCTCTCTTACCTTGTCTCTTTTAGACGAAAGTTGTAGCGTGTCACTATAAGTTGTTAGTGCTGCTTGCCGCCGCTTCAATCGCTAACCCTCTTCCCTCGGAATTCCAGCTTTGATATCTTGTGAGTATTACTTGCTAGTATTGTTTATAGTACTGACCCCTTCGGGGCTGATATTCCAATGCAGCTGACAGGTTTGAAGTCTGACGATGTTAGCTTGGGAATCCCTCTGGCTTGGCCTGGGCAGGGATATGGTGCCTTCATTTATCTTTAGGACTCTTAGTCCAATTTGTATCTTGTCCGTAGCCGGACACTATTTCGCTTCCGTTGTTATTGGATCTTTGTATTGTATCTTTTGTTCTTGACTCGGTAAGTCATTGTTGTATATATTTTGTTTTGTAGGTTCCATCGAGAACTTTTGTAATGTTATCACAATTCCACCGACATAACGTGTGTGTTGCGATGTGCATGTTATGCTTGGTGGGCGTCCTAGGATCGTTATTATGCAGATTTGGCAGGAACGCTCAAATCTACATAGTACCGATCCGGGGGGCGTTACAACCGCGAAGATGTATCTTGGGTTCTCACTCAAAACTCATCATTGAAGCACAATTTGTCACAAAGTGACAATGATGCAAGATTTGTCTATTTGCGCATAATGGAGAGAGTGTTGGCACATGAATTGAACTACACTCCCCCTATATTCATGCCTACATCTAAACTAGATGGAATGTCTACCATGGGCATGTGTGATACGGTCACTCAAAGTTACTCGAATCCACAACATTTAGTTCATTCCTCAACTCTAGAAACCTTTGAACATCAAGGTCCTTCGTGAAGATATCGGCAAGTTGATCCTTGTTGCCAACATACAATAGCTCGATGTCACGTCGCTCCACATGCTCCCGGATGAAGTGGTGACAAACCTCAATATGCTTCATCTTGGCGTGTTGCACCGGGTTGTGGGCGATCTTGATAACACTTTGGTTGTCACATAGAAGAGGCACTTTGTCATAAATGACACCGACATCCTTTAAAGTTTGCCTCATCCATAGCAATTGAGCACCACAACTTGCGGCGGAGATGTACTCGGCTTCAGTGGTGGAGAGAGCAACAAAATTTTGCTTCTTGGAAGACCAACAAACCAAAGACCTACCAAGAAATTGGCAAGCTCCGGAAGTTGACTTCCTATCATTCTTGTCACCCGCATAATCCGCATCCGAGTACCCCGTGAGAGAGAAGCTTGAACCCTTGGGAAACCAAAGACCAAACCTTGGGGTATGAACTAAATATCGAAATATTCGCTTAACCACCGTATAATGGCTCTCGTTAGGAGTGGATTGATACCTTGCACACATGCCCAAGCTAAACATAATATCCGGCCTAGATGCACAAAGATAAAGCAAAGAGCCAATCATTTTTTTGATGCTGTCACGGGGGGGGGGGGGGGGGAATCCCCACATGAATCTATTATATATTAAAAGTACATGACGGGCTCACCAGAAAAAAGATAGAACCTCTAGAAAATCCCACAAAAAAGCAAAACATCTGGCCATTCATTTGATTGACTTCATATTCATATTCGTCCGATGGCAATGGTATTCTAAAATTACCCACCAATGCCATTAAGAAAAAGGTTTTCCCGTGACCCTAAAATAATTAACCTAATCGTTCTTTTTCACGTATTGCCCACGAGGAAACCCTCAGCCGCCAGCAAACCTCTATGCAATCCTCCTTGCGCGGGCAGCACTCTCGCCTTGACAGATTCGGTGATTGCTCCGTGAGCTCCTGCCTTTGGTGTAGCGCTGCAAGATACTCCCGTTGAGTAAATGCGTCGGATTACGTGTGGAAGGGCAATCCATTGTAAGCAGAAACCACAGATCGGTGGATTTGTTTGCAAAGAAACGAGATCGTGGCTTTCCCGGCCGAGCTCTTCAACGGCATCGGATTATGGCTGGTCGACCTACTCCAATTGCATGCAATCAGCGGTTTATGTTTAAATTTTTATTGCCTCATGCACACACCAACCCAACAGATTTGCACATGCTCCGATCGAAGACTTGCGTCTTTGAGACAACCCAAAGATAGGTACGTACTGTCACATTATATGTACCTTTTCTTTAACAGCTCCATATATGTCATGGCTACTTCTAAATCACTATGCAGGAAATAGCCCGTATGCAATTCTAAGATGAAGGTTTGTTGCTGCCCACACGCATAGGTAATTACCTGGTGACGGTGCGGCCGATTATCTTCGAGTAATAACTCAGTTGACTAAGTATGTACATCATGTCTTCGCTGCTTAGCAGATGTGAGCTTGCTGCTAGCCTAAGCTGTCAATTTACTCTATAAGGGCTCATTTGGTAACTGGAATCCCGGGGGGATCCCGACCTTTTCCCGGGGTGTATTTTCCCCTAGTCCGGAGGTCGGGAACAGAATCCCGGAGTTTTACACATGATTCCTCAGATTCCCGGTCGGGATTATTTTCCCTGGGTATTTCTCCCCCCACAACCAAATGAGCCCTAAATGTCGTGAGACTACCCGGCCTCCCAGAGCATCCTCACAGCCAAACGCAGCGCCTACGTCCGATTCGAGTCAACAGTTCTTTCACCTCTCCCGCTTTTCACCCCAGCCGTCCGATATGGCGGTTTTATTTTTCACTTCTTACTTGCCTGGATGGGTGAATGACTGGTGGGGCTCGCACCGCAGTTGGGGCCACGAATCAGGCGGCGAAACCACCTCGTCTGCGTCGCAGGGCGACGAATCCTACGGTGAAAACCTAGAACCAATCCCCTTCCTCTCTCTCGCGTGAGCCAATCCCAATTCCCCTCTCGTGTTGCGCCGCCAGCAGCGAGGCACACGCATCTGCGCGCCTCCACTTCACCCTCCCCTCCCCAATAGTCTTGCAGCGTCCGGCCGCTTGTGCCTCATTGGCGGCGGTGTCAACCATGGAGGAGGGGGGCTAGGCTGGGTGGCCGAGCACCAGCCGTTGGCGGCGGCTTCCTCGGGGCTAGGCTGGGTGGCCGAGCACCAGCCGTTGGCGGCGGCTTCCTCTGCCCCGACCTCGACTTGCGAGCGGGCAGAGCCGGGCGGGGCGGCCGCCACGCCGCTGGTCGGATCGTGGGCTGTCGGCAGAGGATGAGGTGAGGACCACCGCCGTCTCCTCGTGGTGCTCGCCAACTCCATCTCCATTCTCCTCGTGCGCCGTGACCTGAGCTGGGACCGAACACCGAAGTACACCGGATTTTGCCCCTTGTCCAGCACCTCATCCGTCACCATGGGCACTGCTTTGAGAGAGGTGAGGCTGCGGAGCAATGACAAGCACGGCCGATGCAGCACTGCCTCGACTTGGTAGCCGATGTGTCGCTGCTCTGCTGCCCGCCGCTCTGCTTCGAGTGGGGGTCAGGACCATCGGACGGAGCAACGGCGGCGACGACGCCAGCATGCCTACGAGATGCGGATACCATTGGGCCTCAAGCGGGAGCACTAGGGTTTGTACAGGTTTGCACATCCCTCCTCTCTCTGTCTCCTCTCTCTCTCTCTACTCTCAATCTCGTCTCTCCCTGCCCTGTCTATAGGGATAAGAGGATGAGGGAGTGTGAGCCAAGGATCCTGAATTTTGGTTGGCTTGGTAGATAATTTTTAACTGATTGATATAATTTTTCTCTTCCTCGTACAGTGATATGTGGTGAGAGTACCAAAGGAAAAAAACTGTTCTGTTGAACCCGTCTCTTGCAAGCAATTCTAATTGAATTGGCGAAGGTAATGGTGTGTTTTGCTGCTGCAAGGGGGACGAGATTTGTCTTCCTTGCTAGCTGGCTTGATAACTTTAGTTTTTAATATTGTGCTTCGGCTGCTCAACTTCTGTTTGGTGATCTCGATTTTATTTCCTCATATAGTGAGATGGAGTACAAAGGAAGAGTGCTTTGCTGAACCAGTGGCTTGCAGGTATACCATGATTAATTTCTTCCTATGCATTGAGTTTCACTATAGCTTTTGCTTCAGTTCACACACTTTGGTGTGTAATGTTTCTTGTGGCTATATTTGACATGGTTTACCTCACAAATTTAGCATTGCTTGGTTTGGAGCCCTCACGGTTAAACATTGATTGGATGGGAGTAGAATTTGCATAACAACACTGATCAATCAAGACACCACATGTTTGTTACCTTTTTAGCGAGTGAAGCTTATTAACCCATGTAGTGATCAAGTGTGTTAACAGATTTTATTCAATTGCTATGACTGGGATTGGTTCCAATTGGCTTGCACAAACAGAAACTAAAGTTAATGGCAGTTTATAGTGAGAAAGCATCTGCGCCAAAATGAATAATCGCACGTAAATCATATTATGTCTCTAAACCTCACAATAATACAAGGCTGGATTGAAAGCCATATTTAGTTACCAAAGTTGTGTCCTCGCATTTTCCTCCTCCTTTTGCTTACAACTACCCTATATAATTTCTCAGAGATGTCAGCGTGCAGATTGCAAGCGGAGGCCACTTCCTTATTAAATGACCAAGTACAGTTCCACAAAATCCCACTTGGATTTCCTTTAGATTGTCTTATTTTGTTCTTTCTTTCCATCTATATTGGACTCTGCTCTTCCTAATCATGTCCATTAAGTCTTTATGGTCGTGACTATGATGTGCAGGTATGCTGGAGAAGGTACACACTATCTGCTGTGCATATACGACTTGCGATTGACATTGATGAGCGAGTCTTCAGGTGAAAATGATATTCTTTTGGAGGTATTATTTTGTTGCTCATTAGCCTTTCCTTGTTTGCTTGCCTGATGGTCATGTTATTTTGGCTGCATTGTTTAATATTCTATGCATCTGTAGAGCAGACTTTTTTGCCCTCAATGTATTTTAATGATTTTAAAGATTTTTTTCTGTTTGTGCAAGCCAATTGGAACCAATCCCATTATTATAATGTATTACAATTTTCCCTCAATGTGCTATAAATTTGAATGCAAATATAAGTGTTCAAGACCAATACTCTGGTAATGTTGACTTTATAGCAGAGATTAAAGTTGTTTTGATCCAAATTGATAATGGGAACATGAGTCACACAGAAATACTTTTTACCGATGAAAGGTGAAATACATACAAAGCTTCTGTTTCTATAGCGCAGTATTGTAGCTTGCAGTTCTGTCTTTGTTTCTTAAGAATATGAACCAATGGAAGATAATTTATTTTCTGCCAGTTGTCCTTTTCATTTCATCTTCGCTCTATTTAGGAGTGTAGATAAGAGTTACAACTGAACCATAAGATCAGGCTCAATACTTTTGTCATACCAAATTGTTTCAGGTGATTAATACTTGTTTTCCTTGATTTTACTCAGACGTATACTCTTTTTGCAGTCCAATGCACGTTGCTCCTGATATTAGGGAGACATTCCTCGAGCTTCAGATGAAGAAGGCGTTCAGCTATGTTATCTTCAAAATAGAGGAGAAGCAAAAGCATATTATAGTGGAGAAGACAGGGTCTACAACTGAGAGTTACGATGATTTCATAGCTTTATGATTTTGACTTTGTTACTGTGAGAATGTGCAGAAAAGCAAGATTTTCTTCATTGCCTGGTGAGCTTCATAGTCACTTATCCATATGTTAATTCTTGCATTAACACGATCAATTATCTGGCAACTTGCTCTGCACGCCTAAATGTGATGCTTCTGTTCATAGTGACTTGTGCCCCTTCCTGCTTATGTTGAGATTAATGCATAGAAATGATGAAGTGTTCTGCCTGTTAGATAGTTTGGTGTTTGGTCGATCTAACTGCTTATTATGGTCTTTTTGCACCAAAAGAGGACCCCATTCCTTTAGTAGAAAACAAGGGCTCATGGTTATTACAAAATATGGAACGGAGCAGGTTGAGTGGTTTCCACGAGGTATTCTTTCAGGGAAGAAACACAAGGGATAAATCTGAAACTGTGGAATCTAAGAATGGTTACTTAGGTTCATGTATTTTCTCTACTGTTATTATCTGGATCTAAATATAGGTTAGAACTGTTAAGAATTTCTTTCTGCGTGTAATTTTATGCCTTGCTGCTGGCTAGCTTTGGTCATATTCTGTGTATGACGTAAATATTTTCGTCCACTGCTCATTTCTGAGAAATCTGTAGATATTCTTTACATGTTCTGTTTAGTTGGGCAGCAGCTAAAGAATCTGTATTTTTTTCTTCCAGGGAACTATGCTGGTTTAATCATGTGCTTCCAACGTGCTGAGATGTACAGACACTTAATTACCGGAGAGGTATGTTGTTATTCTTTGGTAAAAGAGAGAGCTTGGGCAGAATTATGAGCCAAGCTAGGAAGAATTTAATTTTTGGGTATTTGTTTTTCATCTTTCTGCTATGTTGTTAGCATTCTCTTTTTCTATAGCATTTCAGCCTCCATCTTATATGCTCAGGATGGCTATTGTACCTGCTGCAATGATTGCTGGGATGTATTTCTTTAATCATAGTTCACTGAATGAGTTCAGTACTTCACAACTAATTTGCACTTCCGAGGCTTCAGTTCAGTACAAAGCACAACTAATTTGCACTTCTGAGAATATAATTATTATTTGTGATTTTGGTATGTGTTAGCTGTGGTTTGCCTGATTTCAGGACAGAAACACGAGTTGGCTGATGTATTATGCATGACCATTGGGAAGCATGTATTTTCTATGATATAATTTGTGTGCTGGTACCAAATTATAGGTCATGAAATTATTTAATGACCAATACACTTTATAGGTAGTCAGGAGATCAAGCTTGAGACATCACATGTCAAGGGGATTGATGGACCTACTGTAAGTTGCGGCGGCAATTACTTGTTTTCCTTCACATTATGTGTTAGTATTTCATTTATCTGATCCATTTCCTGCATATGTGCCTGTGTAGAGGCGATGAGATGAGAATTATTCTCTAGGGCCATCGTGCGGACATACTTTTGTATCGTTTATGACATGTTTCCGATCATTTTGCTTCATTATTTTGATATAAAGCTTTCCTTTTGTTTAGATAAAAACCTCTACTTGTACTCATCTAATATTAGAGTGATTACTAATTACATGTTTCCTAGAAAAAAATGTTCGTGTGGATAGTTTTTTTTTTTGTTCAATCAAAAAGATGTAATGTATGCCTTCTGTGTATATATACTACTCCCTCTGTTCCACAATATAAGACTTTTTAGTAAGCTAACTAACTTGCTAAAAAGTATATTGTGGAACAGATGGAGTAGTATATATACACAGAAGGCCTAGCTTTTGTAAATGATTCATTCAGTTGTTTCTTACCTAATAAAAACCAGATTTTTGAAGGTATCAAAGAAAATCTGAAAAGATCCACATAAGTAAATTACAAAAGGGAGCGTCTGGTGCTCAGTTGACTGAGAACCAACCAGTTCTCAGTCGATACATGGAGCGATATAAAGATAGTTTATGTAAGTGTAAAAAGGGAGAAAAGGATTTACATATTTGTTGTGGTTTGGTCTCATGGAAAATGAATTGTATGCATTTAGCCACTGCGTATTTTTCAATGCAAAACTATCTACCTTGTTTTATATATATATATTACCACTTCCATGTTGTATTAAAAAAACTAAGCTGTGTAAGCTTAGATATATTCCAACTTCAGTACACATCAGATGCCATTTGATGGACAAGATCCTGAAGCTATACATCAGGCAATTGACAAAAGATGCTATATGCTCTGGACTAAGTAGTTTTTCATGCTGCAGATCCAAAATTCTTACTATTGTGCTCTATTTCACTAATTTTTGTTCTTACAACAGTAGTAGCAACGATTGTGCCACCATACCTTTTTTCTTCTTTGCTATAAATTCTTTTAATAAAAAAATAATAAATGTAAACTAACACTTGATTTCCCTTTCTTTTGCGTAATTTCTTTTTCCTTGTTAATTAACTATGTAGTGAAGCGACATCCAGAACTAAATTGTTATTGTGCCAACAAGTGTTCTTCATGTGTTCTGTATATACAACACTTTTTTTTCCATTAGCGGCTTTGTGTCGTTGATGAAATGCATGATCTCTAATGTAGTTTTGTCACTTAAAAATGTGGTTCAGCAGTGTACCTCATACAGAGTTGGTTGATGACAAAGGAGGTGAAAATTGGACTACCATTACACTGAATCTTAGTACATGTATCTTATTGCCGAAAAGTTGTAGGGTTTAATCGGAAACATTGGCTTATAGCTTCCATTTTGATTTGGCAGGCCTGCCATGATTTTTTTGTACCATTTCACTACGAGATTTTTTATATGTTATGTATATCCTAGCTTTCAAATGTTTGGTAGTTCCACTTTTCACTTATATCATTGCCAGCCAGTTTAATCTCTTATAGGCTACCATGTTTGACCCACAATCAATATTGCATTGGTTATCTTCCTGCCACTAGGCTTTCAATTAGTAGTTTGGAACAGGGAAAAGAAATAACACACAGGTGCATATGTGCTCCCGTCCTGTGCTATTTAATATGTTTCTTCATCCTACCTTTGCTCCTGTAGGAGATTGTGAACTGAATCTGTGCTCAGTTTCTTTCTGTCACGGACATGCCTATTCACCTCTTCTGTTCGTGGCTCTCTGTTTTCCTAACTTGAAATAACCAGCAAATTTAATGTTGCTTGGCATAATTATCCTTTATGGTTTCTTCCTGTCCTTTTGCTGCCTTTTAGTCGTATATTATTCCTTGTACCCAGGGACCTGATTACATGGCGAGGACGGCTGGTGCCCAGAAAGAGGCGATGTATCAATCAATACAGGTGAGCCGCTGTCGTCATTTGAGGGATGTCCAGCGGCAGAGTTAAAATGGCAGATAGCTTTGGTACACATAGTTGAAGCTTTACTGGCTACTAAACGCACATAAGAGATTGGTCCTACTCTTAAACAAGCTATACTGGCTAGAGAACTCACATAATAGTTTGTTCCTACTCCTAAACAAGCTATACTTGCTACATAACTCATAAGAGACTATATTCATAGAATTTTTGTGTCGAAGGCCTGAGACTATATTCGCTCTCTATCCTAGCATATGTAATTCGTCAAACTAATGTTGTATACCTTCTCTGCTGGTGTCCTAAAACTGTAAATACTTATGTTTGATTGTGGCTGATGACTCTAGCGGGTGCTTTGCATTAGCGCCTCTCTCATTCCCTCTTATTGTCCTGGTCCTATTTATAATAGCATCGAGTAAAACAGGACACTGTTTGTACATTCTCTAATTTGGTGATGTTTGGATTGCATATTCATTTTTGTATGTAAGCAGGATCAACATCACTAGGAAATAGATGGCATATAATTACCCTTAGCAAAAAATCAAACATTCATCAGAATATAAACATTTCAATTGACAATTCCAGAAATGGTGAAAACTTAGTGCATGGCTCCTTTAAAAAACTGAGTTTGTTCCAGTCGTGGAAACTTAGTGCATGGTTCCTTTTGTGACGGATTCATCTCGATGCTTAAACCACTGTCTTTAAGGTTCTTGCATGTCTTTATTACCAATTGCTATTTGTTTGCTTTGCCATCCTTATTTACATTTTAGCCAGCTAACATGAGGCTCCTTGCGTGTTTGGACATAGTGTTATTGCCTTATGGATAATGGTTGATGGATTTGTGTATCACACCTCTCAAGAACAACGACAAGAACATATTTGGAAGGATCTATGACTAAATGGCCATTTTTTAAACTGAGTGATCCGCAGAGGCTGTGATGAATCGCGTCGACGATGGGGATAGAACATGACAATAGTAGAAGGGTAGAGAACAATGTAACTTGTAAAAGGGGGCATCGGTGGAAAAAGCTCGACGGTGGGCACAATGTGAGGAGCCGACGAAACCCTAACGGGCAACCTCCGTAGGGTTATCGATTGTTGTGGCATGAGCGTCACATAATCTTAAAGTCGGACAAAAACAAATATGCAAAACATATGGCTAAAATATATTCACGCTTCCAACGTTTGTAAAACACATACAACATATGGCTAAAACTATTGAAACAGGCCGGTATGCTCACTGCAATCCAGCTAAATGGGTTATACAACTGAAAACTTAATTTAACCAACCATGATTATCACAAATATTATTCATACATAAATGAATTCAAGCATGATACACGTTCTTACGTTAGATTGGAGCGGGTCCGTGGTGGGGACAAATTAGACCGAGCCGACGCAATTTTTTTAAAATAATACACGAAAATTATTTAATTCTGGAAATATTACGTAAATTTATTTATTTTCAAAAATATTATCCAGTCGTTGTCGGCAAAACCGACAGGCCCTAATCGTCTTCGCTGATGACGAGTACTGTCCAGTCGTCCTTGCTAAGGACGATAGGTATCACGCGTGGCCGAGTACGTCTAGACGACAACGAGTACTGCATGCAGCCGTCGACCGACGCAGGGGGGGCCTGTCGTCCTCGCGCACGCCGATTAGTGCCCAGTTGTCTTCGCTGAAGACGACAAGCACATGCACTGCATCGGCCGCGCCTCTCTTTCCTCTCTTTCTTCTCCTCTTTCCTCTCTTTCCTCTCCCCTGCGCTACCTTCTTCCTGTTCTTCGTTTCCTCTGTCTACTCCCCACAAAAACCAAATTAAACTACCGATTTAGACTAACAATCTTCATGTTTGTCACCATTAATCGATAGTAGAAGGTTGAGGGAGGATAGGGGAACTCCGATCTCCTGATGGGATAGCTCGTGGTGGTGGTGGTGATGGTTGGCGGGTGGTGGTGATGGTGGTGGAGGTGATGGTGATGGTGGTGGTGGTGCTAGAGGGCTGCATGGTGGTGCTGCTCGTGTTGGTGTGCCGTTGATGTGAGAACGCCGGACGCCGTCGCCTCTCTCGCTTCAAGGGTATAATTCGATTTATCAAAATTGTAGTGCTATATTTCTTACATGTATGAACATGTGTTGTTAAAAAATAGTTTGTGACGGTAGTAAATACTGTAGCTATATTTATAGGTTAATTAGAAAAAATGTAGCTATATTTTGTAGGAGTTTATTTATGCGGAATAATATTAACGATAGAAAAATAGTTTGTGACGGTAGTAAATATTGTAGCTATATTTATAGGTTAATAAGAAAAGATGTAGCTATCGTTTGATTACAATTGTATTAGTACTAACGTCCTGATTGTAATGTGTTCATTGAGAATTTGTATTGTCAAGTGGCAAACAAGACTACTTTAACTCCACTGTAGTACTGCTATTAATCTACTCTTTATTACAATCTTTCTGATTTTATATCGTTGGCTTCGTATGAATTCGGGTTCTATGATTTCCTCTTTTTCATGTTTGCACCTAATTGTGGTCTAATTGCTAAAATTAGTCACAGATGAGTGTGCAATCAGAAAGTTAGATTATATCATGCTCTTGAGCTGTTCAAGATTTGAAATAATAGTGATGTATTAGGATTTATTATCAGAGCCTAGGTGTGGCACCCCCTTCTGACACAAGTCGCCAGAGAGGCGGTCGCCCCGTGCACCAGCCCAGGATATCTGGCCGCACGTCGCGACAGTGCGACATAGTGGTAATCATTACACAATCAGGCACAAGAAGTGCTACAAAAGGTTTACAAGGCCATCAAGGCATGACAAAATATCAAGCCAAGCATGGCTCAGGATAGAGTTTAACTGGCAGCGGAAGACGGCTATGGCAACGGCTTGGAGCGGCTCCACTCCACAGGCATCTGGCTGGGCTACTGATCCTAGCACGCTCTTGCTCCAAATCCTCGCTAAGGTAGAAGATGGATCCTCGCCAAAATCTGGCCACAATCACAAGGCCCGTGAGTACATTATTATGCACTCAGCAAGTATTTCCCCTCACTACAAACAATCCAACAATCATGCAGCAATATATACATTTGAAATAAATTCTACACATGGCAAGAGTCTACTCTAGGTACATGGCATAAAAGTAGCATGGCATCACAAGAAAAACATGGCATAAGCAAAAAATGGGGTATTACCAGTGTAGAGTCCAAGCCAGGTGGGTTGGATCATGCACCGGCAATCATACAATGAGCTTACCTGTGACGAGTAGACGAGTGTGCCAGTTGGTACCAAACAATACACAACAGCACCTGAGGTCACTGCCAGGCCCACTAGCCTCATCTTTCCACTCCGGGCATGCACAGTTGATGTTGGCTCAGGCCTAACTATAGGCTTCCAACGATCACCCCGCCATCCCATAACACGGTTTACTATCAACGTCTCAATACAATATTCCCTGCATCATCTTATTTGTTCATTTAGTGTAATCAGGTCGTTCATTAATTCTTTCAGACAAGCCTTAATTTTAACCTCCGGACACGACAAAGACACACAGTGTGACTGACACTGAACTGTTGTTCCATATCCCAGGAACAGGGCTAGCTGGCTAGGTTGAGTCTCTCGAGAGTTTGCTTTACCACCTATTAGAATGCACCCCACTCAGCCGACGCTCCAGGTTTCTCACGCCCAAAGTCGTACCAAGCAAAGTACATTCTCGTGACGGTCCACTTGCTAAGACACTCTCCTGCACCACCCTATACGCATGGTACAACGGGCAAGTAAATCCGGCACATCCCCCGGCGCTACCGGGTATGCCTAGCTCCGGACTCCTTATCGCAGTCGAACCCGTGCCTGTCGACCTCTCCCCTCGGACAGCACAACCGAACGACTGCGCCCAACGGATGGCACAAAAGGGGCTCAACAACCTACTAGGTCACAGTTTCCATGGGACAACGGTGGTATCGCGTTCAAGGGTTCAGATTAGTGGCACTATGAATAGACCTCATCGTTGTTTGGAGGGGTGTTTCATTTAATCAAGTTTCAGCATTCACATGTATAAGCAACAAAAGATTAATCCAACACTATAACCACAATAACATAATAATACCTCATCAAACAATCAAAACATTAGCAACACAATATATCAAGCAATAGATAGTTTGCATCAACCGGGCGACTGTGGCGGAGATGCCTCCGACCGGTGCCAGCCTCAGGTTGATACAAGAACATAAAACAAAATAACAAAATCAACCGGGCGAGGGCGGAGATGTCTTCGGCCAGTAGCAGCCACGGGTCGAGTAGGGAAAATAAAAAAAGAACACAAGTGGTTAGCGTCAACCGGGTGACTATCGTGGCGAGTCCGCCAACAAGCGTCATCACAGATCAACTGGTTGATTAGCGCCGACCGGGTGACCATCGTGGCGAGTCCGCCAACAAGCGTCATCACAGGTCAACTACAAATTATAACATATTGTTTCGGACAGATGACGGTGGCGGTTCCTCCAGCCGGTGTCATCATAGATCAATCACAAAGTGGGTGAGGTATGTAACCTCCAAACAATGAACTGAAAAGCATTCATAAGAAAGAAATCATCCATTCCACTCGAGGGTTATCTCGACGTGGTGTCAGCAATCTTGGCAAAAAGAACCAAATGAAAAGTCAGCTCCCAAGCGTCGCAGTCCGGGTGGTCTATGCCAACCATATTTGACGGAGGGACAAGAAGCAAATAACTCTTTTGGCAAATGCCCCAACCCCGAGGATCACGGGACGACATTTGTCCGCACCTAGCCTCGGCGTTGAAGAAGAAGCAAACAATCAACGCATGTTTTTGTTATTTAGTTGTCAAAGCCACGCAAGTGCGAGGCGCACAGATAATTCATACATCAATCTAATGCATACATGGATGATGAATAAAACATGGCAGGATTAATATTATCAGTCTAATATTAAACAAGAACAACAAACAGTCATGCATAAATAAACAGACAAACATATAATACTCGGCAAGACAATAAGCAAACAGCAAACGATATTGCGGGACGGCTCGTAGCAAGGGGTTAGCTTGCCTTCGAAGACGGGGGTCCTCCGGGTTTGGAATGGTCGAGGTGATTCCGCGGCGTAGGGCAGCGATAGCCCCGTTCCACGGACTCCGGAATGCGCTCACACAAGGGCACCCAATAAAACTACCTTGGAACGAGATGAAACCAGTACTACTGGTTAGAGCTCGTCGAGATACAAATTTAGAAATTTGAATCACCGAAAACGGACTTACGGTTTGAAAGTTGTGGCCTTCTGAATAAATGGTCCAGCAGTAAAAGAAAATTAACCGGAAAAAAAACTGAACGGGCCGCTACTGGGCCGTGTCTGTGCCTGCGTGCTGCTGCTCCTGGCCAGCTGCGCTGCTTGGCAGTGGCTAGCTGGGCTGGGCCGTGCTGGGCCGCTGGCTGCTGCACCGCTGCCCTATGGCTTGGGCCAAAAAAAAAACGTTTCACTGAAACGTATCGATCGAAGGAAAGAAAAAGAGCCGACCGTGCTGGTCGTCTTCCTCGTTCCTCCTCTGTTCCACGTACTGGAACCAGATACGTCCGGCCGGGGCTGGCCAGAGAGGACGCCGGGAGGCTGGCCGGCGGCGGGGATGGGAACTCCGTGGACCACCGCACCCAGGGGAGGCGGCTTCGACGACGGGGACGCCTCCGGCGCTTCGCTCGTGAGCTCGACCGTGCGGCCACGGCAGGAGCTCGGGTGGAGCTTGGGGGCGGCGATGAGGTGGGCTAGAGGCTATGGTGAGGACGGTAATGAGGTCATGGAGCTGCACCGCTCCCGACGGTGATGCTTCCTTCGGCAGAGTGGGGGTCGGGGAGTTTGCTACTCAAACTTCTAGGGTTTCGGTTGTGGGAGGCTAACCGAGCTCCCACGAGCTCGTTTCTTCGTGAGCTCGAGTGAGATGGTCTGGGGAGGGAGGAGTGAGGGCTGTGAGTGCAATGGAGGCCGCAGGGGGGCTTCTTATAGCCGGGAGAGAGGGGGAGGTTGGTGCTTGGCAGCTCGGCCATCAATGGCTTGATGAGCTCATTGCTTACGTCCACGTCACCTACAGGGAAGAAAGGGATGAGGACGATGAGCTGGAGGTGCAGGAGAGCACGAGGAAGACACTGGTGCAGGTCAGGCACCGACCACACTCTTAAGTAGGCTAGGTTAAGCAAAGCAACTCGAGTCCCTCCCTGCTCACAAGGTGTTTGGCGAAATGCCTCAATGAACTTTTCGATTTAAATAAAATCCAGAAAAATTCCAGAGGTTAGGTTTGGATGTGAGGAGATGGTTTCTGAACTTTGAGATCAAATGGTTGCCTCCAAATATGGTCTTGGGTAAATATCCGAAAAGGATCATAAGGAGAGGATCATTGCCATTAGGGCTTTAACCCGGGGTTTCAGCTTTTAAGTGGATGGCTAAAGACCACGTGGGAGTACCAGAGGATAAGGTGATGGTCTATCATCCTTCATGCAGAAATATCTTGCACAAAAGGTAGGTTGGCAAGGTTCCAAATGTGGGTGAAAACTTAATGCCATGGTATATATGGTATACCAAACAAATGAGGTGGAGGGATTTTATTGGAGGGAATAAATATACCCCTTAAATGGCTTGGGTTGGTATTTATCCCATGTGCTCAAATTCCCATGAGTTTGGTTTATCCAAAAGGTTGTCATGCAGAAGAAACATCTCGTGGCTATTTTGGAATAACTATGGGTGATGGATAAAGGCATAATGATTATATCGTGTATAGGAGTACATGTTAGGAAATAATTCCTTGACCAAGACAAGCACTGAAATATTTATCCGGGGTTTCGGAAATATTGCATATGCAATAATTTTGTTTCGGGAGATTAATAAGTGGAGGAGACAGTCTTTGAATATTTGTGGTATCTCCCAAGCTCGGAAAAGATGGTTCATGTGGTAGGTGGAATATCAGGATTTAAAGATCCCAATGTTTAGGCCAAGAGGTTTTTAGGAAAAACCTTAACAGAAGTTTTCCGGAGTGGCAAGGAATCACCGGGGATTTTCTGGAATTATTTAAGAGAAAAGAACACGAGGGCATCATCTAGCGCCAGAGGGCAAAATAAATTTTGAGATACGAGGGAAAAGTTTCCGGGTGTGAGAAAACACCACAAAAATTAGGGACGAAATTTTGGGGTGTGACAGACCTTCCCCCCTTAAAAAGAATCTCGTCCTCGAGATTCGGGGAGTTATACAAGATAAATCTCGAACGATCCATAAACCCCACTTAGAAAACTTTTTTTTTTCTACAAATTATGAGGGGTTAACATTCAGAGGGAACACCACTCAATCAGATCTCTATTAAAACATATATTTTTAAAGGTATGATATTTCTACCATACCCAATGCAATTAAAAGATGGCATGGCAGGGGCTCACTCAATCAATCAACATAGGATCTACTAGCAGGTTTGTAAAACTTAAATCTAAAGTTTTGCTCAAGCAGACATAAACATGGCAAGATCAAACAAGATCTACAACCAAACTATCAATCAACCACCAAAGATTTACCTTGGGCAAATCCTTAGCTCAAGCTCGGGAGCACAATGGTTTACGGTTTTATTTTAGAAAAGTTGTATATCCATTTTCATGTATACACAGGTTTTGAAAAAAATATAACAAGGTTTCTTTTCAAAAGAAAACATCTGTGCCACTAATAGTTGGCTCACAGACACCGTGGGATAGGGCTATTCCAAAAATCCCTTGCAGTGGTATGGCATAATCATTTCAACCATACCGAATAAGCTAGCACAATCAAACAATCATTAAAATAACATAGCAAGGTTTTCTCCACTTGTATGCGACATACAGAACATCCAAGTGATGAACCATGTATAACAACAAGTAGGTGATTTTTCCAACCTACACACAAGTCAGCAATAAGCAGGCCGGGTACCGTGGAATACGGTATGAAATACTTCCACTTAATGGTTAACTTGTGCAACGCACGCAAAAATACTTTTCTTACTTGAAATAGTCCCAATCCAAGTTGTATTAATTTTACAAGCGGGTATATGCGTCTGGGTTCACATATACTACTTCCGTTTTTATGTGATCTGCCATTTCTTCAAAACTTTTCAACTGAAAAAAAAGGACATGATATTCCGTCACACGTCAACCAAGTGGTTAACAAGGGAATCAGAACACCAAGTTTTATTACGAGCTGATTCCACATCAACCAGAAAGCATACACCCAACCAAGCCAACAAAAGAAAAGCAAACAACCTCACTGATTCTCACCTACCACATACACGCGCCACTCAGGCGAACTAAACATGGGTTCTACTCCGCGTGGCGGCCTCTGGTAGTCGGTGGAGCGTGGCCGAGACGAAGAGTGGTGTCCACATCTCCATCTCCCGCGGGGTCGGAGGACACAGGAACACCTTCGAGGATCGGAACCTGCTCTGGGACTCGTCGGGATGGGCCGGGATCTGGAAGTGGAGGTCTGCTACTTCGAGTTTGCCTGTGGGAGAGAGTGGGTGTGCTCTCCCCTAGGTATTGGTGTAGGCGGGCACGGCTGAGGTTCCTCCTTGTAGACTCGAGCTCCTCCAGCAAGAGGTTGTTAAGGTTTGTCATTGCGATGGAGTAAGCGACTTGGCTGATTAGTGCTGGGTCGGACTCTTCCGAGACGTCAGCTTGTACCATCTCCCCACGGGGCTGGGGTCTGGCCGGAATGTAGTAGAACTCTCGAGTTTTAGCTAGCAGGGGTTCGGAGGATCGAAGACGGACGAGGCCTTCCCAGGCTACTACCTGGATGGCTAGCCCCAGAGTAGGCATACGACCTCCTTGGATTAAGTAGGGCTGATTTGTGCCCCGGGGACACGGGCTGATCCTCACATTGGCCCGGAATCCATTTCCGGCCGACGAGAGTGAGCTCTGGAACACCACGTACACGGGGTGAATGGAGCTACCAAGGATATGGTTGACGGCCCTCCAGAGAAGCAATCGAAAGCTCGAATGCTCCTTGGCAGTGGTTTCCAAGATGGCATTAAGGGTCGCCATCGGATTTCTTGGGGTCCTAGATTTTCTTGGGGGGGATAAGGATGTGAGGTTCCTCTATGGGATTCTACTTCAAAAGAGTTGGGTTGCCAGGGAGAGCTAGCGAGGGTGGGTTATAAAGCAACTAGGACTGGGTCTCAGGTTCCCTGGGCTGCTTCTCATGGAAGAAACCGGCTCGTCTTGTTGGGGAAGATTGGGACAGGTCCTACTGCACCATACTGTTGACCGACACGAGCCATGCCGGTTAGGCGGAGATGGGTTAAATCCATCGGGCTCACTGTCGGGCAAAAGTAGGGCGGGGTTTTCCATGCTAGGGTAGTCTACAGCCAGCCTGGTGCTCTGATACCATGCTCTGTGGCACCCCCTTCTGACACAAGTCGCCAGAGAGGCGGTCGCCCCGTGCGCCAGCCCAGGATATCTGGCCGCACGTCGCGACAGTGCGACATAGTGGTAATCATTACACAATCAGGCACAAGAAGTGCTACAAAAGGTTTACAAGGCCTTCAAGGCATGACAAAATATCAAGCCAAGCATGGCTCAGGACAGAGTTTAACTGGCAGCGGAAGACGGCTATGGCAACGGCTTGGAGCGGCTCCACTCCACAGGCATCTGGCTGGGCTACTGATCCTAGCACGCTCTTGCTCCAAATCCTCGCTAAGGTAGAAGATGGATCCTCGCCAAAATCTGGCCACAATCACAAGGCCCGTGAGTACATTATTATGCACTCAGCAAGTATTTCCCCTCACTACAAACAATCCAACAATCATGCAGCAATATATACATTTGAAATAAATTCTACACATGGCAAGAGTCTACTCTAGGTACATGGCATAAAAGTAGCATGGCATCACAAGCAAAACATGGCATAAGCAAACAATGGGGTATTACCAGTGTAGAGTCCAAGCCAGGTGGGGTTGGATCATGCACCGGCAATCATACAACGAGCTTACCTGTGACGAGTAGACGAGTGTGCCAGTTGGTACCAAACAATACACAACAGCACCTGAGGTCACTGCCAGGCCCACTAGCCTCATCTTTCCACTCCGGGCATGCACGGTTGATGTTGGCTCAGGCCTAACTATAGGCTTCCAACGATCACCCCGCCATCCCATAACACGGTTTACTATCAACGTCTCAATACAATATTCCCTGCATCATCTTATTTGTTCATTTAGTGTAATCAGGTCGTTCATTAATTCTTTCAGACAAGCCTTAATTTTAACCTCCGGACACGACAAAGACACACAGTGTGACTGACACTGAACTGTTGTTCCATATCCCAGGAACAGGGCTAGCTGGCTAGGTTGAGTCTCTCGAGAGTTTGCTTTACCACCTATCAGAATGCACCCCACTCAGCCGACGCTCCAGGTTTCTCACGCCCAAAGTCATACCAAGCAAAGTACATTCTCGTGACGGTCCACTTGCTAAGACACTCTCCTGCACCACCCTATACGCATGGTACAACGGGCAAGTAAATCCGGCACATCCCCCGGCGCTACCGGGTATGCCTAGCTCCGGACTCCTTATCGCAGTCGAACCCGTGCCTGTCGACCTCTCCCCTCGGACAGCACAACCGAACGACTGCGCCCAACGGATGGCACAAAAGGGGCTCAACAACCTACTAGGTCACGGTTTCCATGGGACAACGGTGGTATCGCGTTCAAGGGTTCAGATTAGTGGCACTATGAATGGACCTCATCGTTGTTTGGAGGGGTGTTTCATTTAATCAAGTTTCAGCATTCACATGTATAAGCAACAAAAGATTAATCCAACACTATAACCACAATAACATAATAATACCTCATCAAACAATCAAAACATTAGCAACACAATATATCAAGCAATAGATAGTTTGCATCAACCGGGCGACTGTGGCGGAGATGCCTCCGACCGGTGCCAGCCTCAGGTTGATACAAGAACATAAAACAAAATAACAAAATCAACCGGGCGAGGGCGGAGATGTCTCCGGCCAGTAGCAGCCACGGGTCGAGTAGGGAAAATAAAAAAAGAACACAAGTGGTTAGCGTCAACCGGGTGACTATCGTGGCGAGTCCGCCAACAAGCGTCATCACAGATCAACTGGTTGATTAGCGCCGACCGGGTGACCATCGTGGCGAGTCTGCCAACAAGCGTCATCACAGGTCAACTACAAATTATAACATAGTGTTTCGGACAGATGACGGTGGCGGTTCCTCCAGCCGGTGTCATCATAGATCAATCACAAAGTGGGTGAGGTATGTAACCTCCAAACAATGAACCGAAAAGCATTCATAAGAAAGAAAGCATCCATTCCACTCGAGGGTTATCTCGACGTGGTGTCAGCAATCTTGGCAAAAAGAACCAAATGAAAAGTCAGCTCCCAAGCGTCGCAGTCCGGGTGGTCTATGCCAACCATATTTGACGGAGGGACAAGAAGCAAATAACTCTTTTGGCAAATGCCCCAACCCCGAGGATCACGGGCCGACATTTGTCCGCACCTAGCCTCGGCGTTGAAGAAGAAGCAAACAATCAACGCATGTTTTTGTTATTTAGTTGTCAAAGCCACGCAAGTGCGAGGCGCACAGATAATTCATACATCAATCTAATGCATACATGGATGATGAATAAAACATGGCAGGATTAATATTATCAGTCTAATATTAAACAAGAACAACAAACAGTCATGCATAAATAACCAGACAAACATATAATACTCGGCAAGACAATAAGCAAACAGCAAACGATATTGCGGGATGGCTCGTAGCAAGGGGTTAGCTTGCCTTCGAAGACGGGGGTCCTCCGGGTTCGGAATGGTCGAGGTGATTCCGCGGCATAGGGCAGCGATAGCCCCGTTCCACGGACTCCGGAATGCGCTCACACAAGGGCACCCAATAAAACTACCTTGGAACGAGATGAAACCAGTACTACTGGTTAGAGCTCATCGAGATACAAATTTAGAAATTTGAATCACCGAAAACGGACTTACGGTTTGAAAGTTGTGGCCTTCTGAATAAATGGTCCAGCAGTAAAAGAAAATTAACCGGAAAAAAAACTGAACGGGCCGCTGCTGGGCCGTGTCTGTGCCTGCGTGCTGCTGCTCCTGGCCAGCTGCGCTGCTTGGCAGTGGCTAGCTGGGCTGGGCCGTGCTGGGCCGCTGGCTGCTGCACCGCTGCCCTATGGCTTGGGCCAAAAAAAAAACGTTTCACTGAAACGTATCGATCGAAGGAAAGAAAAAGAGCCGACCGTGCTGGTCGTCTTCCTCGTTCCTCCTCTGTTCCACGTACTGGAACTAGAGACGTCCGGCCGGGGCTGGCCAGAGAGGACGCCGGGAGGCTGGCCGGCGGCGGGGATGGGAACTCCGTGGACCACCGCACCCAGGGGAGGCGGCTTCGACGACGGGGACGCCTCCGGCGCTTCGCTCGTGAGCTCGACCGTGCAGCCACGGCAGGAGCTCGGGTGGAGCTTGGGGGCGGCGATGAGGTGGGCTAGAGGCTATGGTGAGGACGGTAATGAGGTCATGGAGCTGCACCGCTCCCGACGGTGATGCTTCCTTCGGCAGAGTGGGGGTCGGGGAGTTTGCTACTCAAACTTCTAGGTTTTCGGTTGTGGGAGGCTAACCGAGCTCCCACGAGCTCATTTCTTCGTGAGCTCGAGTGAGATGGTCTGGGGAGGGAGGAGTGAGGGCTGTGACTGCAATGGAGGCCGCAGGGGGGCTTCTTATAGCCGGGAGAGAGGGGGAGGTTGGTGCTTGGCAGCTCGGCCATCAATGGCTTGATGAGCTCATTGCTTACGTCCACGTCACCTACAGGGAAGAAAGGGATGAGGACGATGAGCTGGAGGTGCAGGAGAGCACGAGGAAGACACTGGTGCAGGTCAGGCACCGACCACACTCTTAAGTAGGCTAGGTTAAGCAAAGCAACTCGAGTCCCTCCCTGCTCACAAGGTGTTTGGCGAAATGCCTCAATGAACTTTTCGATTTAAATAAAATCCAGGAAAATTCCAGAGGTTAGGTTTGGATGTGAGGAGATGGTTTCTGAACTTTGAGATCAAATGGTTGCCTCCAAATATGGTCTTGGGTAAATGTCCGAAAAGGATCATAAGGAGAGGATCATTGCCATTAGGGCTTTAACCCGAGGTTTCAGCTTTTAAGTGGATGGCTAAACCTAGCCAGCTAGCCCTGTTCCTGGGATATGGAACAACAGTTCACTGTCAGTCACACTGTGTGTCTTTGTCGTGTCCGGAGGTTAAACTTAAGATCTGCTTGAAAGAATTAATGAACGACCTGACCTCACTTTATAAACAATAAGATGGTGCAGGGAATGTTACTTGAGATAAGGAAATATGATAAGGCCAGTGGGCCTAGAAGTGGTGACAGATGGGATTAGCCTCGTGAGGCTCGAGGCCAGTGAGCCTAGCTGTGGTAATATGATTTATTGTGTTACTTGGTACCAACTGGTACCCCGTTATTCGTCACAGGTAAGCTCTTTGTGTGACCCCCGGTACACGATCCAACCCCACCTGGCTTGGACTCTGTGCTGGTGGTACTCCCGTTGTTTGCTTATGCCATGATTACTATGATGCCATGTTGTCATCCTTTTGGAGTATCGTAGGTAGACACTTGCCATGTTTAGATTATTATTAATGTTGCTAGTACTGGTTGCCTAATTGTTTGACTGTTCATGTCTCGTGGTTATTTTCTTGCGAGTACATCATTGTACTCAGACTGGATTTTCATATGGCCAGACATTGAGAGGATTCATCTACCACCTTAACCCGGAGATGGAGCAAGAGCGTGCTAGGATCAGTAGCCCAGCCAGATGCCTGTGGAATGGAGCCGCACCAAGCCGTTGCCATATCTTTGTCTTCCGCTGCCAGTTAAACTCTGTCCTGTGCCATACTTGGCCATGATTATTTTCATGCCTTGAAGGCCATGTAAACCGTTTGTAGCCCTTTGGGCCTGATTGTGTAATGATATTTCCGCTATGTTGCATTGTCGTAACGTGCGTCCAGATATCCTGGGCTGGCGCACGGGGCGACCGCCTCTCTGGCGATATGTGTCAGAGGGGGGTGCCACAGAGCACATAGGTGGGTTCTTCGTGGACGTCGACGAGTAGTTCGGGGTTCCTAGGTGGCAGCTTGGGACCGTGGAACCAGCTAGCTGAGATTGTTATCTACAGGCCTCTTAGGCCATATTTGCATCTTGTTGTTAGACAACACTACTTCGCTTCCGCATGATGAATTGTTGGGTCTGTGACCTTTTGTGTGTAATATTTGTATCTTTCTCATATATGAGTTGCTATATGAATCTTTGTGTCGTCGAGTCTGTGATGTGCTAGTTGTTCCACAAGTCTTGATCTCTCTACTATACATGATAGCTATGTCTGAGCTTATGGAATGATCGAAGTGTTGCATGCCAATGATCCATTTCGAGCACGCTTGCCAAAGGTTTTGTCCTGGGATTGGTAAACCCAGTAACCTTCGATTGTGTAGCATGACCGGTTGCACAAAGCTTCATTGTATAGTTCTGGGGTCGGGGCGCTACAAGTTGGTATCAGAGCAGGACTGCCTGTAGGAAACCCTTTCTATTGGTCGATGTCGAGTCTAGTTCAAAATTATTTATAACCTAAAAAGAGTTGTGAAAACCTTCTTAGGATTCTTTTTACTCCTCATCCAACTCGCTCTACTCTGATCTCTTATCTCTATTTGTTTTAAGCTTGGTGTCGAAGTTTAGGTTCTCGGGGTTGGTTTTTACCGTCCGGTGTTTGTCTCGAGTTAGTTACTTCCGTTTGCTATCGCCGCGATGACTTGATGTCACCCGTGGTTGCCTAAATCTGTTTTTTGATAGTGCCATCTTATATCTCTATATCTGGAAGGATTCTAATTATCTATCCTAACTGTTAGAGTTGATTCCTAACTATGTCCTTGTTCCACATCTTCAGAATGGCTCCTGCCCGTCGTGGTAACCCCGGTGATCCGGATGCACCGCCGCCACCCTCAATGGCGGAGGTCCTGATGGCCATCGAGCAAAACCGCCTGCGCAACGAGCATTTGCTCGAGCAGCTGGTACAGCAAGGGGCCAGGAGGAACACGGACTGCAACACTCTCACGGAGTTCTTGCGCTCCCAACCTCCCACCTTTTCTGAAGCTAAAGAGCCGCTTGATGCGGATGATTGGCTGAGGGCCCTCGAGCGCAAGTTCGCGGCCTTGCATGTTCCGGTGGCGGAACAAGTCAACTTCGCCACCTATCTGCTGAATGGATCCGCCGGCTCCTGGTGGGAGAGCCACGTGTCAATGTTTGACACTGGCTATGCTTTCACCTGGGCAGAGTTCCGCGCCGCTTTCCGTGCGGCGTACATCTCCAAGCCCATCATGGACCTCAAGAGGAGGGAGTTCCTGGACTTGACCTGGGACGCATGGACGTCCAATCCTATGGGCGTGAGTTCAACCACCTCTCCCGTTACGTCCCTCGGGACGTGACCAACGATGAGGACAAGCAATACCTTTTCCGCAAGGGGCTCGCCCCTCGTCTCCGTTATGAGCTCCTACCCTTCAAGTTCTCCTCCTATCAGGAGCTCTACAACCAGGCTCTCACTATGCAGCAGGGTAGGAAGGAGCTGGAGGCTTCCAAGAGGCCAGCTCCCGTGGACAACCAAAGCTTCTCTTCCTCCAAGGGCAAGAAGCGCAGGGTCTTTGTGCCCTTCAGCACTATTCCTCATGCACCCTTCGCGCCAAGGCTTTCAGGGTTCAGGCCACCTCCGCCTCGCCCAGCTACCTCGACCTTGGGTGCGGCTGGAAGTGGCTTCTGCCCCCAGCTGCCTCCTGCACCGCCGGGGCTCACTTGCTACCACTGTGGCGAGCCGGGTCACTACTCCAGGGAGTTTCCCCAGAAGGCACCGGCTACCGCAACACCTGCACCAGCACCCTCTACCCCAGCCGCCAAGGCCATGACCGTCAGCCGTGGCCGCCTGAACCACGTCTCGGCTGAAGGAGTCGAAGAGGACCCCAGAGTTCTCATGGGTATGCTTCGAATCAATGATTACCCAGCCTCAGTCTTGTTTAATTCTGGAGCATCACATTCATTCATATCCATAGCTTGTGCACACAACCATCAAATACCGTTTGTGAACATGGACTCCCCCCTAGTGGTCAAGACACCAGGCTCTAGTTGGCACACTAACTGGATCGCTCCTGAGGTTCAGATTTCTATAGGGTCAGTCCCCTTTCCGTTCTCTTTGATAGCACTGAAGTCAGATGGGATAGATGTCATTCTGGGCATGTATTGGCTAGTTAAATATCAGGCCAACATAGACTGTGCTGCCAAGACTGTCACAGTGATCCACTCAAGCTACGGGATAGTGCGATACTGGTCCCCTACTTCTGCAACTCCATCCGCAACCACTCCTCTCTCTCTGGAGATCACCCTATGCTTTATGGAAGGCATCACGCCGCCTGAAATGCATGAAATAGCCGTGGTGTGTGACTTTCCCGATGTCTTCCTGGAGGAATTGCCTGGCATGCCACCTGATCGCAGCGTGGAGTTTGTGATTGAGTTGGTTCCAGGAACAGCCCCAATTTCCAAAAGACCCTACCGCATGCCAGCGGAAGAGCTAACTGAATTGAACAAGCAAGTTGATGAGTTGTTGGAGAAAGAGTTCATCTGGCCGAGTAGCTCACCTTGGGGCTGCCCGGTCATCTTTGTCAAGAAGAGAGATACAAATGTTCCTCAGCTGGTTGTTGATTACCGCCCTTTGAATGCATTGACCATCAACAACAAGTACCCTATTCCCCGAATAACTGACCTGTTCGATCAACTAGCTGGTGCAACGGTATTCTCCAAGATGGATCTGAGGTCAGGCTACCATCAGATAAAAATCAGAAAGGAGGATATTCCAAAGACGGCTTTCACTACCCGTTATGGGTTATATGAGTACACCGTCATGTCCTTTGGCCTCACAAATGCTCCGGCTACATTCATGAGGCTGATGAACTCCATCTTCCATGAGTATCTCAACAATTTTGTCATCATTTACATCGATGACATCCTTGTCTACTCCAAAACCAAAGAAAAGCATGCTGAGCATCTTCGACTTGTCCTGACCAAGCTTCGAGATCACCGCCTCTATGCCAGGTTCTCCAAGTGTGAGTTTTGGCTAAAGGAGCTCATTTTTCTCGGTCATGTGGTGTCAGCTGCTGGAGTGGCGGTGATACCAGACAAGATTCAGACAATCCTAGATTGGAAAACTCCCAAGTCTGTCAAAGATATTCGAAGCTTCCTTGGATTGGCGGGTTATTACCGCCAATTCATCGAGGGCTTTTCCAAGATAGCCAAGGCACTGACTGACCTCCTCAAGAAAATAAACAATTTGTCTGGTCAGACAAAGCTGAAGAGAGCTTCCAAACTCTCAAGGTCAAGCTCACTACCACCCCGGTACTTGTCCTTCCTGACACGGACAAAGACTTTGTCGTCTATTGTGATGCATCACTCCAAGGTTTGGGCTGTGTTTTGATGCAAGAAGGCCATGTGGTCGCCTATGCTTCTCGTCAACTCAAGCCGCATGAACAAAACTATCCAACTCATGATCTAGAGCTTGCTGCTGTGGTTCATGCTCTGAAGCAATGGAGGCCCTACCTGTTGGGCAACCGTTGCGAGATCTATTCTGATCATCAAAGTCTGAAGTATCTCTTCACCCAGCCGGATCTCAATCTAAGACAGAGAAGATGGATGGAATTAATCAAACACTATGATGTCACCCTCAACTATCAGCCCGGCAAGGCCAATGTCGTGGCAGATGCTCTGAGTTGCAAGGCTTATTACAACACTCTGATGGTTGAAAAAGCCCAACCTGCTCTCCATGAAGAATTTGCTCGGTTGAATCTGGAGATTGTTCCCTCCGGATATCTAGCTAACCTGGAGATCAAATCCACTCTTGAGGATGAAATCAAGGCCGCCCAGCAACATGATGCTGGCATCCTCAAGATCAAGGAGAATGTCGCCAGTGGGAAGGCTAAGTGTTTCTCCATTGATGACTCTGGTGTTGTCTATTTCGGGGACCGTCTTGTGGTGCCCAAGAGTGGGAATACTAGAGGGTTGATACTCTGAGAGGCTCATGACTCACCCATATCCATCCATCCTGGTAGCACCAAAATGTACCAAGACCTCCGCCCCAAATTCTGGTGGACTCGCATGAAGCGGGAAATTGCCAAATACGTAGCTGAATGCGACGTCTGTCGCCGAGTGAAGGCTGAAAATAAAAGGCCAGCTGGTACCCTTCGCGCCATAGCCATTCCCGAGTGGAAATGGGATGAAGTTGGCATGGATTTCATCACTAGTTTTCCAAAGTCACAAAAGGGCAACAATGCCATCTAGGTTATCATCGACCGTTTGTCCAAGGTCGCCCATTTCCTTCCGGTCCGTGATGATATTCGAGCAAGCCAACTTGCTGACTTGTATATGGCCCAGATTATTCCTTTGCATGGGGTTCCTTTGCGGATCATCTCAGACCGTGGAAGTCTGTTTGTGTCCAAATTTTGGCGAAGTTTCCAAACGGCTCTTGGAACCCACCTCAACTTCAGCACCTCCTATCATCCTCAAACTGACAGACAGATTGAGAGGTTGAACCAAGTTCTTGAGGACATGCTTCGGGCATGTTTCATCTCCTTCGGTAAGGGTTGGAAAAAATACCTCCCTCTCGCCGAGTTCTCCTACAACAATAGCTACCAAGCCAGTTTGCAAATGGCTCCCTTTGAGGTTCTATATGGGAAAAAATGACGAACTCCTGTAAATTGGTCTGAAACCGGAGAGAGTCCACTATTCGGTCCTGATGTGATCAATGAGGCCAAGGAGAAAGTCCGTATCATTCGGGAAAATCTCAAGATTGCTCAATCCTGGCAGAAGAGCTATTATGACAAGCATTATCAAGAGGTTCACTACGAAATTGGTGACAAAGCTTATCTTCGAGTCTCTCCACTCCGAGGCGTTCATCGTTTCGGAATCAAGGGCAAATTGGCACCTAGCCAAGCGAGGAGATCTCTCATATCAACTCGAGCTACCCTCAAACTTCCCGGATGTGCACGATGTGTTCCATGTGTCTCAACTCCGTCGTTGCTTCAAAGATCCAATCCGTGGGGTTGATCATGAGGTGTTGGACATCCAGGAGGATTTGACTTACCGCGAGCATCCGGTCCGCATCTTGGATGAAGCGGAGAGGAAGACCCGCAACAAGACCATCAAATTCCTCAAAATCCAATGGTCTAACCATTCCGAAGAAGAAGCCACTTCGGAGCGAGAAACTAGTCTTCGACAGGAATATCCCACCTTCTTCACTCAAGCCTAGAATCTCGGGACGAGATTCCTGTAAGGGGGGTAGAATTGTAACAGCCTCAGCTTTGTAATGAAAAATACGAAGAATTTTTCCACTTTTTGCATTCTTGTTTGCATCATGGCATCCATATGAAATTGCCATTTCTAACTATCCACATATGCAAGCAACTAAAATGGGGAAGCAAACTTCCCAAACATCCAAACCAATGCAATTGCTCAACTTAGCAAACCAAATCATTCTTGGACTTCCAAATGGTTTAGGAAGTTCCAAGTTTACTTTTTAACCAATTCTCAAATTCCAACTAATGCCAAATAAGAAATGAATTTGAGAATCCAAAATTGGTTCAATTCAATTCAATTTTTGAAACCAAGTTAAACTTTCCAAAAATTTAAATTAAAATCATGGGGAGCTTCATTGTTATAATATGAGCCTCCATGAATAAATTCCTTATTTTTGGAAATATTTAAGTGCTCCAAATAATTACAATTTGGAAATTGTCAAAAATGATCATATTGCAACAATATGAATAAATTTGAACCTAAACATTTTTATTTTGGAACAACAATTTTTGTGGAGCTTCCTCATGACCTGGGGAGCCCACATGAATTTTTGTAGATTCTATAAAAAGGTTTAGGTGCCTTAATTAAATCTCTAAAGGGGGCTGTTGGACCTTCTTGTAATTTAACTTTTTGGAACCAGGGGGTTTAGCAAAATCGTCGTCCTCTTCCTACACTGTGGCGACAGGGCCGGCGCCCATGCCGCCCTGTCGGCCGACACCGCTCACTAGCGACATGCCGCCCGTTCCCTAGGGGGTCAAGACGACGCCCTGGACGCCCACCTACCCATTCCTCCGCTCAACTGCTCCCCGTTTGCCCTCCTCTCTCCGTCCCGAGCTCTCCCTTTCACCGTCGCTCGCCTCCGCTCGTCGCCGTCGTCTGGAGCTGCCCCGCTCGAATCGAAGACCACGGCGAGGTCCACCGCATCCTCTTCTCCCTCCCCACCGGCGGAATCTAGCCATGTTTGCCTGGAGCTGACGCGTGCGTCCTCGACCTCTCCACCCCCGACCGCGCTGCCGAGCTTTCTGGCGTCTCGGTCCATACCCGCCACTGTCGAGTTCTCCCCTGCAACGAGGGTGAGCCCGCGTTTCTTTTTGCCTTCTCCCGCTTCCCCCTCTTCTCCTCTCGCCGCCGGTCACCGGACCTCACCGCCGGCGTCGCTCACCACCGTGCCCCCGCCCTGGGCACCGGCCTGTCCGGCCAGCAGGCCGGCTGGTTCGGGCAGCTGCTCGGCCTGGGCTCCGTTCTGGGCCGGCCGGGAGGCCGGTTGCCTTAGATAGGTGCCCGGCCTGGGCGTCGGTCTAGGCCGGCCGGGAGGCCGGCAGCCTCAGGCATAGCCCCGGCCTGGAAACCGGCCTGGGCCGATCTGGAGGCCGGCCCAACAGTAAAAACAGTTTTAAAAATAAAATGATAACTATTTAAATATTGGTTCAAATTTAGCAAATAATATACCAATTTGTTTAGAAAAATATTACCTATCTATTGGTAACATTGCCATGCTCTTTTGAGTAAATATTTTTGCCTGTACTTAAGAATTCCTAAAATGGTATACATAATACCTAAATTGGGAAAAATCATATTTTGTCAAATATTTAACCAAAAATTATGAATAAAATATCAATGCGATCAGCACATCAAATACTATGAAACCATGCTAATATCACATCATGATCACAAATATTTATTTGATATTATTGTTAATTCACTATTTAATCATCGATAATTGGAAATTCACAAATGAGGTACCAAAATGATCGGAAGAACAAACCCTATCCTTTCATGTCATGTTCATGCATATTTAAACCACGTTGAGTAAATTAATAAAAGTATGAACAATGTGGTCATTAAGTTAAATATGGGGTTGTTTCCAAATAACTGCACTAATTATTTGGCTCTCCATTTAATTTTGCTATTTAAATTATATGGTGATATCTTTGCATAATCTTGTCATGTCATCATGTGATTGTGCATTGCACCTTGTCGTCGTGTGATTTATTTGTTCTTTTGTATTATTTTGGGTATTGCGGAGTCGAGGGTTCCCTCCCCTATTCCGACGAGCAGTACTACACGCCCCGACAGCAAGGCAAGAGATAACCTAACCTTCTTGGCATCTAGCATCCTACTATTTATAAACTTATTTTATACATCATAATATTGCAAGTGATTCCAATGTCATTTTGATCAAGTACTAGAGTATCCTATGAATGCATGTTTTTCCCCGAACCATCACATGTTTCCCCTCCTATGAACTCTAGGTTTGATGTGTTGGCCGGATACAAAAATATAATTGTTGTAGTTTAAATGCTTAGCTATGCTTAGCCATGCTTAGTCGAATGCTAGTTATGTCCGCTATTTAAATTCCATAATTATGATATTGATGGAATGTTTCGGACATGGTGGTTACTTGTGAGGCTTAAGTAAAATGCTAAGAAGGCTTGGATGATTTGCCATCGGGGATGGTGTTTTGTCTCATTCCGGCCCCTAGGTGCGAGTTCTTCACCTCTTGAATCAAGATGAGCGTGCTTCCAACGATGGGGACATATGGAATCCCCTTTAACTAAATAACTTGTGCGGGCGTATCCAAGGGTCCTCTAGTTCGCTATTTCCATTTGCGTGTGAGTGTGTGGGTGGAAAAAGGAATGATGAGGATGGTGGTGTTTAGGGCGTGGCGATGGGGCAGGGTGTTGAAATAGGCACTGAACTTGCCCTGTGGCCACAGATGACTCTTGGATAGTCTCACGCGAGGTAAAGGTTTAACCGCGCCCACTCGCCGGCCTCCCCCGGAAGAGGGCCAATCAGGTGAGACGGACGGTACCGGTGGGTAAAATAGTACACCCCTGCAGGGTAAATCTTTTCGAAAAGCCGTGTCCGCGGTTATGGAGGACTTGGGAATAGACGATAAGATTATAGAGAACCTGAACATTTTAATTAATTTGGCAGCTAAAGGTTGCATAATCAACGTGTGATAAAGGTTCATTTCCTCGAGGGTGATTCGAGGGGGTGCCTTGGTGGTGACGAGTGATGATTCTTGGTACTATTTGGTTCGTTGGGAACCGAAGGAAAAAGTTACTCTCTTATCCCCTTTTGAGAAAACATTTCTGAGTAGACGATGCCATTGAGTCATTTCTGTCTTTTATGAAGGAAAACTAGCTTTATGCAAAAATAACTACATGTACAGCTTTAGAGCCTCCGTCAATCATTGGGCCTATATCACCCTACTAAACCTTCGAGTACGTCGTACTCAGTCTCTCTTTGCTGCCTTTATTACTTGTTTCAGAGGAGGACGACACCGAGCACACAGGTGGGTTCTTCGTGGACGTCGACGAGTAGTTCGGGGTTCCCAGGTGGCAGCTTGGGACCGTGGAACAAGCTGGCTGGGATTGTTATCTACAGGCCTCTTAGGCCATATATTTGCATCTTGTTGTTAGACAACACTACTTCGCTTCCGCATGATGAATTGTTGGGTCTATGACCTTTTGTGTGTAATATTTGTATCTTTCTCATATATGAGTTGCTATATGAATCTTTGTGTCGTAGAGTCTGTGATGTGCCAGTTGTTCCACAAGTCTTGATATCTCTACTATACATGATAGCTATGTCTGAGCTTATGGCATGATCGAAGTGTTGCGTGCCGATGATCCATTCCGAGCACGCCTGCCAAAGGTTTTGTCCTGGGATTGGTAAACCCAGTAACCCTCGATTGTGTAGCATGACCGGTTGCACAAAGCTTCGCTGTATAGTTCTGGGGTCGGGGCGCTACAAGTTGGTATCAGAGCAGGACTGCCTGTAGGAAACCCTTTCTATTGGTCGATGTCGAGTCTAGTTGAAAATTATTTATAACCTAAAAATGAGTTGTGAAAACCTTCTTAGGATTCTTTTTGCTCCTTATCCAACTCTCTCTACCCTGATTTCTTATCTCTATTTGTTTTAAGCTTGGTGTCGAAGTTTAGGTTCTCGGGGTGGGCTTCTACCTTTAGTTTACCAGTTATCTCTGATCGTCCGCCAAATCTAAAGCTCAAGACAAGAAGTATTGTGGACTGTCAAGAAATTGCTTTGTTTAGTCCAAGATCTTGAACCGAAGGTCCCGGATTGTGCTAGGGACCGGTGTAATGATTCATGGGGGTTGTCACCCTTGTGAGCATTATGCTATTGTGAGTCCCGGTGCATGAAGTTGATCTTTAACCCAAGATCTTTTCCATTGAACCCTGATGTTAATTCAAACCCTACATCAGGTTGGCAAAATTGAAGTTAGTCTTCAAGCTCGAGATTGCAACCGTAATTGTTCTGCTCAACAATGCGCCACTCTGTCACTAGCTTTAGCTAGACTATCTGTCAAAGAACCATCTGAATCATGACAAGATTGCTCCTAGCGAGTGGTCCATCAATATTTGTGATTCCTCCAACCACACTCGTTCCTGAAACCCTTTCGGCACTAGTTGTCGGAAGAGTGCTACAAGGGCTGCTGCAATATCTTGAAATTGTTGTTAGCCGTTCCTTTAGCTAAATTTGTTGTCCGTCCTCAATCTGTCAGTGAACAGTCAAATTTACCGTGCATTGGGGTGTTCTGATGCATGTTATTATTGTGGTTCGTCAAGGCATTCCACTTCGGGATGTCAGGAGAAACAAACTCCGGTACACTGTCCTTGGCTCGGCCAGGTCAAAGTTTTGTGATTCGTGGAGTAAGAGGTTGTCTAGTTTTTGTTCCGTTCCACCTTGGAGTGTCACACTCTTTTATATCAAGAGGTCGTGCCTAGTCTCATGATGTACTTGATGCAGTGATGCTCCTACCCTTCCTTATCCATCTACCTCCGAGCTACTCGGGCTCGAGAATGTTGAGGATGAATATCGTTGTGGTAATCGGATATTCTTAGCAATTGTTATTGTTTTGAAATCCAAGGACTTTAGTGGCACTCTTAGCATGACTGGTAATCATATCATCGAGCTGAGTTGACTGTGTTGCCTAGTCCATTCGTTCAGGTGCACCCCTTCGGTCAATGAGTTAGACTTGTGTCGAAACTCTCAAGGCCACGTCGGTTTCCTTGAAAAGCAAGTTTTCTCTCGCAACCGGTGACTTTTGTCGCTGTCTGAGTGAAGTTCACTTTGTCTCCTCGGGTTAAATCACAAGTTGGTCATGCATACTTGCACTATTGAGCTAGTAGGTTGTTACCTCCGGTTCTCTGGTTAAGCCATGTATGCACACCAAGCCCCTGACCGAGTCGTTCTTGAATAAGAAGAATTTGACAAAACCTCATCATCTTACCGGTGTTTCCCAATCAGGAATCCGTTGGGCTCCATTGTTTGGAGTCCATGCTGGTTCAATTTTCCACTTCGTAATCGTGACCCAATGGAACTCCCAATCTACCTCGTGTTCTGGAGCTTAGCAAGGTGGCCCATATCTGAAGAATCTAGTTGTCCTTCCTTACGGTTAACTTTAGCAAACTCCTCCCTCAGACATGTCAAGTCTGAATTACCCACATGCCTAACCAACTCGGAACCTCAAGCAGAAATGACGCTTGGTGTTTATCAAGAGTATGACCTATTCCTATCCGAAACCCCGACAAGTGCGATGTTGTGGTTCAAGCACCTCACCGCAAAGTCGATTTGACTAAATTCCTTCAATCCCCACTATCCATGAGTATCATGGGTAGTTTATCCTAATAGTTCCCCTAAGGTCTTTTCTCTATCTTCAAGTACGATTTTCGCTTGAGGATTGATTGAAGACTATTCCGAAGTCTGAGTGTGATATCTGTAACCTTAAGGAGAATCTTACCATGGAGTGCTAAAAATCTATCAGTCGATTCCCTTACTCCTTGTATCTTGGGAATAGCTCATGTATGAGATTCGATCTCTCTATCTAATGGTGGATCAATGCTATATCTACCCCTCCTAGGTGAAACCAAGGTTTATCCCAATCACACGGGCAATGTGTGAATTTACCCGTCACGTTAGTGCCTAAGCTTTTAATCTTAAGAAAGCGTCTGGTATGTCGAAGGCGTGGAATCCCGAAGATGTCCTATCACCTCCCGGTGCTTCAAATCTCTATGATCTATATCTCAGGATGGTTTGGAGTGATGTCTTGGTCTTGGACCTAGATCCTGACAAATGCGGATGAACAAGTGACCGGTTGCCTTATCTCCGGCTCGACCTTGGTTTGGTCAAGTCGTTCTTAGTTTCCACAATGGCTTATGGTTTTGGGAAAGGTTCCTTTTGTCCGTCACCTTAAGCTATCTTCTTTCCCTTCCTCCGCCTTGACATGTCATGCTGGTTATCTTAAGTCTGCCACGAGGAAGATCATCGTGGGATCGAGTAGATCGTTCAAGTTAAGAGTTGCTGTGTTTCCCTCAACCCTTTTTCTACTCTAGAATCTCGGGACGAGATTCCTGTAAGGGGGGTAGAATTGTAACAGCCCCATATTGGTACCCTAAAATATGGGCCAAATTTTCACTTTTTACTTTGCATTGATCATGCATACTTATTTAAATTGCTAATTCTAAACAAAGCAACACTTGGAAATTAAAAAAGTAGGGAAGCAAAACCCTACCCAAGAAGTTTAAACCAAATACATTACTCAAGATGGCAAAACCCAATTAAATTTTGAACTTCCAAATTGTTCAGGAAGTTTCAATCACCCAATTAAAATTATTTGTTAAAGGCAAATTATTGACAAGCAAAGATATAAATTTGAAAATTCAAATTGGTTCAATACAAACTCTATTTTTGAAACCAAGTTAAGCTTTCCAAAAATTTCAAAATAAAATTATGGAGAACTTCATTAATATATTATGATCCTCCATAAATATTTTTATAAATTATTGAAATGGTTAAGTGCTCCAAATAAATACATTTTGGTAATTATTAAAAATTGCCTTATTCAAACCTATGAACAAATGTTGCTCAAAATAATTTCTTTTGCCACCCCAAATTTTGTGGAGTCTCAACCTGGCAAGGGGAACCTACTCAAGTAATTTTTATAATTTTTGAGAATGTTAAAATGCCCCAAATAAATGCATTTTTGCAAATTATCAAAAATGATCAAATGGTAACAATATCAATAAATGTGAATCTAAACATTTTATTTTGGGACAACAATTTTTGTGGTGTTTCCTCAGGACATAGGGAGCCCACATGAATTTTCCAATATTTTTCTAAATTGCTTAAATAGCTCTTATAAATAGCTAAAGCATGATGTGTTAAAAATCAGAAAAAGGAAAAATCTACAAAAGTCTAAAAATATGACAGGGGGCCCCCCTATCAGCCTCTCTCCTCCTTCCTCTCCTCTCACAGTGGTGACCTGGCCACTGGCGCCATGCCGCACGCGCCATGCCGCCATGCCCATTCCGAGGCCGCCCCTTCCGGTGGTCAAGCACGCAAGCGAGGTCGCCCACCTGCCCTCCCCTCGCTCACTTGCTCCCCTGCTTTTCCCTCTCCCTGTCCCTCTCCAGAGCACGACCCGCCACCGTTGCCGCTGCCCCGCCGAGCACGTTGCCGTCGGTTCCCGAGCTACCCGTACAAATCGAAGCCCACCGAAGGGTCCACCGCGTCGCCCTACACCCCCTTGCCGAAGGAATTGGCGCGTGCCGGCCGCAATCGGCACCGCCGCTCATTTTCCTTTCCCGCCTGGTCGAGACCCGTCGTTCGCCGCCGTCGCAACTACCATCTCCTCCGGCCACCATGGTGCGAGATAGGGCCGCCGTTGGCTCCGCGTCGACGCCCTCTGCCCAGTCGAGGCCAGCGAGCTGGGACGCCCTCACCTGGGCATGCATCGTCGCCATCCTTCCGCGCCGGCCTCCGCAAGCCGAGCACGCCCGCACCACCCTCCGGCCATCACGACCTCCCCGCCCACACCACGGAGTTCCAAGGTGAGCACCGCACCCTCTTGGTTCTCCTCCCGCTACCCTCTCTCACCCCGCGTCGACTCGCCGTCGCGCGCCGTGCCGGTCGCGGCATCTCTTTCCCGGTCAAAGTCGCCCGGCCTGGCCCCTGTCTGGGCCGGCACGAGGCCGACGGTCTCGGTCACCATCCCGGCCCGTTGCCCGGCCTGGGCCGGCCAAAGGCTGGTGGTTTCGGGTGCCTGCCCGGCCCATTGCCCGGCCTGGCCGGCTTGAGGCCGGTCTGTCTGGCCAAACTATTTTTCTTTTTGGTTTTAAAACCAATTTGAATAATTCATATCTTTTCAAATAATGATCCAAATGTGAAAAACCAAATTTCAAAATGTTCAGAAAAATAAACTCTACAAGATATAATGATTGTATTTGTCTTTGAAGTTATAATTTTGTTGTTTATTTATAAATTCCTAAAATGGCATAATAATACCAATTTGGGAAATTCATAACTTATTAATTATTGATCCAAAAATTATGAATATGATATCAATGTGATCAACACTCCAAATGCAACTAAACCATGCTAATATCACATCATGATCACAAATAATTATTTGATGTTATTCTTAATTTGATTAAAAGATATAATTTCAATTAATTATTTAATTCACTATTTATTCTTCGGTACTCAGAAAATTACAAATGAGGTACTAAAATGATCGGAAGAACAAAAACTTTTTAATTATGTCATGTTCATGCATATTTGAGCCACTTCTCTAATAATGTAATGATTTATAAGTAATGTGGTCACTAAGATAAATATGGGGTTGTTTCCAAATAATTGCACTAATTATTTGGCTCCCCATTTAATTTTGCTATTAAATTTATATGATGGTATCTTTGCATCAATTTGACATGTCATCATGTGATTGCGCATTGCACCTTGTGTTCGTGTGATTTATTTGTGCTTTGTATTTTATTTTGGGTACCGATAGATTCCGAAGTTGAGGTCACCCCGACCTATCACGACGAGCAGTACTACACGCCCCGGCAGCAAGGCAAGAGATAACCTAACCTTCTTGGCATCTAGCATCCTATGATTTTATCAACTTATTTATCCACCATAATATTGCATGCGATTCAAATGTTATTTTTGATCAAGACATAGAGTATCCTATGAATGCATGTTTTTCCCCGAGCCAATCGCATGTAACCCTACCTATGAACTTTAGTGTTGATGTGTTGACCTGAGACAAGAATTTAATTGTGGTAGTTATATGCTTAGCTATGCTTAGCCATGCTTAGTTAAATGCTACTTATGTCCGTTGTTTAAATTCCATATTGTTGAATGATGATGGAATGATCAGACATGGAGGTTGTTGTTGTTACTTAATTAAATTGCATAATAGGCTTGGGTGAGTTGCCATCGGGGATGGTGTTTTGCCTCACTCTTGCCCCTAGGTGCGAGTTCTTGTCTCTAGAACCAAGACTGAGCGTGCTTCCAACGGTGAGGACATATGGAATCCTCTTTAACCAAATAACTTGTGCGGGCGTATCCAAGGGTCCTCTAGTTCGGTTTTCCATTTGCGTGTGAGTGGAAAAGAAATGTTGCGGAGGATTTGTGTTTAGGACGTGGTGATGGGGCAGGGGCTTAAATAGGCTGGGTAAACTTGCCCTGTGGCCACAGATGACTCTTGGATAGTCTCACGCGAGGTAAAGGTTTAACCGCGCCCACTCGCCGGCCTTCCCCGGAAGAGGGCCAATCAGGTGAGCCGGACGGTACCGGTGGGTAAAATAGTACACCCCTGCAGGGTAAATCTTTTCGAAAAGCCGTGTCCGCGGTTATGGATGACTTGGGAACGGATATACGAGACCATAGAGAACCTTAACCTAATTAATTAATTTGGCAGCTAAAGGTTGCATTACAATGTGTGACCAAAGGTTCATTTCCTCGAGGGGGATTCGAGGGAGTGCCTTTGTGTGAGATGAGTGGTTATGGCTACAAGTAGGTTCTATGAGAACCGAATATGAAAGTTTACTCTCTTACCCCTTTTATGAAAAATATTCTGAGTAGACGGCGCCATGTGTCATTTATGTCTTGTTTATGAAAATTAGCTTTATGCAAAAATAACTACATATACAGCTTTAGAGCCTCCGTCAATCATTGGGCCTATATCGCCCTACTAAACTTGCGAGTACGTCGTACTCAGTCTCTCTTTGCTGCCTTTATATTTGTATTTCAGAGGAGGACGACACCGAGCAGCTTGGTGGGTTCTTCGTGGACGTCGACTAGTAGTCCGAGGTTCCCAGGTGGCAGCTTGGGACCATGGAACAAGCTGGCTGGGATCTTTATTTGTAGGCCTCTTAGGCCATATATTTTCATCTTGTTGTTAGACAACACTACCCGCTTCCGCTTGATGTATTGTTGGATCCGTGATTCTTTTTTGTGTAATATTTGTATCTTCTCTTATATGAGTTGCTATATACTTTTGGTGTCGTAGAGTCTGCAATGTGCCAGTTGTTCCACAAGTCTCGGTCTCTTTACTATACGTGATAGCGATGTCTGAGCTTATGGCATGATCGGGGTGTTGTGTGCCGATGATCCATTCCGAGCACACCTGCCAAGGAGTTTTGGCCTGGGATTGGTAAACCCAATAACCCTCGATTGTGTAGCATGACCGGTTGCACAACGCTTCACTGTATAGTTCTGGGGGTCGGGGCGCTACAGAGCGACGAGGGGGGCTTCGGTCGTGCACCACGGGGAGACGAGGGAGCAGGGGCATGCAGAATGTGCTCGCCGACACGGGCTCGCGCCATGGACGGAGACGAGGCGACAGGAGGTGGCCATGTTCAACGGTGAAGTGGATGCAGAGGGAGAGCATGCCGACGGAGGCGGTGAAGAGCACGTAGCAGGGGAGGGCGGCGGGATGACGACGGAGGCGAGCGCGGACACGCCGGTGCCGGCCAGGAGTAGGCCGAGAAGGAGCGGCGCATGGAATCGAAACGGGAGACGTGCGGCTGATGGCAGGGAGTGTCCTCGAGGCGGGCGGCATCGCACGTGAGGACGGAGACCCGCACGCCCTCCCTCGCGGCGGTTGTGGCCAGGGTGAGCCCGATGCCGCTGGATCCACGGAGCAGGAGCCGGGAACGGTGGCCTGCAATGCACCGCCGGAGCTTGGAGGTGGAGAAGGGCGAGCTCGGCATGGTGCGAAGCAGAGCCGACCATGGCGGCCAGGAGGTCGAGGAGGAGAGGATCGGGAGGCAGCATCCACGACTCGAGGACAAGGGCGAACTGCGGCGGGCGGGCGCGAGCTCGAGCTCCTGGCGACGGGGACGGTGTGTGGCGGCTCGAGCGTGTGTTGGTGTGTGGCGGCTCAGGGGCGGCGGGGAGGAGACGATGGCGTGGGTGCGTGCATCGTACGCGGGTGTATGTGCTGTGTGTGCGTCTGTGTGTGGATAGGGTTAGGGTTAGGTGGAGAGAAAAAAAAGTAAGAAAAGAAAAAAAAGGAAAAGCGAGTGTGCCATGTCACCGATCCGTGGCTTCGTGTTGCTGACCAATCACGCATCGGCGTGCGATGCTTCAAGCCAAGTTATTAGTAACGTGCGCTTTGGTAAGCACGCTACTAGTATTTCTGAATCTGTGGACTTGTAAATTTTTGAATCTGGACGATTTACTAGTAGCGTGCTCTCTGTACCACACACTACTAGTATGGAGTTACTAGTAGCGTGCAGCCCAGAGCGCATGCTACTAGTATTTTTGGCTCTAAACTTGCATATTCTTGAATCTGGACAAGTTACTAGTAGTGTGCGCTCTAGGCCGCACGCTTCTAGTATGCACTTACTAGTAGCGTGTGGCTCAGAGCGCACGCTACTAGTATTTTCTGGCTGTTGGGTATGCTCGGCCCAACCTAGTAGCAGCGCGTAGTTTCGACGCGCACGCTACTAGTAATAGGTACTAGTAGCGTGCGCTCTGGGCCGCACGCTACTACTAGTTAGCAGTAGCGTGTGGGTGTTACCGCACGCTACTACTAAGCTTTCCCCTATAAGCTTTTCCCTACTAGTGCGTGGACTGCTGCGCGGAGAGTGACAGCAGCAGCCATAGCAGCGGCTTTGGCGGCAAGGACGAGGATGAAGAAGAAGGAAGCTCCTTCTGTATCAAGGTCGAGGAGAGCTTGTCTTCCTAAGAACGCGGGGGGCGGCTCCGAGGCAGCAGCCCCGAAGATGTCCTCGACCTCATTCTTGGCCGCCTCGTCGACCTACTTCTGGAAGTAGCGCCTTCCGTTGTGCGGCGGTGCTCCCTACTCGCTTAAGAGCCAACCTTTTCTGTAAAAAGTAGGTCCCTTTGTAGCTCTTGAAATGACGGAGAGCTTGTATCCTTGATGTCGCTTGGCCTTCGGGTTGAATTGGTGTGAATGAGAACGGGTTTTTTTCAAAACGCGCCCCAATTACTACACTAGTCGTACCGCCGAGGGGTAGGTGGGGGCTGAAAGGCCTATAAAAAAGGCTCTCCAGTACCCAAGCTCCTCAGCACCTCTCGACTCCTTTCGCTTCCTTGCTTCTCACTCTCTCTGCCTCTCCATAGATCGCAAAGCAATGTTTGGGGTGGCAGAGATTTGCTTTTCTGGGAGGTCGACGGTGGTGTCCGTGTGTCCGGGCGCGGCGGAGGCGCCCAGGGAAGCTGGGGCCCGTGCTGCTGGAGAGGAAGAAGAGGTGGCATCCCGCTCCGCCCTTGCCAAGGGCATTTCGTGCCTGGCGGCCATCTCTGGTCCTGCGGCTCGGGAGGAGGCCCGGGTGCACGCCCTTCGGAGGTCTCAGCTTCTGACGGCCTTGAAGGAGAAGACCGCGGGGATCCCGGGGGCATCCGCCCTCTGGTCCGAGCTAGAAGCCATCAAGCAGGTAAGAGCCGAAGCTAAATCTCCCTACAACTTCTTAAACAAGAACGCACAACTGGGAGATTTAGCTCCGAGCTGGCCTTAGTAGCATAGGCTTAAGTAGTTGCAGGACCAAATGTAAATCCAGAATTGTAATTCTGAATGTAAATTCGGATGAATGCAATCCTATCCTCAACTCCCAGGGTCATTTCCCAAATCTTCGTTTGCGCTAACGCGCCGTCAAGTTTTCATAGGAGGCCTCTTAGGTAGCCAATCACTCTACCTGTGCGCCCCCAAATGTGTTGCTAAGATGCCAATGCGGCAGACGTACCCCTAAGGAAGACTATATCTTCCGGGAGCCTTCTCCACTGTCCTCGGGTACTAGGGCAGAGGGAAACGAACCGTTTGCCGGGGTGGGCGCATACCCCCACAAAGGCTCTCATCAACTGTCAAGCATGTGCAGGTCGATAATATATTGACTCCGAGCAAGATATTATGCCTAAGTGCAGGATGTAGATGCAAGGACTTAGCTGATTTTCTGCCGCGTCCCCGATCCGCCCGGTCCTTCCCGGGATCCAACTCCTTAGCCATTTTCAGCCGCCAGATCCTGTCCCGGGAAGGAGCTGCACACAGCAAACTTTCGGTAGGAGAAGAATGGACCCTCTTTTCGACCATGTTAGAATGTTATCCGAAGCAATCCGCAAGCACAGTTGATTGTGCATTTCTGTGATGAAGTTCATCTCACCACAGCACTGCCTGATTCCTCCTTTCCGCGGCAGTACGACATGATCGGGCGGCAGTGCCTATCCGCGAGGCCACTCGCGCTTCAACCCGTGAGCCACGGGCACATATCAGCCCCCTGCTTATGGGTTTCTATTGATAACACGCTTGCATGCAAGAATTGAGGCTCACGGAATCGAAATTACTTATCTTTTATTCCCGTGGCAACGATTCTTACACCCTATTACAGAACACTAGCCCCCAGGGCGTGCTTTAACGGATTCCACGTTGGGCGATTCATGTTTGTAATTAGGGGTAGAATTTGCGAAGATTCTCGATGTTCCAGCCATTGCCCTCCGGCCTGCCTTTCTCGTCCTCCAGGTATACCGCTCTGGGTTTCAGGTTATGAGTGACCCGGTATGGCCCTTCCCACTTGGTTGACATCTTGTTCATGTCTTCCATTTTTTGCGTTTTGCGGAGTACCAGGTCTCTGTGTTGCAACTCCCGCGAGTGGACATGATGACTATGATACCGACGGAGTCCTTGCTGGTACCGAGCTGACCGTAAGGAAGCTCGACACCAACTCTCTTCCAGCAAGTTTATGTCATCGACCCTTCGCTCAACTTGCGTGTCTTCGTCATAGGCGAGCACCCGGGGGGATCCATGCTTTAGCTCCGTTGGCAGGACAGCTTCAACTCCATAGAAGGAAGAAGGGTGTTACTCCTGTGGCTCTGCTTGGTGTTGTTCTGAGGGACCACAGTACGCTCAGCAGGTGATCAATCCAATTTTTCCCTTTATCCTCTATCTTGGTAAAGGCTTTGGTCTTCAACCCCTGTAGTACCTCTGCATTAGCTCGCTGTACTTGTCCATTGCTTCTTGGATAGGACACCGAGGCGAAACACACCTTGATGCCCATTTCTTCCCAGAAGTTGATGAAGGCTCGATTGGTGAACTGAGTGCCGTTGTGCGTGATGATTCTGTTTGGAACTCCGAAGCGGTAGACGATTCCTTCGATGAACTTGATGGCGGCCTGAGCCATCTAGCATGGTACTGGCATCACCACTACCCATTTTGTGAACTTGTCGATGGCCACAAACAGGTATTCATGTCCTCCGATAGACTTTGGCACCTTGCCGACGATGTCCAGCCCTAGACCGCGAACGGCCAGGAGATTGGGATTGGCTACAACGCTTGAGCCAGCTGGTGTGTGTTCTTCGCGTAGTATTGGTAGGCTTCGCAGGTCTTGACTAGCTGCTCCGCGTCGTAATGGACTGTTGGCCAGTAGAACCCTTGGCGGAAGACCTTCCCCGCCAGTGACCTTGATGCCACGTGACTCGAGCACGTGCCTTCGTGTATATCCTTCAGCAGTTCTTGGCCTTGTTCTTGTGGTATACATCGCAGCTTGACTCCGTTGTTGCGTAGCCGTTAGAGCTCGCCGTCAATTAAGACGTAGAGCTTAGCTTGGCGAGCCACCCGCTCGGCCTCATGGTCGTCTTCCGGGAGGACGTTATCTACCATGTACTTGACGATGCCTTGGGCCCAGGGTGGGTGGGTTCGTTCCACCAGCAGCACCACTTGGGAAGGAGGAAGCAAAGCTTCTTCTACCGCGGGCACTACCGGCTCTTGATCTTCCGAGCTGGCTACCTGTGTTGTCGGTGTAGAAGGGTCGCCAGCCCCCGGTGTCGATGCATACCTTGACTTGAGCCTCTCGGGAGAGATTGAAGGCTGCCGAAGCACCTCGATGTAGATCCCGGGAGGTATCGGCTCCCATTTGGATGCAAGTTGTGACAGCTCATCCGGGGACGTGTTCTCCTCTCGCGGGACGTAAACAGCTCTGAAACTGCTTCAGCGCCACTAGCGCTTCCACACTTCCTTGAAGTATGGCGCCATCTAAGGGCAAGCATAGTCCTTGTTGACTTGCTTGATGAATAGCTGAGAGTCACCCTTGACGACGAGCTTGCCGATGCCGAGACCAATGGCGGCACGAAGTCCCGTGAGCAGGCCTTCGTACTCCGTCGTGTTGTTTGAGATGTTTCCTTGGTAATGCATCTGATGACGTACTTTAGGAGGTCGCCGGTTGGCGAGGTTAGGACAACTTCAGCGCCCTCTTGCCCCTTGGTGTAGGAGCCGACGAAGTGCATGGTCCAGGCGTTGGGATCCTCCTTCCCGAGGAGGCTTGTTTCCTCTTCCGGGTCGTCGAATGTCGTCTCGGTCCACTCGGTTGTGAAGTCAGCCGGTGCTTGGCTCTTGATGTTACCCGTGTACTCGAATTTGAGACCGAAGCCTTGAAGTTCCATGGCCCACGCTGAGATGCGTCCAGTGGCCAGCGGGTTCTCCAAGGGGCTTCTTAGGTTGTACTTGGACACCACCGTGATCGGGTGCCCCTCGAAGTACGGCCTCATCTTGCGGGAAGAAATGAGGATTGCTAGCAAAAGCTTCTGCATCATGGGATATCGCTCCCAGGCGTCGCGCAGCACCGAGCTGATGAAGTAGACCGGATGTTGCGCCTTGCGGGTTGCTGAGTCTTTGGCGGGCTCTGTGTCCTCCACATCCTCGGCACCCCGGGGTGTTGTCGAAGTATCCCTCGGCAGAGCTGCCTCGGATTGGATCCCTTCGTCTCCCGCGATGTCGGGTTCGATGTTGATGGGTGGGGTCGGGGTGCTGGGATCCTCGAACCCCTGGTCGCCCAGCCGCTTCTTCTTGCTCGATTTCCTCAAGAACGGATCACCGCGACGCTTGCCCTTGCCCGACTTCTTCGGAGGAGCATCGTGTTCTGCTACCAGCACAGTGCTAACCACCTGGTTGGTGGCTGCGATGTACAGCAGCAAAGGCTCCTTCTCTGCCGGGGCCACGAGGACTGGCGGTGAGGCGAGGTAGCACTTCAGGGACTGGAGAGCTTCCTCGGCCTCGGGTGCCCACTCCACGGGGCCCGATTTCTTGAGTAACTTGAAGAATAGTCAGGCCCGCTCTCCAAGCGTTGAGATGAAGCGTCCGAGTGCAGTGATGCACCCGTTGAGGCGTTGCACATTCTTAACCCGCCGGAGCCTCCATTCGCTCGATGGCCTTGATCTTGTCGAGGTTCGCCTCAATCCCCCGGTGGGAGATTAGGAAACCCAGCAGCTTGCCCGATGGGACCCCCGAACACGCACTTGTCGGGGTTGAGTTTGAAGTTGACCCGGCGGAGGTTGCTGAAGGTCTCGTGTAGGTCCTGGACAAGGGAATCCTTGTACCGGGTCTTGACCACGATGTCATTGATGTACGCTTCAACGTTGCGGCCCAGCTGAGCCCCGAGGCACGCCTGCATCGTGCGCTGGAAGGTAGCGCCAGCGTTCCGGAGGACGAATGGCATTCTGGTGTAGCAGTAGCAGCCCTTGGGGTGATGAAGGTCGTCTTCTCCTGGTCCTCGACTGCCATCATGATCTGGTGATACCCGTAGAAGGCATCCAGGAAGCACAGTAACTCGCTGCCAGCCATGTTATCCACAATCTGGTCGATGCGCGGCAGAGGGAACAGGTCCTTGTGGCAGGCCTTGTTCAGGTCTGTGAAGTCGATGGAGAGCCGCAGCTTGGAGGTCATGGGCTTCGGCACCACGACGGGTTTGGCCACCCAAGTCGGATGAGGAACCGCCGTGATAACGCCGGCATCTAACAGCTTGTCAACCTCGGCGACAATGAAACCCAAATTCTCCTTGCTTTGCTTCCGTAGAACTTGTTTCACGGGGCGGGGATCCGTGCTTACCGCCAGTTTGTGCTCGATCATCACCCTTGGTACGCCGGGTAAACCTGACGCCTCCCACGCGAAGACGTCAGAGTTCTCCCGAAGGAAGGCGACAAGCGCTTTTTCCTATTTGTCAGTGAGGTGGGCACCGATGGTGCTGGTGCAGGAACCGTCACTCGTTAGTGCCACCTTCTTGGTCATCTGCGGGTCGCCGTGGAATGGCGCCTTCTTGGAGGAAGCGGGTGCCGAGCCCCCGGGGTACCCTTCGTCCCTGGAGAATGCACCGGCACCAACTAGCGCTGTGCATTCGGTTAATATGGTTAATTCGGTTCGGTTAATATGGTTATACGGTTAATACAGTTTAATACGAAAATATGGTTCGGTTTCGATAATAACCATTTAGTTTCAGTTTGGTTTCGGTAATAACCAAACTAACCACAGTTGACGCGAATTTTGAATAACACATAAATTTTCTTACCATATATTTCAGTTTAATTTTTTGTACGACCAAGCTACAGATATTTTGTAAGAGAGAAGCAAAAAAAGCAATGAAATTTCGGAAAAGAGCAAAAATATACTTGTTATGGGAGTTGAACTCGTGACCACGGGTCAAAAACATAAGCTTCCACATCCTAACCAATAGGCCAGGTAGACTTTAGTGAATATTGTACATTGTACGCTGTATATAACAGTTTTGTGTAGAGTTGGGCTGGGCTTCGGACGTCAAATTCTTTGATGAGTTGGGCATTTCGGTTTTTTTGGTTAACCATGTGGTTTTTCGGTTTTAAACCGAATTAACCATAAGTCATATGGTTAGCACTTTTGCTAACCGTAACCTAACCACTAACCGTAAAAACCATAATTTGGTTTACGGTTTGGTTTTTTCCGGTTCGGTTCCGTTATGTGCAGCCCCAGCACCAACCTCATGCACATCTTGACGGGTGTACGCCGTCATCGCCACCATTTGGTTCAGCTTTTGGACGCAGTAGATGGCGTTGTCGATGTCGGCCTTGACCTTGATCACGCCCCATGCCGCCGGGATCTTCATCACGTTGTAGGAGAAGTGGGAGACGGCCATGAACTTGGCCAGCGCAGGTCGGCCGAGGATGCCGTTGTACAGGAGCGGCATTTCGGCGATGTCGAAGACGATTTCCTTGGTGCGGAAGTTCTTGGAGTCACCAAAAGTGACTGGAAGAGTTATCTTCCCCAGAGGTTGTGTGACGTTCCCGTTCGCACCTTGGAACACGCCGGTGTCTTGCAAATGGGAAAGGGGGATTTGCAGGGTGGCTAAGACCTTTGCCATCAGTAGGTTGAGGCTAGAGCCTCCGTCAACCAGCATCTTGTTGACCTTGTAGTTGTGGATGATGGGCGACACGATCAGGGGCAGGGTCCCTACCCCGGCGACGTTGTCGAGGTGATCTTCCGGGTCGAAGGTGATGACCTGACTAGACCATTCCAGAGGCTTTGTGGGGCCGAAGCGACCGCGTTCAGCTCCTGGACAAGTCTCTTGAACGCGCCGTTGGAAGGAGGCAGGGAGGCTCCTCCGTGGATGCACCCTACAACTCCGTTGATCTGTTGGAATTGTCCATTGCCGCCGCCCTGAGGTGCTAGAGCATCCCCATTGTTGTCGTGGGCGAACTCTGGGTTGTTCGGTCCATGTCCGCCTTGGCCTCCGCGCCCTCCTCCGCGGTCTCTGCAGCCTCCGCCACGTCCCCACCCCCGGCCGCCACCGCCTTGGTGACCCGTGGGGCAGTCTCGAGAGTAGTGCCCGGTGAGTCCGCAGCTGTAGCAGGCGCCTGGGCCGACCCCATCAGCCTGACGTTGTGCACGCACTATGAGGCCCTTCACTTGGCGGCAGTCCTTGAGCAGGTGGTTGTCGTCAGGGTGGATGTGGCACCATGGATCTTCTTCCCCCTCGGAGGTTGAGGTCGGCTTGGCTTTCTTGGAGAGAGGCTCGGTGATGAAGACGCGCTTGTCGGGTCCAGGGTCCCGTTTCTTCTTCTTGGCGGGGGTGGCCTTGTCCTCGGGTTCGTCCTCCCCGGGAAACCTGACCCCTTCCTCTGTGCGGGCGTAGCGGTCCGCAAACTCCCAGAGCTCGTGGGTGGTCTCGATGCGATGTGTGCTCAACTTCTCGCGCATCCGGGTGTGCCGGACGTTGGTGTGGAAGGACTGGATCACCAGCTCTTCTTTGATGCAGGGGATCATGTTCATCTTCTGGGTGAAACGTTTGATGAACTTGCGGAAAGTCTGACCCGGAAGCTGCTTGAAGTCATGAAGGTCGCTGGGAACTCCCGGGGGCTGGTACCCGCCTTAGAAAGCCCCTAGAAACTGCTCCTTCAGTGCCCGCCAGGACCGGATGGAGGACTTGGGAATGTTGAGAAGCCACGACTGGGCGTCTCCCTTCAGGGCCAATGGGAACCAGTTGGCCATCATGATCTCGTCGGCCCCGGCGACCACCGCAGCGAGCGAGTATAGCTGCTGGAAGTCCCTAGGGTTGGTGGTTCCATCGTAGCGGAGGACGTCGATCTTGAATTTCTTGGGCCAGGCGGTCTAGCGAAACTCGGCAGAGTGGGCGAGGTAGCTCTCTCGGCGATGTCTTCGTCCCGATCCTCCTGATGATGGTGTTCTCGGTGGCGCTCGATGCGGGTGCGCATGTCCTCGTGCTAGCGGTTGTTTAGGTCGTGTGGAAGACGACCCGACGGAGATGACCGGGTCACGGTCGTGGTTCGCCCGACCGGCCGCAGGAGGATTTGCTCGTGGAGGTACCGTCTCGCCTTGGCGCTCGCCCCGGGGATGATTCCGTGGTTCACGCGTCTCAGTCCCCTCTGCTCCGGGACCGTCGACGGTGGGAGCATAAGTGGGCTCGCACCTGGGACCGCCGTCGGCAAAGTTGAAGAGCCCCTCCACGTGGATCCGCCAATCCTAGTAGACCTTGGGGTTGTCGGTGCTCGGAGGAAACTGCATCAGGGCCTTGGCAGTGACGAGGGCGTCGTGACGAACTTGCGCGTCTGCGGAGAGGAGCGTGCATGACTTGCTTCTGGCGCCATGATGACCCTTGCAGGCGCGCGCGCCATCGGTCTTCTCCCCGGCAGTGGGATCCTTGCCGATATTGCCGTTGACACTCTTCTCCCCTCCTTAGCGTGAGGGGTGAGGCCTGGTGGAGTTCCCTTGTGCAGCCGCGCCCTCGCCGCTCCCAGATGTTGCCGCTCGCTCCATCTCGCACCACCTTCTCCGGAGGCGGTGGAGGTAGAGGAACGTTCTGGTTCGCCGCAATAGCGTGACGCTCACCAGAAGCCTGAGTGCGCATGGGGGAGACCGGCTTGGAGGTCGCGGCGTTGGCCTTCTTCTTCGGCGGCATGGTCGGCGAAGAACTTGAGGTAGATCTCGATGAAGATCGCGAAGTTGATGAAGATGAATCCAGCGCTTGCGCCCCCTACCTGGCACGCCAGATGTCGTGTCTTGGATCACGGACATCGGGAGTAAAGCATACCTCCTTTTTATGTTCGGCACGGGGCGCGAAGGAGGCTGGGAGATGCCAACTTCCGAGAGAACCTCGCCAAGATCTCCGATCTATGTACTCGTAAGAAACATAGAGACACAAGGAATTTACCCAGGTTCAGGCCGCCCGGAGGCTAAAATCCCTACTCCTGCATGTCTGGATTGAGTGGATCATCATGGTGTGGCTTACAGAGGTGGTGGCGGGTGAGAACCCGGGAGGTGTTGGCTAGAGGTTGAAGACGAGCAGATCCTTTCCCGTAGGTGATCACCTCTCGCCTAAGCTAGTCCTGACTGGTGCGCTACCTAGCCTAGCCTCCGACTCTCTGGAAGTCCGTCCGTTCCCTCCGGTGCCTTGGTCCTCCTTCTTATGGGGCGATGTGGCCTCTTCTCGTCCAAATATTCTTCTGAGGGGGGTTAGGTGCGGTCGCCCACCTTTTGGAGGGCGGTCGGACAAAGGCTGACACCTTTACCGACCGTGTCCCCGCGCGGCACCTCCATCTTCTTGGCGCCCAAGTCTTCTAGAAGCTTCCAGCAGGAGCTAGCAAGCTTATCCTCTTCGCCTGTACGGAGGTTGGAGCCCGGGGGGTGAGCCTGGCCTCCTGCCAGCCGTCTGGGTCCCCGGGACCTCCGCGTCGTCTGCCAGGTTGAGGGTGACCCCGGAAGGCCACCTGGTCCTTAGTCATGATTTTTGATGCCATCCTTGTCCGGTTGCCGTGAGGCAGATGGGGAGGCCCATCTGCCGGTCTTGACTCCTTGCCTTGTTCGCCTTCTTGGTGGGCCCACTGGTGGTGGACCCTGTAATATCCCGGGGTTTTCCCCCAAATTAAAATTTGCTTGTTTTTCTTTTTTGCATCATCATGACATCATGCATCTTGAGCATTGCATTTTTTACCGCAAAAAATTATTTTTATTAAACCCTATTTTATTTTGCTAAAATTGTCACAAAAGTTTTACCGAGATAGTCGTCTCCGTTTTCCAAAATTAATTGCCAAATTAATTTGAAAAAGAAAATAAAAGTTTTTGAGACGCGAGAGAGTAGCCCAATCCGGCCCAAGCCCACCTAACCTCCAAACCCTAGGGTTTCCCTTGGAAACTTCCTTTCCCACCCCTTGCACCTTGCAGCCACCCTCCCCTCGTTTCTCCTTTTCGCGGAGACGCCCTTCCACCTTCCCCCTTTTCCTTTTTTCCCCCTCCTTATTTTCTCTCTCCTCGTTTTCTTTTCTTCCTTTCTTTTTTCCCTTTTCCTCTTATCCTTTTTCTTTCTCTCTCGTGCTCCCTTTCTTCCCCATCGACCACGCATGCACCCGAGCTCCCCTCCAAGCCCATGGTCGTCGCCCGCGCACTTCCTCGACCTCGATCGGCGCCCGCTGCTCTCCCTCTCCTTCCCCTCCGCCGCGCCCTCTCCTCTCTCTCTCCCCTCCCATTTCTCCTCCCCCTGCCGCCCCACCTCGCCTGCGCGCTGGCCACCGCACCCACCGGCCCGTCCTCCTCTTCCTCTGCGAGCCTCCTCCTCTGCCTCCCCGCGTCCCTGTTGTTCGGCCGCGCTCTCCCGCACTTTCTCCTTCCCGTGCTTGAGCTCTCCTCTCTCCCCGACGTGCTCCTCCTCCATCCCCAGCTTGCCGGCCAACTCCTTCGGCCGTCGACCCCGCTGCCTCTCCTCACCCTCTCCTGAGCCGGCTGCTCCTTGCTCCTCTCCCCGACCCCTTCCTCTCCGCCTGCCACCGGCCGCTCCCTTGCTCCGGCCGCCGACCTCCTCCTCTGCTCCTCCGGCGCCCCATCACCTCCCCGACCTCCTCCTCTAGCCGGCAGTTGCAGGAGGCAGAGGCGCTGCCTCGCCAACTCGTCGACGTTTTCCTTCCGTGTCGTGGCCAGCAGCAGCGCTGCAGTGCACCTCCAGCTTCCGCCACGGCTGTTCGAATGTTGCCGTTCTGCCGTGCTTGTCCATCTCCATGACGTGTTCGTGTACCCGGCGCCCGCCGCATGTTTGATGAAATTACCGCATGGACCCGGCACCCTTTCCGTTCCCGTGCACCGGTGCCCGTGTTTCCCCGATGCCCCGTTGCTGTGTTCCCCGTCCACATTTCCCGACGGGAACCCGCAAGTTCCCCGGACGCTCCCATCATGAATCTGCTCCCGATGCCAAGGTCTTCGTGTACCCGAGTTCTCCGACCCGATGACTGAAGATGGATACACCAAGGTCTCCTACGACTCCGTGCATGATGGAACGACAAGTTTGACTCGACGACCCGCCATGAACCCGACGATCGTGAAAGACAATGTGCGACAAGTTCGTCGTTTGTGTTTTGTGTCGGCCGCCTTTGTGCGTGCCGTGACCCCGAAGCCCGATCCCCGACCACCGTGAACCCCGTCGACCCCGAAGCCCGGAACGCCAAGGTCCGCCAGGACGATGACCTGAGTACGACTACTTCCACGACATCGACTACCTCGAGTACTTCGACTCCGGACGGATGACTAATTCGACTACTTCATCTTCGAATCCGAAGTTTCCCCGAATCCGATGTGTGACCCAACCCTAAACCTATACCATATATATGCTTATCTTATAAAATCATGCATCATTAATTAACATCGCACCTTTATCCATTTAGTCGAATTAAATCAATTTAATTATGGGATTTGTCCGGTGCGTCTATATTGTGCACCGATCCCATTTAAAATGATTTGCCATGTGTTAGGAATAAAATTGGATCACAATTAATTTGTCATGCATCATGTCGTCAACATGCCGCTTCTTTTCCGTAGCATTAAAATGCATCTTTTATGTTTTCGGTGTTCGTTGATTCTTCGGGAATAGGACGTTGAGTTGATGTGAGCAACGACAGGTTCTCCTACCTCTACTAAATTGCAGACAAGTGATACTCCCTTACTATCTTTGCTTGTTTTCTGTCTCTTACTCGTCCTATCTTTTGTTCCTTGCTAGCCTTATGTCACGATGTTGTCACGATCCTATTTGCATGTTTACTTGGCAGCCATGATACAGCCACACCTCCACATCCTGTTAACCTGTTGTTTGTTTACACCTTGTTAGCCTTGTGAGTCGTAGTGCATGCTTAGGTGCATTGCTTGAGTCCTGTTATCTCTTTATCTAGTCTTGTTCTTAACATGATAGCTAGGCTCAACTTAAATGTTAATCTTTAATTTTTGTTGCGATGGGAATAACTTAATAAAGATAAGGCACTGGCAGAAGGCCAATCATGGTGTTTTGTTCTGCTAGAGTCACCTAGGACCCGATTTCTTTCCCGCTGATCCAAGACTGAGCGCAATAACCACATGCGGGAGTTCTATGGGCCTCCCCGCAATCTATTACCGGATCCTCAAACTTGTCCAGGATGCCACATGTAGTTCGGGTGTTTCAGTAGGTCTTGTGTACAATCCCAAAAGTAATCCCCTTTTTATTTTCTTGCTTGTTAATTTAATTGCTGCATCATCATGACATCATCATGCCACCTTGGTTGCATTTGTGGTTTTACAAATTCAAATTAAATAAAATGAGTTATTATCTTATGTCACATGTGACAATTCCTTTTATTTTGAAAAAAACCAAAATAATAAAACTATTTTTTTTGAACCAGGCAATTAAATTGTTCTTTGAAATTGCTAAGTCTTAAAATTATTTCGTGGGAAAAATAAAACCTGGCCATATTTTATGTTTTCCCTCTTTTTCTTCTTCTCTCTAATTCTCTGGAAAAGGAAAATAGAAAGAAGAAAAAAGAAAACCAGGAAAACCTGGGCCACAACCCTCTCTCTTCTCTCCCTCCCCTTTTTCTTCTCCTGGCCTTCCTTCCCGAAATCGGCCCCTGTCGCTGTTGCCTTTTCACGCCATCGACCCCTTTTCCGCCGAGGCTCGCCACCACGCCACCGCCACCTCGGCTCCACCTGCTCCCTTCCCCACCTATAAAACGAGCCCCAGGGACGCCTCTCCCAAAACCCTAACCCCAGACCTTCCCCTCTCCGCCGCCACCCTCTTCCTCCATTTCTTCTCCTTCCCGAGCCACACCACCTTACCTAGCTGAAGGAGATCGACGCCATGGAGCTCACGCCGGAGTAGCATGAGCTCGACGACGACGACGCCTACACGCCGGAGCAGGACGTGCTGGAGCGGTACAACTACACCAAGGGATGCTACGTCTACCTCCTCTACTTCCTCTTCTTCGACTACGACCGATGCAGACCGACACCGACGCCTTCCTCCTCTTCCGCAACTCGTCGCCGTCGTCCTTCTATCCACCCCCTTCCTGCTGATCTCGGTGAGCCTCCGCCGCCGGGCATCCATCTCTCTTCCTCTCCCCTCTGCTCTGGACCGGCGCCGTCGAGCGTCCGTCGTTTAGGCCGAAGCCAATGTCGACCATGTCCGAGGGCATAAGCCCGAGCTGCTCCTCTGCCCTGGCCTTCCCTGCAGCTTGCTCACGCACGAACCCACGCAACGCTCAGATCGTCGCCCATCCGGGCCGCTCCTTGATGGTCTTCGCCGGTCGCGAACACGTCGATTACGTTTTCCTGTTATCTGAATTCTGTTTTAGTGTCAAAATTCAGTTAGCCGCATCGATCTGTTAATTGGGCTGTGAGATCCCCTCTCTGTCAAGATTCCGCGCACAGCCCGACTGGTACCATGTTCCCTTCACCCAGATCGGTCCCGGGTTCGAATCCCTCCCCGGCCGAATAAAACCCCCCTTTTTTGCTTTGTTTGTTTTCTTCCAGTCACTGACAAGTGGGTCCGTGGGTCCCACCTGTCATACTGATGGGTAGAAACCACCCCGGTGAGAAAAGTCTTCGAGATCCTGATCTGAAGTTTTTGCAGTTTAGCCCCAAAATTCGAATCTCTTTTGCAATTAGGCCCTTTTTCAAAAACATTTAATTCTTGGGCTTTTCCAATTCAAAAATTGTAATAAAAATATGTTTTCAAAACATAAAAATGTAATCCATCCAAATATATTTTTTGTTAAATTTTTGGAATTAAATTAAACGGCTAAAATAAATAAATCTTTTGCTAATTAATTAATCTTGAAAAATTCATAACTTTTGTTCTACTTTTCCAAAAATTATGAATTTTATATCAATTTGTAGCTAAAAATGTTATCTACCTGTTTATAATTTTTTCATGCATTTAATAAACAATTTAACTTTCGGGATAATTAGAAATCCAATTAATTAAACTATAAAAATGCTTAAATTGCATTAGTTGTTTAATTAAATTGCTAATGTCTAATTTTAATCCACCTAATAAAATGTTTAGCACTTAAATTGTTGCATTCTTAATTTGAACATGTCATCATCCTTGTTTGAATGCATTTGTATTGATTTTCCTTTTGTTATGTTTTGGGGTTATCCGTAGACGACGACGTTGCTGAGTACCCCGACAACTCCAAGGATCTAGCCCAGTACCAGGCTACTGAGCAACAAGGCAAGCAGCCCCTCCCCAACTTTCTCATGTGATGCCTATTCCTGTCTTGCATGCTTTAGGACTTCCGTTCTGTTGCGTCTTACGATTCCTACTAGAATTGCATAGCCTGTTAGAAGTCCAGATATTCCTGATATGCCTACGTATATCCTATGCTTGTTTTCCAATTACTATCTACTAGCATGCTTAGGAGTTGGTTGTGGTCTATCACATGTTTAGCTGGTATATCTTAAATAATTGAAGACTTGCTATCTGGGAATCACTGTTATTATAATAATGATAATGCACCGGCGGAAGGCTAATTATGGTGATTTGTTCTGCTAGTGTCGCCTAGGAAAAACCGTTCTTTTCCGCTTATCCAAGAATGAGCGCCCTACCCACACGTGGGAAGACTTATGGAACCCCCCGCAACTCAGTACCGGATCTGCTATATTGGTTAGGGAGCCACAAAGTAGTTCGGGTGTTTACTATTTGGAGCATACGCACAATGCATGTTGAAGATGAGAGGTTACAACTATGGGGGGTGCATATAGGTTTGCGGTACGTTCGTTTATCGAGTGTGGAAGGAGGATCAATCGTATGAGTGTTACCTCCCGAAGCCGTCCACGCAACGTTTGGGCCCGCAAAGGAGTTTCGGCCGGGCTCCCCACATGGATTAGTCTCAGATAGGTGGCTCTCTATCCAATGTAGTAGTGATGGGGAAGGTCGTGTTGAGATACCTAAATGCCTCTGTGGCATGTGGTTGATTGAACGTGTATGGTTACATTTGGGCACCCCTGCAGGGTTAAATCTTTTCGAAAAGCCGAGTCCGCGGTTATGGACGACTTGGGTAATGTGCTGGCTAAAAAGATCATAGACATCACCGTATATCTTAAATAGCTAAATTGACTAGTAAATAGCCATATTCGAATAATAAACCTGCTAAAATTTGATCAACGTATGAGTGTCCGGACTTCTTCCTCATGGGTATATGATACGATGGAGTTGTCTCAGGACGGGTATAGCTTGGTGAGTAGTTTAGCCCAGTAGCGCAAGCGCTCTCTTTCCTCTTTCTAATTAGACGCAAGTTGTAGCGTGTCTTCTGTAGTTGTTAGGTGCTGCTGCTGCTAGACCACTATACAGCCTTTCCTACCCCAATTGCATGTGCACCGTATTTCTTTTACCCTTGTGCGTAAGACTTGCTGAGTACCCCCGTACTCATACCATAGGGTGTCCGGTGCCCGTGTTTTCACCGATGCAGGAGCGACAGCAGAGTCCGACGATCCAGATGGTGGCTACTACATAGAGTTCGACGCCGACTAGGACGAGTAGATCGAGATCCTAGGCGGCAGCCTGAGACCACCGTGGGCGGGTCCTCTTTTATTTTCTGGCCTATGGCCATTGATGTAGTCTGTACTCAGACGAGTGATTGCTTCCGCTGTATTCGGGACGTATGATCCCCTGTGATGTAATAAAAGTATTTCGAACTATGTTTATTTATCTTTTTGTGTCGTACTTATGCATGTGATGTAATCCAATTGTGGTTCTACTTGGCGAAATGTTATTTCCGCTAAGTGGGGCTTACAAATTGGTATCAGAGCATGGACCGCCTGTAGGATCCCTTTTCAACTGGTCGTAGTTCAGTCTAGAACTTATTTTAGTAGCTATTCAGGAAAAAAAATTATACGCGAGAGTAGGAACTCTGTTCTCTTCACTTCTTTCCCCACCCACCCTCTCTCTTTCTGGTAAGGAAGTGAAACGGTTTTTTTCTCTCATTTTCTAAACTTTCAAGAATAGGTTTTCACGTGTTCGGGGTTTTCCGTAGTTCCTTTAGGTTGCAGCTATGTTATTGGTGAAAATAAATGTTGCTTCGGTCACTTCGCCTTTGTGCTGAACCTTTCTTGCATATGCAATTCCACTACCCTTCACACACTTATTAGTTTTATGCTAATTTGTGCTCCTTTTGACCCGGTGCATAGTCAACTTTTGTCCATTCTATCCACCTCTTTACTCAAATTGTCGACCCTCTCCTAGCCATTCAAGTTGTTCCAGTGGTTTGTAACTTTCCTTATGTTTTTCCGGAGGAGCTTCTAGGTATGCCACCTGACCGAGCTGTTGAACTTTTCATCGGCCTTGAACCAGGCACATCTCCTACCTCCAAACAACCTTACAAAAACCTATTGCAACAATCTCATGATCTTGGACACGAAGATAATCTTCGATCCGAGTATCTCGACCTTTTTCCCTTCTTTCTTGGAATCTCGGGGCGCGATTCCTTCGAGGGGTGGCGAGTTGTAACATCCCAAAAGTAATCCCCTTTTTATTTTCTTGCTTGTTAACTTAATTGCTGCATCATCATGCCACCTTGGTTGCATTTGTGGTTTTACAAATTCAAATTAAATAAAATGAGTTATTATTTTATGTCACATGTGACAATTCCTTTTATTTTCAAAAAAAACCTAAATAATAAAACTATTTTTTTGACCAGGCAATTAAATTGTTGTTTGAAATTGCTAAGTCTCAAAATTATTTTGTGGGAAGATAAAACCCTGGCCTTATTTTATCTTTTCCCTCTTTTTCTTCTTCTCTCTAATTCTCTGGAAAAAGAAAAACAGAAAGAAGAAAAAAGAAAACCAGGAAAACCTGGTCCGCAACCCTCTCTCTTCTCTCCCTCTCCTTTTTCTTCTCCTGGCCTTCCTTCCCGAAATCGGCCCATCTGGCCCGTTAGCATGCTCCTGTTGTCCTTCTCCCTCCTGTCGCTGTCGCCTTTTCATGCCACCGACCCCTTTTCCACCGAGGCTCGCCACCACGCCACCGCCACCTCGGCTCCACCTGCTCCCTTCCCCACCTATAAAACGAGCCCCAGGGACGCCTCTCCCAAAACCCTAACCCCAGACCTTCCCCTCTCTGCCGCCACCCTCTTCCTCCGTTTCTTCTCCTTCCCGAGCCACACCACCTTACCTAGCCGGAGGAGATCGACGCCATGGAGCTCGCGCCGGAGTAGGAGTAGCATGAGCTCGACGACGACGCCTACACGCCGGAGCAGGACGCGCTGGAGCGGTACAACTACACCAAGGGCTGCTACGTCTACCTCCTCTACTTCCTCTTCTTTGACTACAACCGCTGCAGACCGACGTCGACGCCTTCCTCCTCTTCCCCAACTCATCGCTGTTGTCCTTTGAGCCACCCCCTTCCTGCTGATCTCAGTGAGCCTCCGCCGCCGGGCATCCATCTCTCTTCCTCTCCCCTCTGCTCTGGACCGGTGCCGTCGAGCGTCCGTCATTTAGGCCGAAGCCAATGTCGACCATGTCCGAGGGCATGAGGCCGAGCTGCTCCTATGCTCCGGCCTTCCCTGCAGCTCGCTCACGCACGAACCCACGCAACGCTCGGATCGCCGCCCAGCCGCGCCGCTCCTTGATGGTCGTCGCCGGTCGCGAACACGTCGCTATCGTTTTCCTGTTATCTGAATTTTGTTTTAGTGTCAAAATTCGGTTAGCCGCATCGATCTGTTACTTGGGATGTGAGATCCCCTCTCTGTCAAGATTCCGCGCACAGCCCGACTGGTACCATGTTCCCTGCACCCAGATCGGTCCCGGGTTCGAATCCCTCCCCGGCCGAATAAAACCCCCCTTTTTTTGCTTTCTCTGTTTTCTTCCAGTCACTGACAAGTGGGTCCATGGGTCCCACCTATCATACTGATGGGTAGAAACCACCCTGGTGAGAAAAGTCTCCCAGATCCTGATCTGAAGTTTTTGCAGTTTAGCCCCAAAATTCGAATATCTTTTGCAATTAGGCCCTTTATAAATGTTTCTGCCCTGTTTTCAAAAACATTTAATTCTTGGGATTTTCAAATTCAAAAATTGTAATAAAAATATGTTTTCAGAACAGAAAAATGTAATCTGTCCAAATATATTTTTTGTTAAATTTTTGGAATTAAATCAAACAGCTAAAATAAATAAATCTTTTGCTAATTAATTAATCTTGAAAAATTCATAACTTTTGGTCTACTTTTCCAAAAATTATGAATTTTATATCAATTTGTAGCTAAAAATGTTATCTACCTGTTTACAATTTTTTCATGCATTTAATAAAGAATTTAACTTTCGGGATAATTAGAAATCCTATTAATTAAACTATGAAAATTCTTAAATTGCATTAGTTGTTTAATTAAATTGCTAATGGCTAATTTTAATCCACCTAATAAAATGTTTAGCACTTAAATTGTTGCATTCTTAATTTGAACATGTCATCATCCTTGTTTGAATGCATTTGTATTGATTTTCCTTTTGTTATGTTTTGGGGTTATCCGTAGACGACGACGTTGCTGAGTACCCCGACACCTCCGAGGATCTAGCCCAGTACCAGGCTACTGAGCAACAAGGCAAGCAGCCCCTCCCCAAATTTCTCATGTGATGCCTATTCCTGTCTTGCATGCTTTAGGACTTCCGTTCTGTTGTGTCTTACGATTCCTACTAGAATTGCATAGCCTGTTAGAAGTCCAGATATTCCTGATATGCCTACCTATATCCTATGCTTGTTTTCCAGTTACTATCTACTAGCATGCTTAGGAGTTGGTTGTGGTCTATCACATGTTTAGCTGGTATATCTTAAATAATTGAAGACTTGCTATGTGGGAATCACTGTTATTATAATATTGATAAGGCACCGGCGGAAGGCCAATTATGGTGATTTGTTCTGCTAGTGTTGCCTAGGAAAAACCGTTCTTTTACGCTTATCCAAGAATGAGCACCCTACCCACACGTGGGAAGACTTATGGAACCCCCCGCAACTCAGTACCGGATCTGCTATATTGGTTAGGGAGCCACAAAGTAGTTCGGGTGTTTACTATTTGGAGCATACGCACAATGCATGTTGAAGATGAGAGGTTACAACTATGGGGGGGGCGCATATAGGTTTGCGGTATGTTCGTTTATCGAGTGTGGAAGGAGGAGCAATCGTATGAGTGTTACCTCCGAAAGCCGTCCACGCAACGTTTGGGCCCGCAAAGGAGTTTCGGCCGGGCTCCCCATGTGGATCAGTCTCAGATAGGTGGCTCTCTATCCAATGTAGTAGTGATGGGGAAGGTCGTGTTGAGATACCTAAATGCCTCTGTGGCATGTGGTTGATTGAACGTGTATGGTTACATTTGGGCACCCCTGCAGGGTTAAATCTTTTCGAAAAGCCGAGTCCGCGGTTATGGACGACTTGGATAATGTGCTGGCTAAAAAGATCATAGACATCACCGTATATCTTAAATAGCTAAATTGACTAGTAAATAGCCATATTCGAATAATAAACCTGCTAAAATTTGATCAACGTGTGAGTGTCCGGACTTCTTCCTTGTGGGTATATGATACGATGGAGTTGTCTCTGGACGGGTATTGCTTGGTGAGTAGTTTAGCCCAGTAGCGCAAGTGCTCTCTTTCCTCTTTCTAATTAGACGCAAGTTGTAGCGTGTCTTCTGTAGTTGTTAGCTGCTGCTGCTACTAGTCCACTATACAGCCTTTCCTACCCCAATTGCATGTGCACCGTATTTCTTTTACCCTTGTGCGTAAGACTTGCTGAGTACCCCTGTACTCATACCATCGGGTGTCCGGTGCCCGTGTTTTCACCGATGCAGGAGCGACAGCAGAGTCCGACGATCCAGATGGTGGCTACTACGTAGAGTTCGACGCCGACTACGACGAGTAGATCGAGATCCTAGGCGGCAGCCTGAGGCCACCGTGGGCGGGTCCTCTTTTATTTTCTGTACTCAGACGAGTGATTGCTTCCGCTGTATTCGGGATGTATGATCCCCTGTGATGTAATAAAAGTATTTCGAACTATGTTTATTTATCTTTTTGTGTCGTACTTGTGCATGTGATGTAATCCAATTGTGGTTCTACTTGGCGAAATGTTATTTCCGCTAAGTGGGGCTTACATCTTGCGGCACGTGGCGTTTACCGCATGTGGAAGGAGGGCAATCGTATGAGTTTTCCTCCCGAAGCCATCCTCGCATCGGTTAGGCCCACCTCGAAGGTTTGGCCGGACTCTCAAGGTGGATCAGACCTAGCTAGGTGGCTCCCTGGACTTGTTTCTAGAGAAGGGAAGTATTGCGTCGAACGCTCCACCGGTACACCTCTAAGCGAGTGTTTCGATGCGTGTGGGTTCATTGGTGCATCCCTGCAGGGTGAAATATTTTCGAAAAGCCGTGTCCACGGTTATGGATGACTTGGTGAAATGCGCTGGCTAAATAGATCATAGACAACTTGCACCTAATGATTATAACTTGACTAGTAAGATAGATTACTTGAATAATAACCCATAAAATTGATCCACCGTATGAGTTGCCCGGATTGCTTCCTCGCGGGCGGTTGATCGAGGGAGTAATACTTGGGCGGGTTTTTGATGTGGTGAGTAGTATAGTTGGTTCCTATGCGCTCTCTTAGCTTGTCTCTTTTAGACGAAATTTGTAGCGTGTCTCTATAAGTTGTTAGTACTGCTTGCCGCCGCTTCAATCGCTAACCCTCTTCTCCCGAAATTCCAGCTTTGATATCTTGTGAGTATTACTTGCCGGTACTGTTTATAGTACTGACCCCTTCGGGGCTGCTATTCCAATGTAGCCGACAGGTTTGAAGTCTGCCGACGTTAGCTTGGGAATCCCTCCGGCTTGGCCTGGGCAGGGATATGGTGCCTTCGTTTATCCTTAGGAGTCTTAGTCCACATTTGTATACTTGTCCGTAGTCGGACGATATTCGCTTCCGTTGTTATTTTGGATTTTTGTATTGTATCTTTTGCTCTTGACTCAGTGAGTCGTTGTTGTATATATGTTCTTTTGCGGGTTCCATCGAGAACTGTTGTAGTGTTATCACAATTCCACCTGCAGATCATTCCGATAAACTATGCTATGTTAAAGACCATACCCTAACTCATTTGAGTCGAAAGCCATACGTCTTTACCTCATTTTTCTGAGAAGAGTTTTTGAGAAAAAACTTCCGTACCCAACGTTTTGTTATTTTTCCTAGGTGGTAGGTCACATAGAAGGACGCAAGGTGAAGGTTTCCCATTTTTTGAAACCCGACATTTTTTATTTTGCATTTGAATTTAAAAGAATAATCCCAATATTAAATTTATAATATTCAAAACCCTATATAAAACAATATATAAGCTTAGGGGAAGTTTGATCAAATTTTTACTAAGAACATTACTAATAGTTTATAATAATAGACATATTTACAAAATTTATTTGGTTGAAATTAGAGTTCAAAATTAAAACTTATAAAAGAAAACTGCCTAGCCCGAGCCGGCCTGGCCAAGCAACGTGACCGAACCAGGCCTACAGGCCCATCGAAGTGAAAACCTTCAAAAAGAAAAAAAGGCCTGCGCCCACCGAGGCCCAGGTCCAGCAAGTAGTTTGTGTTTAAATAAACCTAGTGCGCTATCTTGACAGGTCCAGCGCGTTGGCCTTGTTGTCGACCGCTGGAATGATTAGAGTGTGATCGCCGGTTCGAGTCCTCGTACCGTCCCTTTTTTGCGATTTCTGCTCATTTATTCAGCGTGGACGGTAGTAGGCCATGCAATCGTCCTGAGTCCTATAGGGCGGTCACACCTGTCAGTCCTACGTGGCTCGGTGCTGCTTGCCGGTCATTATTCTTCCCCCTAGCGTGGATGGTATAGGCAGGTGAAAATGAAAAGTAGACATGACACATAGGCAAAATTTGAGACAAAATTTGTGATGTGGCACTTCATGACCATTTAAATTAATTCAAAATATGTAAAAATAGGGAAGTAGACCCATGTTGTTTACATTATGACTAATTTATGTAAGGAGACTGTGACCTTTCTTACCAAAATGGTCGTTATGTTTATAGGTTTGAATCCTCCCAAACAGCCTACGACCAACTGGCTTAAGATGGTCACATGTCTGTGACCAATATTTTTAGGGTCACTGGCAGAAGGTCACTAGTTGACATATTTCTTGTAGTGATAACATGTGTGTTGCGACGTGCACGTTATGCCTGGTGGGCGTCTGATGCATGTAAAATGCATACATGAACTTTGCATTATAATACTCATATTTCAATCATATTTGCATCATATAAGGGTTATATCATTGTTTTATAACGATTTTGGGAAGATTTCTCCATGTCCACGAGGTGCTCTCCAAAGGTGGGGTGCCGAACGGTGGAAGTAGGACGTCCCTCAGTGTCACGCCTCCCGTAGAACCTGAAAGGTGAGTTTGCCAACTCCTCCTTATGCTCCTCACAAAGTCGGGCCAGCAGCCTTTGCATGTCACGACACAGTCCATCGTCCCAGCTGGCATCCATCGTGGTGAAAGACAGCGTCCTGGAATGGGAGGACTTGATGTTCCCCCGGACAGACAACTCGATGAGCCAACTCAGGTTGCCCTTATCGTGAACGTCGACCTACGCTCCACGGAACTCAAGAGCTAGGCGACCCAAAATGTCACTCAACTTGTACAGGTCTTTCTCGAACATGAGGTTGCCCTTCTCCTTAACTTGCAGAAACTCGGTGAAGTGTAGCACCATCTACAGTTTTAAGCAAAATTTTAAGTTAGTGAGGTGACGAGAGTGCAAAATTTTAAGTTTTTGTGCGGCAACAAGTAAGTCAAAATTTTAGCTTAATGAATTAATGAGTGCGTAAAATTTTAAGGATACCGGAAGGTTGCAATACTTAGTGAGAATAAAATTTTGCATATATGAGAGGATTGGGAGATAAGCAATTTTCGAAAATACTTCACTCCTTTGTTTTAAAGATTACTTTTGTAACTCCTATCTAACGACCATGCTAACTAAGGTCTCCTAAGGTCAAGATGCGCTCTGATACCAACTCTGTGGGGACCCCGGACTAGCTGTCCGAAATACCCGATTATGGTTCACACAACGATCCCATGATCAGTCTGTCGTTGCCCATAATCCGAATTGGTTACCAAAGTTTACATCCATTACAATACCGAATTTAAAGTCTTACATAATAGGTCATCTAGACCGAGTCTTACATAAGTGTCTTCATGGGCCAAATCAAAAGCATTCAGCGGAAGCTACGTAGTAGAAGTCCAACGCGTCCTAACGACGACCCGACAGGCAGTTTCTCACGAAGATCCCTAGTTTGCATAGAAGTCGCCATACTCCGCTTCGGCGTAGTTCTCCTTGAGATCTGGCTAAGACAATAGCCAGGGACGAAACCAATATGAGTACAATGGGAATTGTACTTGCAAACTACCCCTAACGTGAGTATGCACTAGTTTTAAGTTGCTTTCTATGACGCTTTTATTTATTAGACATCTCTATATCTTTATTAAAGAAAACATCTCTATATCCTTGTTGAAAAAGATAAGAAGAGTTTCATTATTACCTTTTAAAGAAATCACCCTTTTTATTATTTATCCAAAACTCCTCCTTTTTCCCGACCATATCTCATCATGGTCCATTTATCTCCAACAACTCATACCACTCCAATTGGTATAGTTGTGTAACATCACCACCACATTTGTTTCTCTTAACTTACAACTTTTCCAAAAAAAAACTTGCACATGGTCTAGTAGGGCCTCCCAACTGTCCATATCCGAGGACTCGGCTATTCGAATAGTTTTACCCTCTGCAGAGGTAGCACGCTTTTCCCACACCCATCCGGTAACTCATCGTGTCTGCCACGTCCCGCCATACAAGGTGTATGCGAAGTAGAGCCATCGACCATAGCCTGTCCTTTGCTCATGCTAGTATAGGACCCTACCGCTACAAATTCACCATTCCCTCGACACCTAGTACAGGATCCCCCGTCGAGGAACCTAAGTGTGAGGACTCGTAGTTCTTCCCGGCGACCCAAATATGGATCTTCAATCCTCCATCCATCAGAATGCTAGGACCCAGGTCAGGGGGTAGGTCGCCATGACCATCCCCTCATGGAACGAGGTCATCCTCGTTGTTGATGCATCCCATACTAATATGAGCAAACTATATGACTACACCCTTTCCCATATGTTGGTAGATGTGGTCGCACAGGTTATTGGCTGGTTGACGTAAGTACTAGGACACAATGTGCATTTTTCATAAACATCACCATTCAACCTTTCTCTACTTCCATACCGACAATCCGGTATTCCACATCCATCCAATTACTTTCAAAAAAGGAGTTTGGAATAAATCATATTTTTCCCATCCTATAGTTTTAAATATCTACTCTATATTTCTACATAGAGTGGCAAAATAGTTTTTTTCCTGTCTTTGTAAAAAGGTTTTCAAAATCACTAACATTTTTGAATATTGCAGGTGATCAAAATAAATGTATATAAAACAAGCTCAGTGAAGTAGCTTGCCTTGCTCAGCAAAGTTCTCGGGTTCCTGATGTTCGAAGTATTCTCCCTCCTCGTAGGTTCCGGCAACGTTCTCGTCTAATCGATAAACAAACAATACAAACCATCAATAAAACTAACCAAGCAAGCATCACATCATTACAATCATAAACATCACAATTGGCTACTGCACACACAAAGTAACACAATTTGAATTCAATTTAATTTAATTAAACATTATTTAAGTGTGTCACAATTATGGCAGAAACTAGGGTTTCATGTTTAGTTGCATAACTTAAGTTTTGTTGATCACAAACATATGAACTAAAATTCTACAGAAAGATACTGATGTGTAGAAGACAACCTAATTGGATTCAATTCAATTTGAGTTATTAAACTCCCTGTATAATTGTTTTAATCCAGTAAGTTAATATTCTAGTTTTTGCTACAACCCAAGTTAATATTATCCAAAAATTAAATCCTTTTAGGGGTAACTAACACTGGTTAAATGTGATCTAACAAAATTGGTCCTAGCTCATTTGGATTTACCATTATTGATTTATAAATGTTTTGGTCCAGAAATGCTTTCTGACTTTCAATAGATGCCAATTAATTAATAATGATTAATTGATTCTACAAAAATTAGGGGAGCTAATTGATCACATTACTAAGCAAACAAAATTGGTTTGACATTATTTGGATTAACAGAGTATCAGAAACAAACAAGTTTAGATTTTATACCTCCTGTGGCATTTTTAATACTATTCTGTATTTACTAATCTAAATGAAATGAAACCACCTTGGTGACTTAGATAATTTCATAATATTTCCAGAACATATTATTTGATTTATTTGGATTCCTAAATCTCGAGATATTGATTTTCAAAGTTGAGTCCAGTACTGGAATTTCCAGAGAAACTAAATTGGAAAATGATCCTATTCTGGATAATGTTCAAATTTATGATAGGTGGGGCCTACATGTCAGCGACACAGTGTGCGCGGGTAAATTATTAAAACACTGACGGGTGGGGTCAGCCCGTCAGTCTAATGCCTAAACGAAGCGGTAAGCTACCATTGGATCTAGATCCAACGGTCCGGAGCGACTGCATCGGCGACGACCGTGCGTCCGACGGAGTGCGGCGGTTGGGCGTCTCACCTAGGGCTCGGGAGGACGCGCAGGTGATCTAGATCGGTCGCAGCGGCCTGGGGAAGCTTGCTGGAGGAGTCCTGCTTGCTGGGATGGGCTGGTTCGTCGGCGGCGAGCAGCACGGCCTCCACGGACACGGGATGTCGACGGCGAGCTCCTGGCGACGCTTCTGTGCAAGAAATGGACGTGCGGGTGAGTGTGCGGTGGCGGTGAGGCACGGCAGAGAGTTAGGGAGAAAAAGGAGAGGGAGAGGTGGCAGCACGGCCACGATATCGTCGTCACCTACCTTGGGCACGGCTGAGCGGAAACGGCACGGCACGGCCGTGGGCTACAGTGGCACTGGAGGAACGGCTCCGCCCCCCTGGCAGAGCATGGGAGATGGTGGAGTAGAGGGGAGAGGCAGTGGCGAGGTGTGGAGGGAATGCGGGCTCGGTTGCGGCTTAAATAGCCGGAGCCCGGTTCACGGTGGTCGCGGCGCAGGAGGGGCAGGAGGGAAGCTGGGGTGGCTACGGCATGTCCGTGCGGTCGCGGGGGCGGCTACGGTGTTGGGACGGCAGGGGGCAAGAGGGGGGTGCATGGGAGCGAGTGGAGAGAGCTCGAGGTGGGGGACGCTCAGGGCGCGCTCTGGGGTGGCTTGGGCGGCGCACGGGCACGCACGGGCGACGAGCGTCCGGCGGTCTAGGGCTCCTGCGAGGTGTGGTGCGGGTGCGAGAGGGGGCAGCGAGTTAAGGGAGAGAGGGGGGTACGGTGCAGGGCTGCCACGGCGTTGCCACGCCACGGCCACAGTGCCGACCATGGCGACGTGCGTGCGGCCGCGCCTGTCCCTTGTCGCTCCTTCTCCTCCCCCGACCAATTTGTCGATGCCGAGGTGCGAAATGAGGTGAGTGAAGCACGGGGACTCAATTGGAGGCCTCAATTTTATGGATTAGCCTCAATTTAGCTCGGATTGATCTCGAATTTGGGTGAATTGGGGAAGAACACAGAGCATGACTACAAGGTGTTCGATGAAATGTGTGGACCGAAATCAAACTTATATTTTTGAAATTTGTTTCCACAATTGGCTTTATATACATTAATAGGGATTTGTGGTGCTGTGGTGGAATTTATTGGATAAGTGCATCATAGCACATTTTTGTGGTTTAAAATGATGAAGAAAGAATTTAGGATTTTAAATCTAGATTTTTGGAAATTATAATTTGAGAGAGAAAAGGGTAGGAATAGGATTGAGAGTGATTGAGTATCACTCCACTGAATTTTATTTGGAAGAAACTTAATTTCTCACTTGGAGATATTTGTTTGTCACTTTGTCACATTACTTCATGTGTTGATGTTTTTATTTTGTTTACTTTCCTTTCTTCATAATTTTATTTTAGCAATCACACACATCAAGCAATGAAATACGTGCAATCACACATAAAATAATAGAAAAAATTTGTTGGCCCACATTTTTGGAATTAATAATACTTATATTAATTCTGGGGTGTTACATTATAGCTCTATGTGCATCCGTTGCATGACAATCACTACTCCTCATACAATGTCAACTACGGGACTTCCTTCTGTCTTGTGGTTACCTTCTCCACTGTTTGAGCCTTTCTTTTTGACCTTCCAAACCCCCATCATTGCTCTCTTTGCCATAACATCTTGGTGCCAAAGCCACTTCTTACTTGCACTAGTTGAGTAGACTTCGAAACAGTTGATTTGTGATGTAGATGGATTAGGACACTTGACTTGAGCTTGGCTATTTTCATAATGACTAATTAGATGCTTTGAAGAATGATTGATACTTTACATTGGAGACATAATTTGCAATTCTTCTTTGTAATCTTATGTATGGTTCCATGTCTCCAACACACTTATTCATGAAAAGTTTTTAGCATTTGTTAGCTAGCGTTTGTTAATCATTGTTTGCTTAATGTCAACTATAGACAATTGTTTTGGATCACCTTATTCACATCATGTGCTTTGCATTACTATCTTGATCAAGATTATGTTGGTTGCATGTCTCATCAAAAATTATTTTGTTATCACTTACCTACTCAAGGACGAGTAGGAGTTAAGCTTGGGGATGCTGATACGTGTCAAACGTATCTATAATTTTTTAGTGATCCATGCAAACTTTGTTATGTTGTCACATGTTTCTATTATCAGATCACATCATTTTTATGCATTTCGTTGCACTAACCTATTGACAAGATGCCCAGTGCCAGTTCCCTGTTTTTGCTATTTTTGTATTTCAGAAAATCACTTCTGGAAATATTCTCGGAATTGGACGAAAATTTAAGAAGATTTTTTATGCGAAATAAGACACCCGAAGACCAAAGGGGAGCCAGAGGGGCCACCCACAGGGCACAGGCGCCCCCCTGCCGCGGCCCCCTCCGACGACCTATAAAATCCCAATTAACCTAAAAACGACGGGACGGCCATTATTTTCCAGAAAAGTCATCCCGAGGTGTCGTCACCTCAAACCCTAATTCGGGGGTGATTCTGAAGCAAATCTCGGCACCCTGCCAGAGGGGAGATCGATCTCGGAGGGCTCTTCATCGCCATGCCTTCCTCCGGGATGATTTGTGAGTAGTCCCACATTGGACCTTGGGTCCATGGCAGTAGCTAGATGGTAGTCTCTCTCTCTTGTGCTTAATGTCTTATGATCTTGTGAGCTGCCTAACATGATCAAGATCGATTATTGTAATGCTATGTGATGTGTTTGCTGGGATCCGATGGATTATAAAGTTATGATCAGATTGTGCATGATTCTTATATGTTGATTTATGCTCTTGCATGCTCTCCGATGTGCATAGTTACTTTGGCCAAGTGATTGTGTGTATCTCCAAGAGAGAGTATTTATGCTAGATAGTGGGTTCATGCCCCCTTTTGTTCCTGGGCACGAGTGACAGAAACGTCTAGGGGCGAGGGTGTGCTGTTGCTACTAAGGGTAAAACAGCGGTGTTAAAGTTTTTTTTGATATTTAATATTGCTTACTTCATGGCTTTACTTAATGCAAATGTCTGTTGCTTGCAACTTAGTACCGATGGGTGACAGGCTGGATAGCAATCCCACGGTGGACTTTTTAGACAAAGATGTAGTTGGACTCAACGGTCTTTGTTCATTGGCGTGATGCCTACTTAAATATTATCATGTTATCTTTGTCATAGTTAGATTAAGTTTGTGTTATAATCTTTTCAATTGCCCAGCTGTAATTTGTTTGCCCATCATATGAATTTTCTTTTTACTTGAGAGACTCCACTAGTGAACCCATGGCCCCCGGTCCATCTTTTTACATTGATTGCAACCTTTATTCATCACTTTTCACCATCATTGATCCTCTGGTCCATTTTCATAATTCATCTATTTAACTATACAATTAACCGCTTTGTTTTCTGGGAGACCAGAAAGATTGACAACCTTTCCGCTGTTGGGGGCAAAGTATTTTGGTTGATTCTGTGAAGGTCCACGTCTGTTGAAGATTAAGCGCCAGAGATCTTTAACATTCACTTTGTTGTTGATTTCAAGGTCCTACTGGTTCGATAAACCTCGGTTCGATATCGAGGGAAAACTGCTGCTTGCTACATCTCCGCCTTCGATTGGGGCACCACCCAACTCTTCATCAATAGCAATCATGATCAAGGCCGGATGGAGGTGAAGGAGGTGAATCCGGTAATGTCGTAGGATCTCTAGAAGGAAGGAGGAGAAAGGCGGGATCAGACCTGCCATCAGCGCGTGGGTGAAAACGGGCTGCAGCACCCCGCCACGCCACTGCGCTTCGTCGGACCCGGCTTTAACCTCTATCGCGCCGTGTTTGTTGAAGGCGTCAGTGACCAAGCCGCGGGCTTTAGCGAGGGCCTCCTCGCTACACATGCGCGAGACCCCGAGTTCCACGGGCATGTATGCCTCCGTCTCCTCTACCATGTTCTTGTCCCGACTTGCGGAGGACCTGGTGGGAGACATGGCAGCGGGAAGAATCTTTGAAGGAAGAACTTGAGGTCGCAAGGGATAAGAGAGGTGGCTGGTGCTCAGGTGAATACTCGGAGGTGCGGAAGATGAGGACCGACGCGGTTCTCCCCTATTTATAATAAAGGATGGGATAGTTACAGTGCCACGACAAAGAGATCGTGGGAGCGTGCAGCGGAAGGATCGGACGCATGGCGCAGCCGTGCCTGACAGCCTTTAGATCCCCCGCCTCTTCGCCTCCGCTGCCTCGTCTTCATCGTCCAAACTCTGCCTCCTCGACTCCAGCAGCGGACGTGATCGGGCCGTGGGCCCGGGGGCTACTGTTGGGACTATGGGAACCAGGGTCCCCTGTCCCAGCTGTCAGCGGCCCTAACGCTTCACGCCGTTACAAAGATTCAGCAAGCACCTCGTGAGGGACCCCACTCCCTCGCGGATCAACACCGAAGGACCACGGCAAGCCCGCCTCACGAGGCGTCCGAATGAAGGCCCCTCTGCGACTGCCCCGCGGAGGGAAGAGATGACGCAAAAAGTGTGCAGCAGGGCTATGCCAGGGCGGTCTACCTATTTTGGTGATTAAATACTAGGACGGTGCGAGACCAGACCAAGGACGAGAGGACTCTTCCCTCTTTGATGGTTAAAGCTCCCAATGAGGGACCCGCTCTCGAGGACGACGTCAGCAAGCCCCGCACCCTCCTTTGTCTTCTTTTGGCCAATTGTGGTTGCCCTTCCCGCCAAGAGGAAGAGGCCCAGGTCACTATAAAAGGCCGTCCACTACCTCCATTGTAAGAGGTTCCGAGTTCGAGAGGTCGGACGGTTCAGGGTTCGGAACTCCAACAATCAACACCCGTGATGTAACCAGACAAGCAGGAGTAGGGTTTTACACCGCAACGGTGGCCTGAACCAGGGTAAACCTTGTGTGTGTTCTTGCTTTGCTCGCTCCGGCCCTCGTAGAGATCTCGTTGGTAGACTAGCTTTCAGCCCCGTGGAAGAACTTTGGTCCATCGGAACCCACAAATCTGACAGCTTCTTTCCCGTCCGAGGGCACTCTTCCCATTCAATCAGCAAATCATATATTTCTTTGCCACACCTCTTACGTGGAGGTCCCCGGAGCTCTTCTTCGCCGTTGAAAAGGTCTCCATGCCTTCTCCACGAGTCTTTAATGTGTAGCCACCTTCGATGGCCGATGTAGACGTTTTTGAAGACCCGAGATCTTTCTGGAGCTGGTGAAACGTTGGGTCATCCATGCACCTCACACATCCGTTATGTCCGTGGCACACCTGGCCTGAGACGTATCCGTAGCCGGGCAAGTCGTGCACCGTACAGAGCAAGGCGGGTCTAATAGGAAAATATTCTTCTGCGAGGGCGTCCCATGTGTTGACCCCGCCTTCCTCCCATAACGTGTGTAGCTCATCTTTCAGTAGCTTCATATACAGATGGATGTCGGTGCCCGGTTGTTTCGGCCCTTGAATGAGCATGCTCATGTGTATGTACTTCCTCTTCATGCACAGCCAGGGCGGGAGGTTGTATATCCATACGAACACGGGCCAGGTGCTATGTGTGCTGCTCTGGTTGCCAAACGGATTGAGCCCATCAGTGCTCGCACCCAACATAATGTTCCTTGGCTCTGCCCCGAAATTTGGATATTCATCGTCTAATGCTTTCCACTGGCATGCATCCGAAGGGTGTGTCAGATTTACCTTTTCATTCCGCTCTGGATCTTTTCGAACTTTCTCCCTTCTCTCCACGTGCCAGCACATGAGCTTTGCTTCCTTGCGGTCCGCGAAATAGCGCTGCAGACGGAGGATGAGTGGAAAGTACCACACAACTTTTCAAGGAGCTTTATTCCTCCCTTTCTTGTATCGAGCAGCCTTGCACACCGGACATGCGGTCTTTTCCGCGTCCCCTTCCCGAAAGATGTAGCAGTCGTTGATGCACACATGGAATTTTTCGTGCGGTAAATCAAAGAGGCACATGATTTTCTTGGCCTCGTCACAACTTTTAGGACACGTGTTCTCCTTCGAAAGCTTGCTCTGCCAGTATTGCAGACTTGCGTCGAGTCTTAGGTCGCTCCATTTGTATCTTGCCTTCATCTGTAGAACATCGAGCACTACTTTCAAGCGGGAGTCATCTGGTTCGCAATCTAGATACAACGGAGTATTCGAGTCTATCTCTAGTTGCGCCAGCTTAGATTGCTCTCTTGTAGCCGATCTGGAGTTAGTCGTCTTCTTGAGAAGCAGTTCCTTGAGATGAGGGTCCCGCACGACTGAAGTTAGCGGTGCCCGCATGTCCTCGTCTTCCTCCGTTACGTGTTGTTCATCACTGTCTTCTCCATCATATATATCATGTGTCGGATGAGTAGGCTCTTGATCATCTTCTTGCACCTCATTGCCATGATTGATCTGCTGCCCATCTTGATCATTTCCTGCCGCCGCCCCATGGATTTCGTCATCATCTTCATCATCACTTATCCACTGAGTGTGCCCCTCCATGAAACCACGCCTGAGTAGGTGCTCCAACAACTGTCCGCTAAAGGGGTCGAGGGCGCCCTCTAGTCTGCATATTCGACACGGACATTGTATCATTTTGCGATTATTCCGTAACATGTCTTCCGTTGCGTGCCTCAAGTATCTATTCACGACACGTTCGCTCAAAGTGACCATTGTCGCCTGCACCGTGTAAAAACAAATAATACATTTATTAGAACCATATATATATATATATCGTTTTTCACGAAAAAATTTGGCATGACCTTCCTAGAAATAGGACCTAAGAGGGAGTGCCAAAATTTGCCGAGACGGAAATTAATCAACATCCCGACAAAATATTGGCTACTCATTTTAATTTCACATTTTCACACAACCACAAAATGCACAATTTCACACATATATATAGTCAATTCCGGCAATTTTCGGTCAAATTTCACAAAAAATCTTTAATTTATATAGTCGATCCATCATAATTAGATGACCACACGTACGAGATCGAGTCAAGTTCACCTAGAAAGTGGCCAATGCTTGGAGCTTTGAGTCTTTGTGTTGGAGAGAGAGAGAGAGATAGAGAGAGAGTGGGGCCAGATCTAGATCTAGAATAGTTGTGGAGGGAATCCTTTGGTGGATATGATTTACAGAGGGAGGAGAGGCTAGATCTATCAAGTAAACTAGTTTTTATTGGTTAAAACTAGTGGGAAATGATGTGGGGCTGGGATTTAATGGGGTAGGTTTGAGCTAGTGTGAAGGGGAGAGTGCGGTGCAATAATGGAGTGGGGATGGGGGCTGATCGATTTGAAGTGGAAGCTCCAAGTTACCACTAGCGAACTGGCAGCTTGTTCGCGAGTGGTACTTAAAATACCGCTGATCGAGCCTTTGTTGGCCTACTTGTGCACATGACCTCATCATATTAGGGGAGAGATAGAAAATAGAGGGAATCATATTAAAATATTCACAGAAATTAAGGACAATAAATGAAAACCCTAAGAATATGAAAAATGGTAAGATCCCATACAATCCCTAACGTAGGGACTACCTATCATGCTACGAGGATCAACAAACCACAAATGTATATGCTTTCTTGTCATCATGTCGTGAAGAAAAAAATTATATGTCCCTAATTTGATGTTTATATGTTTTCTTGCCTCCGCGTCATAGTCAAAGATAAGTTTCTTAGGAAAAGGGCCTTTCGGCCGGAGCCCCATAAGCCATTAGTCCCGGTTCGGCCAAAAACCAGGATCAATGCCCAGCATTGGTCCCGGTTCGAGCTGCCAGGTCCCCGTGAGCCATTGGTCCCGGTTCGGATGGGTTCATTAGTCCCGGTTCGTGCAATGAACCGGGACTAAAGCTCCCGCGCCGGACACGTGGCGGTTCATAGCACGAACCGGGACTAATACTCCTCCTCTGCCTATATATACCGCACCGAGCTAGCTTTTCTCCTCTCTTTTTTTTCCTGCTAGGGGGTGTTAGAGGTGGGTGCTAGTTTGTTTTCCTTTGCTATGCACTGGAGGTGTTCGATGAAATGCCGAGTCACACTTAAGTTCACACAAAATGATATGAGGTGCCCGAGCCACACTTAAGATTTCTCCTCTCTCTTTCCTCTGATCGATCGAGGTTAGCAACCTTGTCCTTTTCATCTGTAATTGATATAAATATTGCATGTGTCGATGTACGGTGGTCATTTCACTATTCAAGATGTTATTCTAAGGGTGTTTGATAAACTTAATTATATGATATGCAGATGGATGCACGGATGCGATGGATGTACGGCACAACTATAATTGTTGGACCAAGCACGGAGAAAGAGGGGTTATGATGGAAGGCAATGAAGAAGAACAGGATGATGACAACTATCCTATGTTCCCTGAAGAATACGGTGATACTGCGATGGAAGACAATGAAGAAGAAGGAGGTGAAGAACAACGGGCGTCAGATGAGCCCGCTGATGGTCTTGGTCGGGTCATTTCTGATGCAAAGCAAGAATGTGATACAGAAAAGGAGAAGCTGAAGTTGGAGGCCATGCTAGAGGATCACAAAAAGTTGCGGTACCCAAATTGCGAAGATGGCAGCACAAAGCTCGGTACCACACTGGAATTGCTGATATGGAAGGCAAAGACTGGTTTATCTGACATGGGATTTGAGAAGTTACTGAAAATAATGAAGCCGAAGCTTCCAAAGGATAACGAATTGCCCGAGACTACGTACGAAGCAAAGAAGGCTATCTGCCCTCTAGGATTAGATGTGCAGAAGATACATGCATGCATTAATGACTGCATCCTGTACCTCGGTGAGAAGTACGAGAATATGGATGAATACCCGGTATGCACTGCACTGCGGTACATGATCAGACAAGATGACCATGGTGATGTTGAGGGCGATGACAAGCCCCCCAGGAAGAGGGTTCCTGCTAAGGTTATGTGGTATGCTCCTATGATACCACGGTTGAAACATATGTTTAGAAACAAAGAGCATGCCAGGTTGTTGCGATGGCACAAAGAAGAGCGTAAGAAAGACGGGAAGTTGAGACACCCCGCCGATGGGTCGCAGTGGAGAAAATCGAGAGAGAGTTCTCGGACTTTGCAGGTGACGCAAGGAACTTATGGTTTGGTCTAAGTATAGACGGCATGAATCATTTTGAGGAGCAGAGCTGCAGTCACAGCACCTAGCCTGTGACTCTATGTCTCTACAACCTTCCTCCTTGGTTGTGCATGAAGCGGAAGTTCATTATGATGCCAGTGCTCATCCAAGGCCCGAAGCAACCCGGCAATGACATTGATGTGTACCTAAGGCCATTAGTTGATGAACTTTTGCAGTTGTGGGCCAAACCAGGTGTACGTGTGTGGGATGAGCACAAACAGCTGGAATTTGACCTACGAGCGTTGCTCTTGGTAACCATCAATGATTGGCCTGCTCTTAGTAACATTTCAGGACAGTCAAACAAGGGATACAACGCATGCACGCACTATTTAGATAAGACTAAAGGTAGATATTTGGAAAAATGTAAGAAGGTTGTGTACCTGGGGTGCCGTCAATTTCTTCCAACCAATCATCCCGTAAGAAAGAAAGGCAAGCATTTCAAAGGTGAGGCAGATCACTGGAATAAGCCTAACCTCCTTGATGGTGATGCTATATTTTCTATGGTCAAGGACATAGAAGTAATCTTTGGAAAGGGTCCTGACGGTCAATCTGTTCCGAAAGACGTCGCTAGCGGACACACGCCCATGTGGAAGAAGAAATCTATATTTTGGGAGCTACCCTATTGGAAAGTCCTAGAGGTCAGGTCTTCAATCGACGTGATGCTCGTGACGAAGAATCTTTGCGTGAACCTGCTAGGCTTCATGGGCGTGTATGGAAAGACAAAAGATACACCAGAAGCACGGGAGGACCAGCAACGTATGAAAGACCCATACCACAAGCAGACGGATAAAGGGCGTCATTACTTAAGCAGCTACGCTCTTACCAAAGCAGAGAAGGAAATCTTTTTTGAATGCCTGAGCAGTATCAAGGTCCCAGCTGGCTTCTCATCAAATATAAAGGGAATAATAAATATGGCAGATAAAAAATTCCAAAACCTGAAGTCTCATCATTGCCACGTGATTATGACGCAGTTGCCTCCGGTTGCATTGAGGGGGCTTCTACCGGAAAATGTTCGAGTACCCATTGTGAAGCTATGTGCATTCCTCAATGAAATATTGTGGGGACCCCGGACTAGCCGTTCGAAATACCCTTGTGCCTACATCAGCGATCCCATAATCAGTGTGTCGCTGAGCACAACCAAACTGGTAATCAAGGAACATCCATAAATACCAAAGGAATTTACTTACTTGATTGAAGTCATAATCTTGAATAGTTACTTGCAGCGGAAATCACCAAACAACGTGGAGCCCAAGTCATTCGCCTTAACCCTACAGGCAACTGACTGGGAAGCGCCCTAGTTCGCATTGACGTCATTTCCGTCCTCTTCTTCAAGCTGCTCTTCTTTAAAATCTGGCTAAGACAATAGCCAGGGGCGAAACCAATATGAGTACAATGGGAATTGTACTCGCAAACTACCCCCGAATGAGCATGCACTACACTTTTTATAGTTTGAGTAAAACCTTGTTTTGCTTTGAAAACTCTATCCTTATTGAAAAGAGAAGGATAGACTCTTGTTTAATAAAGCTTTGTCTGAAAACTCTACAACTGCCGTTAAAAACAAATAAGGAGAATTTTATAACTTTTCATAACCCTGGTATATTTTTTTTCAAAACATCTATAGCCTTTGTTAAAAGAAAAGAAGGCTTTTAGATCTTTTCCCATAACTCGGTCTTTGTAAGAAATCTCTTTTAGAACGTTATCCCGAAAATAGATGCTTGTTGAAAAAGGTAAGAAGTCCCTTATAAAAAAAACGTTTTCCCCGGAAAATCACCATTTTTATTATTTATCCAAAACTCCTCCTCTTTCGACCATAACCCCTTCATGGTCATTCAATCCTGACAACCTCATGCCAGCCCACTGGCATAGTTGCATAAGACATACTCCACTTCATTTTCTCTTTCAAATCTCAAATCTTTTCTAAAACATGCACATAGGACCGAGCAGTTCGTTCCAGCTGTCCATATCCGAGGACTCTGCTATTCGAATAGTTTTACACACTGCAGAGGTAGCACGCTTTTCCCCCATCCATCCGGTAACTCATCGTGTCTGCCACGTCCCGCCATACAAGGTGTATGCGGAGTTGAGCCACCGACCATAGCATGTCCTTTGCTCATGCTAGTATAGGACCCTACCGCTACGAATTCACCATTCCTTCGACACCTAGTACAGGATCCCCCGTCGAGGAACCTAGATGTGAGAACTCGTAGTTCTGCCCGGCGAGCAGAGCCCTTCAATCCCCCGTCCATCAGACACTGAGACCCAGGTCAGGGGGTAGGTCGCCATGACCATCCCCTCATGGAACGAGGTCATCCTCGTTGTTGAGGCATCCCATACTAATATGAGAAAATTATATGACTACGCCCTTTCCCATATGTGGGTAGATGTGGTCGCACAGGTTATTGGCTGTTCAGTAAGTGCAAGGACTCAATGTGCATTTTTCATAAACATCACCATTCACCACTTCTCCACTTCAACACCGATCCCACGGCATTCCACATTTATCCAAGTACTTCCAAAGGAGTTTTGAGTAAACAATATTTTTCTTTTCCCATCCTATAGTTGGAAAAAGAATTTTTCCATCCAATACCTCCATATAGGGTGTCAAAGTAATATACTTGCATTAAAAAAAAAGGTTTTCAAAATCATAGCTTTAGTGGCAAAAACCACTTAAGTCATTTATGCTCTTTATAGGTAAAACATGTAAATCAAAATAGACGTATATAAATGCAAGCTCAGACAAGTAGCTTGCCTGTTTTCAGCATAATGTCCCTGGACTTCTCCTCACCGATCAAAGAAATAAACCCTGATTCTTCTCCAACAAATTCCTTCCCAAGGGTCACTCCGGTAGTGTTTATATCTAGCATCGCAAAAATGAAAGAACGCAATTCAACATACAGTAGGACACTCCAACAACAAACATCAAGCAACACTAGAAACAACAATCATGAGAGAAGATTATTATTTAACAAACAAGTTTGGCAGTCACCAACACTACTCATGTTTTTTTTTAATTATGATTAAAGTTGTGATTAAGCATCTTTATTTAAACAGGAAATACTTCAGACAAAAGCTAAGTTACCAACTCTTTTCTGTAATTCAAAATGTTTTACCAAGCTAAAGTAGAAACATTAACTAGATACCCCAGCTAGTACTCAACTTAAAGACCACCAATTTTATCAAGCAAGGCAATTATATTAATCACACACAAAAAAATAATCGAATCATCAAGCAATACCTACCATTACTAAACTACTCAATCAAGCATCACAACATCTCTCAAGCATCACACATAGCTACTGCAGTCACAAAGCAACACAATTTTATTTCAATTTAATTGAGTTAACTATTATTTAATTAGGTCTTAAATATGGCAGAAACTAGTGGTGCATGTTTAATTGCATAACTTAAGTTCTTTTGATCACAAAATATGAACTAAAATTCTACAGAAAGCTACTGATGTGTAGAAGACAACCCAATTGGATTTAATTCGATTTGAGTTATTAAACTCCCTATATAATTGTTTTAATCCAGTAAGTTTTTATTTTAGTTTTTGCTACAACTCAAGTTAATGATATTCAAAAATTAAATCCTTTTAGGGGTAACTAACACTGATTAAATGTGATCTAAAAAAATTGGTTCCAACTCATTTAGATTTACCATTATTGATTTATAAATGTTTTGGTCCAGAAATGCTTTCTGACTTTCAACAGATACCAATTAATTAATATTGATTAATTAATTCTACAAAAATTAGGGGAGCTAAGTGATCACAGTACTAAGCTAACAAAATTGGGTTGACATCATTTGGATCATTTGAGTATCAGAAACAAACAAGTTTAGATTTTATACCTCCTGTGGCATTTTTAATACTAGTCTTTATTTACTAATCTAAATGAGACGAAACCACTTTGGTGAGTTGAAGGATTTCATATGATTTCCAGAACATTTTAGTTTACAATTTTTGGATAACCCAAACTCTAGTAAACATCTCCCAAAGTTGGTACCAAAATAACCTTTCTGGTTTTTGAGTTAAAGCCAACACATTTGTCATTTTTATTTTGAATTGCAGAGATGTCCAAAATGAACATGGCCTGCATCTATGTGAATATGGCATGTTATACTAGCTACATCATTTTAGTTTGCTATTTTTAGGCCTCTGGTTAAATAGGAACTTGCATGGGAAGTTGGTTGTCTCTGTTATTTCATGTGGTGGAATAAACTGATTAGCTATCTTCCTCAAATTAGATCTTTTATATAGATTTTATTTTGGGGTTCACAACACTTGTTCATGGCAGTACATTAACCATACTAACATGTTATGCCAATACTAACTCCTAAATAAATCTAGATTAATTACTATGATCAGTTCAAAACCTAACCATTTATCTGTTTCAGAAGTTTTCTAAAAACAGACAGAACATAGCTACTTTGCCTAATTATTCCAGTGAGCTAAACTATTTATTTTGGAAAACTAATACTTGAATTTGAATCTTTGAAACTATCTCTTTCCAACCATGCAATGATTATAAAATTTGGTGTAGTAGATTTTTCAGCATTTATTTGCAAAGGTAGCTAATCTAAACAGATTTCAACACTTAGCAGAAACTTCCGAAATTTAAACAGGGCGGGAACTAACCAGGGCCGTTGATCTCACGATCGACGGCCCATGGCCATCCTCTTCCTCCCGGCGGCCAGAACACAAGGGAGAGAGAGAGGTCAGGGGAAGCACCTGCCGGCGGCGAGGGGCTCCGGGGCGGCTTGGGGGCGAGGGAGGGTGGTCTGGGCAGCAGCAGGGCGGCGGTGGCGTCGCCGGAGATGCACCGCAGCGGCGTCACGGCGCGGGGGCCGAGCAGCTCGGGGTTGAGCTCCGGCTCCTCTTCTGCTGCACCTGGGTGGAAGGGGGAGTTTGTGGTGGTGGTGTGGTGAAATGTGGAGGCCAGGGGGGTTTTATAGCTCGGGGAAGGCTCGGGGCAGTGGGGGCACGGTGGTGGCCATGCCATGCCGCGGGCGGCACGGGGGCATGCGGGGGCGGCGTCGTGCGGGCTGGGGAGGCACGGGGCCGTGTCTGGGGGGTGCAAGGGGTGTGTGGCACGTGCCGTGGTGGTAGGGGCCGGCTCGGGCGCGTGCTGGTCGGGCCGGGGTGGCCGGGGCATGGGGTGCATGCTAGGTGCTCGACAGAGTGTCGGCACCCAGAGCACCGACGATTTCGGACAGGCTGAGGGGCCAGGAGCAAGGGGGTCGAGCGGGTGAGGGTCTGGGTGACAAGTGCGAGCTCCAGCACATGATGTTCCACTGGTTCATGGATTTGGGGATCAAGGTGGGCATGTGGTGGCCATCTCCATGCCATAGGTGTTCTAGGGTTAGGTGTAGGTCGTGGGGAAGCTTGAGCTTGTCCATGGGGTGTGTGGGGTTCAGAGTGAGCTGGGGACAAGGAGAGAGGGCAAGGGGAGCAAGTTTGGGGGCTGCCATACCATGTAGGGTTGTAGGGAACACTTTTCACTATGTGCTCTATTTGCAACTTAATGTCATGGAACAAGGAGGGGACAAGTGGTGCAAGGGCTGTGAGAAAATGGTACTGTCATTTTATGTGTGGGCATTGATTTATTTCCAGAGTTGACATTCCACTTTTGGCCAAAAGAAAAATGTGGAAAAAGGTAAGAGGTTTATTATTTCATGTGCCACTTCTTGTCCTCCTAAAAGGATTAGTTTGAAGAAAATATTTTGGGGGGGCAAGAGATGAATCCTTGCTGGTCTTTTGTGTTTCTCCAAATAATGACAATTGATCTTAATCAAATTGAGTTGGTGAATTGGTTTAAAATGCATAAATCAAATGCATATGGTCTAGTTAATATTTTGACTCCAAATTCCTATAAGGCATAAACCCTTATAAATTTGAGTAGAGAGGATCCACAAGGAATCACCATATTTCTTTGGTATTGAGATTTAACAAAACAGGACCACTTCTAATTTTGGTTTGAGAGGAAAAGATTTGAAGTGATAATATAAGTGGGATCACAAATGTTAGGGTTTTTGGGTCCCAACCTTGATCTTTATTTTATTAAACCAAGGTTTAATAGATATTTGATTTTCAGGTAGATCATTTCTGATCTCACAAACAATGGCAAACAAACAAATTAGTAAATACTTAATAACAGAATATGCATGCAAGCAAACAATGAAATAAAAATCAACACAAACACAAGTCAAGCAAGCAAGCAATATAAAGGAAAACACAATCATTAGTGAAGTATTTCAAAAAAGTTTTTGTTGGTTCTGAATTTTGGGTCTTGTTAATTCTTATTATAAATTTGGGATGTTACAAATATCTCAGAAGGTAATCGATCAAGAAAGTCTGTCAAGGTTACAGAGGGATGTGGTCCAATGTCTTGTTAGTTTTGAGTTGGTGTTCCCCTCATCCTTCTTCAATATTATGATGCATCTCCTGGTTCACCTAGTCGACGAGATTGCCATTCTCGGTCCTGTATTTCTACACAATATGTTCCCCTTTGAGAGGTTCATGGGAGTCTTAAAGAAATATGTTCATAACCCTACTAGGCCAGAAGGAAGCATCTCCAAGGGCTATGGAACATAGGAGGTCATTGAGTTCTGTGTTGACTTTATTTATGACCTTAAGCCGATTGGTATTCCTGAATCGCGGCATGAGGGGAGACTTAGTGGAAAAGGCACGCTAGGAAATAAAGCAATGATATGTAGGGACGGGCATTCTTTCACTCAAGCACACTACATAGTTCTACAAAGTTCCACCTTCGTGGCTCCGTATATCGAGGTACACAAGAATAGTGTACGCTCCAAAAACCCGGGGAAGCCTGACTCCTGGATTAAAGAAAAATACATGGAGACTTTCGGCAGTTGGTTGCGATTACATCTCATGAATCACACCACTGTTGGAGATCAGCTCTACTTTTTGGCCGCGTCACCATCTTCGACTGTATTGAATTTCCATGGGTATGAGATAAATGGGAATACATTTTACATGATCGCCCAAGATAAAAAGAGTACCAACCAAAAAGTGGTGTCCGCTTTGATGCAACATATGAGAATGGGCAAAAGGACACATACTATGGTTACATAGAGGAGATATGGGAACTTGACTATGGAACTACTTTTAAGGTCCCTTTGTTTCGGTGCAGTTGGGTCAACATGAATGGAGAAGGGGTAAAGGTAGACCAGCTGTACGGAATGACAACAGTGGATCTCAAGAATCTTGCTTACAGAGACGAACCATTCGTCCTAGCCAATGATGTGGCTCAGGTTTTCTATGTGAAAGACATGTCCTCCAGACCAGAAAAGAAAAAATAAGCAAACAAATACATCACACGATGAGCCAAGGCGTCACATAGTTCTTTCAGGGAAAAGAAACATCATGGGAGTCGAGGACAAGACAGACATGTCAGCAGATTATAATAAGTTTGATGAAATTCCACCCTTCACAGTGAAAACTGACCCAAGCATCCCATTACATAATGAAGATGCTCCATGGTTACGGCCGAAGAAGCGATCATAGCGATCATAAGCAAGGCACATACGCTAGATGGGGATGTTGGTTATGTGTAATAATATATTAAACAATTTATGTATGCGTGTTCTCAAACTTGGAACACAATGTCCCATTCCTTTTGGTACCACTTGGTTCTAAAGAAAATGCATTAAACCTTTTATGTAACTATGTTCTGAAAACTCAAAAGAAGTTGGAACAAAACGCAAAGGTTCCCCTGCATACAGCCCGATGGTGGCTAGAGAGTGCCCGCATATCAAATGCACCGTCGGGATGTATGCACGGAATCCGAATGATTCGTATTCGGTCGATGAACTGAAGGATTTCTAGATAGAACAAAACACACGGTTTCACCTGCATACAGCCCTATGGTGGCTAGAGAGTAACTACATATCAAATGCACCGTAGGACGTATGCAGGGAATCTGAATGATTTTTATTCGGTCGATGAACTGAAGGATTTCTAGATAGAACAAAACACACGGTTTCACCTGCATACAGCCCTACGGTGGCTAGAGAGTGCCCGCATATCAAATGCACTGTAGGATGTATGCAGGGAATCCGAATGCTCTGTATACCAAATGAACTACAATGAGTACACACTGAGAGTGACGAAGATGTCCGAGAGGTGGGCTATATATAGGGTGGCGTGGCTCACGAAGTGGTCGTGATAGTGCTGATCCAACAACTCACAAGTGCTCGAAAGAAATAGACCGCTGATCCAACGGCTCATCAGCGCTAGAAGGAAACACACCGCTGATCCAACTGCTCACAAGCGCTCGAAGGAAACACACGATTCGTGTGCTTCTTCCTGATTGGGCATACTATCCCGGAGTGGATATAAATGAAATGAATAGATATAAATAAAATGAACTAGTCCCGGTTCGAGCCACCAACTGGGACTAAAGGGTCTTCAATAGATATGTATTAATTCAATAGATATAAATTAAATGAATAGATATAAATGAAATGAATAGATATAAAAAAATTGATAGATATGAATTAATTCAATAGATATAAATTAAATGAATAGATATAAATGAAATGATTAGATATAAATTAATTCAATAGATATAAATTAAATGAATAGATATAAATGAAATGATTAGATATAAATTAATTCAATAGATATAAATTCAATGAATAGATATAATTGAAATGATTAGATATAAATTAATTCAATAGATATAAATTAAATGAATAGATATAAATGAAATGAATAGATATAAAAAATTGATAGATATGAATTAATTCAATAGATATAAATTAAATGAATAGATAAATGAAATGATTAGATATAAATTAATTCAATAGATATAAATTAAATGAATAGATAAAATGAAATGATTAGATATAAATTAATTCAATAGATATAAATTAAATGAATAGATATAAATGAAATGAATAGATATAAAAAATTGATAGATATGAATTAATTCAATAGATATCAATTAAATGAATAGATATAAAAAATTTAATAGATATAAATTAATTCAATATTATGCAAGGTTGATCATAGCTTCAATATGAAATAAGGCGGGAAACAAAATTTCAGACTGAAAAGGACCTTTAGTCCCGGTTTTAGCCACCAACCGGGACTAAAGGTGGCTTTGCGCGCCTCCCCCGAAAAATACCTTTAGTCCCGGTTGGTGGCTACAACCGGGACTAAAGGGTTGGGCTTGCGTCCTGGTTCCAGCCACGAACCGGGCCTAAAGGGTCTTTAAGCCCGGTTCGTGGCTGAAACCGGGACTAAAGGTCTTCTGTTTATATTCCGTTCCACTCCCCTTCGCTCGATCAGTTCCCCACGAGAAGGAAGAAGGAGATTGAGAGACTCCAGCGCCGCCAGGCTGCCGGAATCCCCCAACGCCGCCGTGTTGTCCCCTGCCCATGTCGTCGCCATGCGCCGCCGCCACGCGCGGATTGTCGTCGACGTCCGCCGCGCCCCCGGAGAACTATAGCCCAGCCGACGCGAGGAGAGCCACCGCCACGCGCCGCCCGAGACCTCCACGCACCACGCGCCGCCGCCGCAAGTCGACGAGGAGCGCAACCGCCGCCCGCGCGGTGCCGTCGGTGAGTTCCCGCACACTGCCCTCCCCCTTTTCCCCTCCCCTCCTGCCGCCACTCACAGCGGCACCGCCGCCCCCTTTGCTGCAGAGAAGGAGGCCCATGATGGCCCCCGCAGAGAAGCCCGATGCCGGCCCATGGAGAATCTGCTCGCGGCGGCCACCTCTCGATCGGTACAAAATTTGTACAAATTTGTACACGCAAATGTTTGAAAATGTTTGTACACGCAAATATTTGAAAATATTTTTACACTCAAATGTTTGAAATTATTTTGTGCACACAAATGTTTGGAAATATTTGTACACGAAAATGTTTGTACACAAAAATTATTGTACACGCAAATGTTTGGAAAATAACATAACGGAAGCTTTTCACACTTCAAATAATTCTTAGGATTATTTGCAGAGGATTATTTGCATAGGATGGTTCCTTCTCTTTGGGTGTTCACCGCCCGTGGCTCAGGACCCGCGAGTCGTCGTCGTCTTGTGATGTATTAGTGATGTATTAGGGTAAAATAAAATGGACCTGAGCTATTTAACTCTCCAATCTCTGTTTTGTGCATTGTCCTTAATTTACTAGTGTTTCGCTGTGTGTTTATAGCATTACAATAACTTGCAGTTCTTAATTTGTAGAAACATGGAACCACACGGCAGAGGCGGAAATCAGGAAAATATCCTCGAGGATATGATCCGCGACGATGTCACCAAGCAGTTTCTGAACAACTCCGGTGAGGGAGATGAGTCGATCAACCGAGGAGACGGCTCCGACGGCTGGGGCGAGATAGAACTCGGGGGCTCCAATGAGGGAGAAGCTGACAAGGGAGAAGCCGGCGGCTCCGGTGAAACATTAAATATTGCAAACTCCGATGAGGTGCATATATATATATATTAATTAATTAAGCCTCTGCTGTCTATATACATATATTAACGCTCTTTCTTCTTTTAGCCCTTCGGATTGAGCAAATCTTCTATAAGGACGAAACGAGGCCCAACCATGAAAGGTATAGGATCGAAGAAGTCGCTCAAGACGGCCAACCAATTGCTCTCAAAGATGTTGCACAAAAATTTGTGAAGCAATGCGGAGTTGTTGTTAGGGACTACATCCCGATCACCGTTCGAGAATGGCATAAGCCAAGGGTGGGAGGAGTTACATATGTTGGCCGCTTAGCCAAAGAAAACCTTTGGAAAAAGGACATGGTTCATTTCACCCTGCCGGTGCCAGAGGTGGATCCAGATGAGGAGGAGCCAAATGAGGAGGATACAGAGAGAAAAAAAGTTGCCCTGGTGGAAAAAGTCAAGCAGTTGACTTGACGTGGGGTTACCACGCCAAATCCCTCGGAGGTCATCCTTGGGTTTAAAGAAGACGAGAAGATGGTGTTGTTGGTGAATCCGTCGGCTGACAAGCAAGGTTTACCCAGGTTCAGGCCCCCGAAGGTAAAATCCCTACGTCCTGCTTGTCTGGTATTGATCGATGAGATTACAGTAGTGCTACAATGGCGAGATCGAGAGATGCGATCTCGCTAGGGTTCCGGTGGCTAGTTTTTTGCATGTCCCTAGCCGGCGACCCTCCCAGCCCTTAAATAGTGGGGCTGGGTCTCGAGAATCCTCTACCGACTAGGGTTACAACCGACCTTGGCTTTGTCTAGTTTTGGGCTCGTTTCCTTCGGTATGGGCCTTCCTTTCGGCCTTATTCCGCGGGCCACGATGATGTTTGAACACCGGGTATGCAAACCGTGGGGCACCCGAAGGGTACACCCACGTTAGTAGCCCCCGAGGACCTGATAGACTTCAAGGAATCTGACAGGGACTCCACCCTTAGTCAGGTGTTCAAGTAAGGTTGTTTTCAACTTTAGATATTATGTTTCGTACCCATTTCGCAGGGCGCTTTAGTCGTGGGATGCTCGACATGGCAGGCCTGGTTCACTCGACAGTATCGGGACTAGTTAAGTGCTCTTGGGCACAAACTCTAGCAGTCTACATCAGACTCGAGTCCCCGGGCTCGAATCCGGAAGCTTGACCATTAGACTCAGGCCATATTTGAGGTCTCACAGAGTCGAACTGAGCTTATAGTGTACCCAACGCGTTCATCGGGATTTTCATCATGCCTGTTGGCGCGGCAAAGTTGTCAGGTACCTCAGCTGTTGCTGTCAGTCCCGGACCTACATGACGAATCGGTGGGACTTACCTTTGCACGGTAAATGCAGCATCCGAGGGTCAGCTGTGATTGATTCATCTCAGGAATTTTCTTTGTTTTTGCTCGGGTTAGACCGGAGTCAATAACCTTTCGAGTGTCCTTTAGTCTCTCAGTTATCGGGTGCGCGACAGCGCTCCTGATGGGAGTAGCCCTCGAGATTATGCTGAATTACTTGTAATTGGGGATAATCTCAACCCGCTGACCTTGTAGATTACTCCGAGAATATTTTTCTCCCGATGGGAGTGATATGGAGTTTACGACATCTTAGTCGAATGCCTCAAGGACCCGATGCTGTATTAGGTCGAGTGTATTGCGAAGGATTTGAAATAAAGCTGACCTTGGATTACGTCCTTGACGACGTCATCAGCATGCTCTCCGCAACCGATGTGCTCTGTCGCTTGGCCTGCCACGAAATGACCGGACGGATCATCACGTCAGTTTGACCACACGTCGCGGTTTTTACGCGGCGCAATGATGGTGGCCTCCTCGTTTCCCGTGCGTAGTGGGCGATACGATCTGCGACGGTTGTCCTCCACGCTCGCCGCGTGTAGGGTTTGATCTTTGCCGTTCCGCACGGTGCGAAAATCGAGGGCCAAGATCACTCTGCTCCAGAGGATAAATAGGGGTGTATAGGCAACGGGGTGAAAAATCCCCATTCTCACCGCCCAGTTCATCCCTTCTCTTGCGCTCTGCAGCTGTCCTCCCAGTCAAAACAGAGAACAAGAGAGCCTAGTTCCTCCGCACGCCACCATGACGAAGAAGACCAGCGGCAAGAGGACCACCGGAGCCGCCGCCTCTACCGCCTCCGCCGATGCCACCGCTGCGGGCGATCTGAAGAAGGTGCATGGCAACTGGCAACGGTCCTTCATGACCGAGCGCCAGCTTGCGGCGTTGCGCCGCGACGGCTACCTGCCGTCGCTGGAGAAGATGAAGGCACGGGCTCCCGGTGACGAGGTTTCCCCTCGCCCTCGAGACGATGAGCGCGTCTGCTTCATCGACTTCGTGAACAGGGGATTCGCCTTCCCAGTTCACGAATTCTTCCGCGGCTTGATGTACGTGTACGGCGTAAAGCTGCACGACTTCACCCCCAACGCCATGCTCCACATCTCCTGCTTCATCGTCTTGTGCGAGTGTTTCCTTGGGATACACCCGCACTGGGGGTTGTGGCAGCGGATCTTCAACGTGAAGCGCAACGCCGGCACTCACGGCGTGTATCCCGTGGGCGACTTCGGGATCCAGACGCGAGGGGACGTCGACTATTTCGACCTGAAGCAGCTCGAGTCCACGCAAAACTGGCAGAAAAAGTGGTTCTACATCTCCGACACCTTGAAGCCAGGGCAGTTGTACAGAGTGCCGCCGTTCCGAGGCAGCGTCGTCGTGGAGAAGAAGAACTCGTGGTCGCACCGACCCGATGTCCAGGAGGCCAGCGAAGCGTCTCCGGTATTGTCTCGGGTGGCCACGTTGTTGCAGACCGCGGGCAAGAAGGTGAACGGGGTGCACCTGATTGCCACGTTCATCAGACGGCGTGTTCACCCCATCCAAGCTCGGGAGCATCCGTTGTACGAGTACGCTGGCGCCACAGATGCGACACGCGTATGCGCAGAGGAGCTCTCACCGGGCGAGGTTGAAGCTTGTGTGTGTGCGCTGACCATGCTGAAGGTTGGCGAGACGCACATCTTCGACTCGCCCGTCGTCCCCTTCAGCGCAGATAACCCTGAGCCTGAGGTAACTTCGTGATTTTTACCGCCTATTTTTGGATGTTTGTTTCTTTTTCTCAATCTTTGTACTGTTGCCCTTTGAAGGGGTTTTCCACCTTAGTTAGCCTGCCACCGCTGCCCCAGGGTAAGGGAACATCTGCTGTCCTGGACCTTCGGGTGGATCATGATGACCGGGACATCTCTGTCTCCTCCGCTGTGTCACCCAATGACACAGAAGGTGTGGACAGTGATGATGTTCCGCTGGAGACCCGCCGGAAATGAGTCCGTCGTACCGACTCGAAGCTAGCCAAGAAGTCGCAGCCGAGTGCCAGTGCCGACGACTCTTGCTTGTCTTCGCCTCCTGCCCGCACCGGTGACGAGGCTGCACCGACACGAGGCTCCGCAGACCCTCCATCGAAAAAGGCTCGCGTTTTGTCGGACTTCTTCGACCCTGCCATCCTCGTGAATGAGCTGAGCTCGTAAGTCGATGCTTTGCTTGTACTATTTCTTTTCTGTAATCCCAATGGTTTGTATTTTTGTGGTGACTTGTTTGTCCTTTTCCAGCGACTCCTCCGGTGAGAAGCACCCTCTACCGGACATGAGCAAGCCAGAGGAGGAGTGCGAGAGCACGGATCCTGCTTCAAAGTGTACCATGGTTCCTCCACCGCCGCCCGATCACGGCGCTGCGGCGGACACTTCTATGGCGACTGCGCCTGGCGATGACCTCATCACCATCGTCAACACTCCTCCTTTGGTGTCTGCCGAGCACGTAAGTCGTTTTGCTCTTTGTTTTCTGTTGTCGGGTGCGCGTAAGCACTCCCGATGGGAGTAGCCCCCGAGTCTACATGCGACTATTTATAGTCAGGTATAGACTCAAGCCACTTTCCTTGATTTTGAGTTGTGCTCTTTGTATGATCGGGTGCGCGCCGGCGCTCCCGATGGGAGTAGCCCCCGAGTCCATATGCGGCTTGGCACAATTGGGTATGGACTCAGAAACAGGCATTTAACTTTTTCTTTGTGTCATCACAGCCGGTTGTGCGTGACCTGCTGGGCATAGGCCGCCGCTATGCCGCCATGGAAGTAGAGGTTGCCCGGCTCAGCCAGCAGTCTGCTGATCTGCAAGGTAAATTTCTCCTGTTTGCTCAGCTTAGTTATTCCGTTGTGCTTCTTCCTTATTGTGTATTATCTGCAGAATCCCTTGCGCGAGTCCAGTGCGAGAGAGATGATGCCGCGCTGCGGTCCTCCGAGCTGAAGGGGAAGCTTGACTCCGCCGATGCCGATGCTCGTGCGCGGGCGGATGACGCCGCACGATCCGCCAGGGAGGAAGCCGAAAGGCGGGAGAAGGTAACCGCCCAGCGACTTTGGGCTGTCGCGAACTCCTTGTCAGGCTCGCCCAATATTCCGTCCTTATACTCTTTATCTTGCTGTTGTCCTTTCTTCGTTTGCGAATTTATCCCTCTTCGTTTTCTTCTAGGGTACTTGGGAGCTCCTGCGGGCAGTAGCAGCCAAGCTCTTCCCGGGGACCTGGAAGGTGCTCTCGTTGCCCTGGAGAGTATCGGTGGCCAGACAGGCAGCCTCCTGTCGAAGGCAAGAGATGCGCTGACCTGCCTCCATAGCAGTGTGTTTCCCAAGGCGCATCCTCCGTCTTCCTTTGGCGAGCTAGCGGAGCTATTTGTCCTGGATGCGTCAACCATCGCGGACTTTCGCCGCGAGCACATGGTACGTGGTTCACAGACCACTCTCCTTATGCTGCTGGGGCACGGTTTCGAGGGTGACCTTGACAAGGCTACGTCGGGTCGTCCTCGCGGACCTGATGGCAAGCCTCTGCCCCTTGGTGAATTTTCCGAGAGGTCTCGCGAGCTGGCGCAGAAGCTGGCAGAGGCCCTGGAGAAGGAGGCCGCCAAGCACGCCGAGAAGGCTAAGAAGTCGACTAGCTCATAGCCGTAGATAGTTACTGTAGTGTTTTGGCGGAGCTTGTATAAAAACTTATTTGCTTATCTCTGTTGATTTGTAATGACTCTTGGCCTGAGAGGCTCAAGTAATATTCCTTTTGCGCAATTTCCTGAGAATCTTTGCTTCTTCCATCCAGCCCCCGACTTCCTTTGCGGGGCTACGGTGAAAGTGCTGCCAGCTCCATTGTTTTTCCTTATGTTTCTTGCTTTGCTTCGTGGGCATGCTAACCTTGCCAGTACTTCTCCATCCCCTGGGACTGCTTCCGACCAAGTTCTTGGCTCCGAATCTGCTGCGACGACGCCGGGCACTCGCAGTGCTGACGATTACCGGTATTCGGTGTTGCAAACTCGATGTGCTAGGCTGGATCAGGACTTAAGGGCTACTCGAGGTGTCCTCGCTATTTTGCGGTCGAAGCAACCTCGTCCCAACGAACGAAGCTTTCCTGCTTGAAGAACCGGAGAGGGTGAACTCTGAACAACTTTGTAAGTTATCCAGAAGCCCCCGAGCCGTCATGTAATGTCCCGGGGTTTTTGCCCAAATTAGATTTTGTTTGTTATTTCTTTGCATCATCATGACATCATCATCATATCACCTTGCATAGTTTTGACAAAATAATAAATCCATAAACTCAAAAAAAAAATTTCAAACCCTATTTTCTTTTCAAAATAAATCTAGGGTTTAATCAATCTACCTCTCTCTCTTTTCTAATTTTCAAATAAAACCCAAGATAATATTTGAAAATATATGAGAATCTATTTCAAATCTTGCAAAATATTTAAATTGCATCAAACCCTATATTTCATATTTTCTGGAATTAATTTGATGCCCCAACTATTTTATTTTTGCCTCCTTTAATTTCTGGAAATACTAATAAAACAAAAGTAGCACACACAAAAAAAAAGGCAGCCAAGCGGCCAGGTCCAAGTGGCCCAACCGGAGGCCACCAAGCCCACCACCATCAACTCCCCTGTCGCTTTCTTCCCGTACGGAGGAGCACGCACATGGCGTGACCATCTCCACCACCGGCGCCGTGCTCCCCCTTCCCCTTTCTATAAAGCAGCCACGGAGGGCATCCCCAACCCTAGCTCTCCCACTTCCCCCATCAGCCGCCGCCGCCACCCTCTCTTTCCTTCTCCCTCTGCTTTTTCTTTTTCTCCACCACCTGAGAAGAGAGCCGCCCCACCGGAGAGCCCCACCGACGACGCCATGGTCTTCAACGTGCCTACATGAGGAGGATCTCGCCCACGCCTACGTCGTCCACGCAGCGCAGCAGGAGCAGGAGCCGGACCGGAGCTGCTCGGGACCATCTCCTACGTCTACGTCCTCTTCAACCCGACGCCGCCTTCTTCCTCTTCACCGGCCGCTCGCCTCCGTCGTCCTCGATCTGTACCACGAAGCTGAGCACCCCCGCGTGAGCCACGCCTCTTACCCATCTTTTTCTGTCCCTGCTTCGTGTCGTAGACATCGCGCAGGGCTCGTCCACGAGCACATCCGCCATGGCCGAGTACGCATGCTGCACAAGCTCGCTTCCCTGCTACAGCCACCCTGTTTGCTGCACCAGCTACGCACTCCACCCCTTGCACGCACACAGCAAGCAGCACCATGGCGCCCATCAGCAGCACCTACGCCGTCGGCCTCCAGGGCGCACAGGATCGTTGCAGATCGTCTTCGTCGCTGTCACTCTGAACCTGAAGTCTGAAAATTTCACTTAACGCCGGCCCTTTACTTCATGTTTCTCAGTTCCCGATTCAGACACGAACTGATTCATAGCCGAGTGGCTTGCTGCCCTATTCCTTCACCAGCCGGCACGTGTTCAAATCCCCACGGCTGCATGCCAAGCCCCCCTTTTTACACCTTTATTTCTTTTTGCAGAAAATATGTCAATCTTGTATCTATTGTATCTTTTATTTTACAAGTGCAAATAAAATAAAGTATATGTCTATAATTATCAGAAAAATGTGTAGAATTTGAATATGCCATTCATGATTTTGTTTGCATCATATAGTTTAATCTTTAGTTGTGTTTTGCATATCACCTAAATAATAAAATATGGAATGTGAGGGTCATAAATATAACTAATGCCCCTATTCCATTTAATTTTGAGTAGCCCACCCATATCTTGTTTACAATTGCTAATAACATTTAATTTTGATGGTTAGAAAAATAACTTGAACCTTATAATTAAATATCGGAATCTCGGTTCCGTTTAATTTGGTTAAATTGCATCCTCTCATAATTGCCATGTCATGCATCCATGCAATCAACATGCCGATTCTTTTACCATAGTAGTGAGACGCATTTCCTATGCTTTCCAGTGTTCGTTGCTTCTTCGGGAATAGGACGATGAGTTGATGTGAGCTACGACAGGTTCTGCTACCTCTACTGGATTGCAGGCAAGGACTACTCACTTGCTATCTTTACTTGTTTTCTGTCTCTTACTCCTCCTATCTTTTGTTCCTTGCTAGCCTGATATATCGATGCTTGTGTCTCGATCCTATTTGCATGTTTACCTTGCAGCAATGATATAGCCACGCCCCCACATCCTTTTAACCTGGTGTTTGTTAGCCTTGCGAGTCGTAGCGCATGCTTAGGAGTTGCTTGTGAAGTCCTTATACACTGCTAATGTTTAGATGGTATAGTTTAATTAATGAAGACCTGTTATGTGGGAGAACTTTTATAATAAAGATAAGGCACCGGCGGAAGGCCAATTATGGTGATTTGTTCTGCTAGTGTCTCCTAGGAAAAACCGTTCTTTTCCGCTTATCCAAGAATGAGCGCCCTACCCACACGTGGGAAGACTTATGGAACCCCCCACAACTTAGTATCGGATCTGCTATATTGTGTAGAGAGCCACAAAGTAGTTCGGGTGGTTATCATTTGGAGCATACGCACGATGCATGTTGAAGATGAGAGGTTACAACTATGGGGGGAGCATATAGGTTTGCGGATGTAATGTCCCGGGTTTTTCCCCGAATTAGAATTTGCCTGTTATTTTATTTTTGCATCATCATGACATAAGCATCATCGCATCGCATATTTTTGGCAACAAAAATTATTTTTGTTAAACCCTATTTTATCTTTCTAAAATTGTCGGAAGATATTTTACCGAGACAGTCGTCTCCGTTTTCAAAATTTAATTGCCAAAATCGTTTTGCAAAATAAAATATTTTGAGAATTGCGAGAGAGTAGACCAAACCGGCCCAAGCCAACCTAACCTCCAAACCCTAGAAATCCCCTTGTAGTTTTCTGTTCCCACCCCCTGGCATCTTGCAGCCACCTCCTCCGTTTTCGTCGTTTCGCGAATCCGCCCTTCCACCTCCGTCTTTTCCTTTTCCCCCCTCTCCCTCTTTCCTCTCTTCCTTTTCTCTCCCTCTTTTCTTTTCTTTCCTTCTCCTTTTCCTCCCCTCTCCCTCCTCCGCATCCTTCCTCTGCTCCCCGAGCCGGCTTCCCCGTTGCCTACGTCTGCCTCCGACCACCCCCTTCTCTCTCCCCGGCTCGATCTCCTCCTTCCCCTAGCTCCTCCGCACCACCACGCCTCCTTCCTCGACCAGCTCGCGCCGAGCTACTCCTCCTGCTCTTCGACCCGCGCCGGCCCCGCGTGCCCATGGCCAGCTCGCCGCAGGCCGACCCCTCCTCCGGCCCGAGTTCCTCTTCCTGCCATCCTCTCCTCCCGGCCTCCCTCTTCTCCTCCCTCCTCTCCTTTCATCTCCTTCCCCATGCCCACCCCTTGCTCCCGGCCGCACCTCCCCGCTCCTCCATCTCCGGCCAGCTGCGTCTCCTCCTGACCACCACCTGCCATGGTCCTGCCTCAAGCGCCTCCGACTCCCTTCCCTGATCCTCCTCCTTCATCGATTCGTGTCCGTGCTGCTGTCCCCATGTCCGTGCTCGTGCTGCTGCTCCCGGTGTGTTTCCCGACCACGTGCCATGTCGTGCTCGTGTGTGCTGCTGCCTGTCCCTGCTGCCCGGCTCCGTGCGCATCCTCCGTGCCGCGTTCCCGACGCCTCGTGTACGTCTCCGGTGCCCGTTGCCGTGTTCCCCGGCGTCTCCCGTGTGTTTTCCCGTGTCGTGGATTTTTCCCCGACGCATTCCCCATCATGCAGTGTTCCCCGATGAGTTCCCCGATTCCGTTCCCGAAGATGTTCCCGATGCTTTTTCCCGTTCCCGACGACAAGTTCTCCAATGCCGTGAAACCCGATCCCGGAAGATGGAAACACCAAGGTCTCCTACGACTTCCGTGCAAGATGGAACGACAAGATCTTCCCCGACCGAAACCGCCAAGTTCTCCGCTTCGAGTCCGTTTGTGCCAGCCGCCTTCGTGCGCGTCCGTGAAGACCGCTGACCGAGTACCCCGATGCCGCGAACCCCGACGACCCTGAAGCCTAGAACGCCAAGGTCCGCAACGACGACGACCCGAGTACGACTACTTCCACGACGTCAACTACCTTGACTACCTCGACTCCGGATGGGACGACTACTTCGACTACTTCGACTACAACGACTACTTCGACTACTTCCTCTCCGGATCCGAAGTTTCCCCAATCCGATGTGTGACCCCAACCCTAACCCTATACCATATATATGCGTATCTTATAAACTCATGCATGCTTAATTAACATCGAACCTTTATCCATTTAGTCGAATTAATCCAACTTTAATTATGGGGTTTGTCCGGTGCATCTATATTGTGCTCCGATCCCATTTAAAATGATTTGCCATGTGTTAGGAAATAACATTGAATCACATTTAATTTGTCATGCATCATGTCATCAACATGCCTCATCTTTTTCCGTAGTAGTAAAATGCATCTTTTATGTTTCCAGTGTTTGTTGCTTCTTCGGGAATAGGACGATGAGTTGATGTGAGCAACGACTGGTTCTGCTACCTCTACCGGATTGCAGGCAAGTGATACTCCCTTGCTATCTTTGGTTGTTTTCTGTCTCTTACACCTCCTATCTTTTGTTCCTTGCTAGCCTTATATTGCGATGATTGTGTCTCGATCCTATTTGAGTGTTTACCTTGCAGCCATGATCACTAGCACAAAAAAGCTTACCCGTGGCGCACCAAAATGGATTACCCGTAGCGCAGGGGCCTGCGCCACGGATTGCCACGCCACGGGTAATATATAGCCGTGGCGCAGGCACCCATGTGCGCCACGGGTATATTTGGTTAGCCGTGGCGCACATGTCCTGGTGCGCCACGAGTACTTAGCCGTGGCGCAGGCTCGTATGTGCGCCATGGCTAGGGAGGCATATCCGTGGCGCACCACCCCACAGTGCGCCACGGCTAACGTGCGCCACGGCTAGGCTTTATGGTGCGCCACGGCTAGGCTTTCTGTATTTTTTTATATACTGTGTATTTATATAGATGCTAATACAGGTATTTATAGAGACATATTCTATAATACAATTTGCAGAACAATATACATAATACATAGATCACATGCATTATAACTGAAAATAGATATAAGTAGACAAAATTATATACATCACATGCATGCATCTCCATCGAAATCGAGTAGCAAGTTCGATCATCACATTACAAACTAAAGGAAGTTTAATTACAACACGAATTTCATCGACTGTTTGAACATAAACTACACAGGTAGATAAGCTAGGCGTCGACGGTCTTTGGGGCCGGGAAGGGGCGGACGCCTTCTTTCGTCGTGAAGGGCCGGATGTCGCCTTGTGCCTTTATACGCCGTTCCACCTCCGCATTATCAAGTAGAGCGTCGTCGTAGTAGAACATGCCTTCAACGGCGCAGACATCGTGTAGTATGATCCGCGCGAACGTCTCCTGGATGCGATAGAATTCTTGTCGAAGATCACGATCCTGGATAGTTGCCAAGTTTTCGGCCCAGCGTTGGAGTTGATCTGGCAACTTAAGTTTCTCTTCATCCCGTACGAAGGCACGGATCTGATGGATGGCGTAGTAGGCATCCCTCTCGCTGTTCTTTGGTTACGTGACGCACGCGAAGTTGATAATGTGGTGGAATGATAGCACACCTCCTCTTCCAGGTCTCTTCCTTTTGAAGACGCCTCCCCTCATACTGAAGCCAACTAGAGCATTATCCCGAGCCTTCTTGAGGCTGGTGTAGTCTTTCGGCTTGTCCTCCCTACCCGAGTCCAAATATGTGACTACGGAAAATTTCGGGCAAAGAACAAGCAGGACGCAGTACTTGTCTCTGGGCGAAACAATTTAGACAGTGTTAGAAAAATAATGATAGAAATCTAATGAAGCATCTTCATTATGGCGTAGAGAATAACTACTTACTCGGGATAGTAAGGCAAGAGAATGTAATCCTTCCACTTATTCTCCACCATGATTTCTTCGAGGTGTCTCGACATAAATTGCCAGCCATCATGGCTTCTGAAGTTGGTCTCGATCATGTAGTAGGGGTCCGCTATCGCGACACCCCCGATCTTCTCTTTTAGGACCTGGTGGGCCGTACTGAGACAGAATAAGCGGACTAAATGAGGATGGAGCCGCTTTAAGTTAAACATCTTGAAGATGTCATCAAATCGCACGAACAACAAATCCGCCGGCTCTTGTTTGCAAAAGCCATCAACTGCCTCTGGCACCTTGGCAGTGAAGAGCGGGTGTGGGTGTGTTGGATCTTTCATTTTACGAAGATCCATCTCTCGTGTCAGAACACGCTCATGCAGCATCTGCATATCCCCACTCATGAGTTGGAGCACATCAGGCGGTAACATCGGTCGACCCGCAATATGCATTTCCCGCGCAACATCTTTGCTCGGTCCTGGTCCGTCCTTAAACCGGATCGGCCGCGGAGCCGCCGGCTGGCTGCTAGAGGCATTGGCACCCTGCTGCGGCTTTGGAGGCAGCGACGGCTGGCTGGCGGATGCATAGTCGCTCTTCCTAGTTCTTTTCCGCCCCTTCTTAGGCTTCGGAGGGATGCCTCCTCCGGCCGCTAGCGCTTCACGACAGGTCCCAAGTAGTGTGTTGGGGCTTAGGATAGCTTGCGTTGCTTCTTTCTGCGTGAAGTCGTCGGCTGGAGGCGTCTCCTGAGAATCGAACAGATGCTTCGTGCACGCGGCTTTATCTGCTTGACCAGCGGGCTCGTGCGTGTGCGGAGCAGTCGGCGGTTCATCAAGAGGAGCCATTAATTCTCCGTCATCACAGCGGTCATCATTGATGTACAGTCATCGAAGATGTCGTCTTTCTGTGTCGCGGGCTCTTTAAGTTGTGGTGGTGCTGGTGCGATGGCCTTGATAGGGTTTTGCCCCAACCCGACTTGCGGTGTTGCCTGTGGAGTGTCCGGGCTTATACGGATCTGGGTTTTTGGCCATACCATGGCCCAGGGGATGCATTCACGAAGGAGCAGATGGTCCTCGGCTCCCACGGGTTGATAAGGAGGATCCACCTCATTGCAGCCCGAGAACACCCTAATCAGTGAAACCTTAAAGCAGCCATCAGGTATCGGCGTGTTGTGGTGCATGCGATTTTTGGGCGCAATGATGGTAGCCCTAGCAACATCCTTCAACTCTCCATTCACATGGTGTAGGAGAGTGCATCTAGTGTCGCCCTGCGAAGAACATGCATGTAGGATGTTAGAGATGCAAGGCAAAGGCAAAATGGATGAAGTAATATGCGTTGAGGCTACGACGCTTAGATACCGTGAGGGCGTCGAGCTCGGCCATTGTTGAGACACTGCCGACGTCTTGCGACACGTAGTCGGAGTGGGCGCCGCTTGGGGGGTTGCCGGCCGGCGAATTCTCCGGAAGAGGCGACGGCGTGGTGTGGATCGGCAGATTATCCCGAACAGGTGGAGTTGACGGCGCGATGTTGGCCGACGAAGCCGCCGACGCGGTGTTGGCCATGTTGCCTCCAAAGTCGGGCACTGGACACGGCCCTTGTCGACCTCCGTCGATCCAATCCGTTACCGAGGTCACGACGGAAGGAAGGAAACCGACGAGCGCCTTGGCCACTAGTTCGTTGACTATATCATCCTGCTTGCGCTTCTTCCTCTCCTTCCACGTCTCCTTGTCCTCGGCATAATAGTCACACCATAGGACCTTGCCATGGCCGACAACACGGCCACCTAACGGTGGCTTGTCCAGATCCCACCCCTTGACCTTGTTCAACGCCGCGTTGAATGGAGTGTCCCACACGGGCTTCGTCGATCCCTGGGAGGAGCTCTCATCCGCGGCTCTAGAACTTTCTACATCCTCCAGAGCCTTTTAGAACTTCACGACAGCAGGATCCGTCTTAAGTTCCTTGCTAACCGGGTCCTCCGTGAACCGAGCCCTGACAAAATTTCTAGTCTGCTTGTCTTTAAATTTGTCGAAGGGGTTAGGGATGCCCTTAGCTGCCCACTCAGCATCCTGCTTCTCCCATTTGGGTTCAGCCGCGAAGTAACCACCACTTCCGAGATGGTGGTGTCCTACATTCTTCGAGTTCATCCACCTCCCCCATTCACTCATTTTCTTGGATACAGGTAGTCCGAGCCTGCCCCGGAAAGTCCTAAGGTCTTCTTCGTTGACCCGCTCCTTGTTCCAGATCTCCTCGGGACTTTTATCGTCTTCGATCAATTTTTTGACCCTAGATCTCCAACTAGACAAGGCCGTGCTCATCTTCGTGAGGGCAAAGTTGTTGACGGCATTGAGTTTGTTCAAATCATGATTACCGTCTTCATCGGCCCTGTAGGGCGGCGGGAACTCATACCGTTCGTGCAGCCTCTTGATGAGGCGGAGGCGCAAACCCGCTTTATTATCATCCCTTATGTTATCCTCATAGACAGGGACGACCTCTCGAAGGATGCATGCCACTTGGAGGCCATAACCTGCGGCGACCCCTGTAGGCTCTAGAGGCGCCCCACCGTCGGACACTTGGGTGATCGCTTGCCTCAAGGCCCGGACCTTGTTCTTACTCCTCTCCTTCCTAGCCTTTTTGGCTTGGCTACCATCTGTGCGTTCTCCGCCATCGGTGGTCGCGCCGCCATCCCCGACGCCACTAGTAGTGGTATCGTTGCCATCCTCGGCGCCACTATTATTGGCGCCCTCATTGCCATCCTCGGCGCCACTATTATTGGCGCCCTCGGCAACATCCCTGGTCGGCTCATCGAAGTATCTCCAGAAGTCCGCATTCTTCTCTCTGGCTAGTTCTTCCACGCTTAACTGCCGAGAAGAAGCTCCGGCCTCATTGTTGTTAGCCATGTGTTCTGCGTGTGACAGCAAAATGGAACGTGTTAGTTAAAAGAAACAAAAAAATATATATGCCGATGTTGTATCGAAATGTCGAATCATTTCCGTTCCGGCAAATTTCCGGCGGCACTCCTATTGCCAAAAATTAGCAAAGGTCATGCAGAATTTTTCACGGAAAAATTCGGCATGACCTTTGCTAATTTTTGGCCATAGGAGCGCCGGAAATTTGCCGAAACGGAAATGAATCGACATTTCGGCAAAACATCGGCACTCATCTAAAATCCCTGCAAAGTTCACAACAAAACTGGCACACAACTCCAGCAAGAATACAAACATTCATCACAGACGAACCGGCACACAACTCCGGCAATATACAAACATTCATCACACATATAAACCGGCACACAACTCCGGCAGTATAACATTGAACAAAAATAAACCGGCACACAACTCCGGATTCCATCACATGCATCCTACCTTGCTTCAACTTAACCAGCAGCAAGCAACTGTAGCACCCCTACTAGCAGCCTTCAACACCACCACCACAACCTGCAAGCAACATCAAAAACACAATTAGAGGAGCAACCTGGCAGCAGCAGTTTTCAATTTTTTTGGTGAACCAAACGAGCTCTGAAAATTCTGAATTTTTTACAAGAGCAATGTATAACTATTGTTGACCTACTGTAGAAATTTCAGATTAATCAGAGTCGATTTGAGTTGTTCAAAAATTGTAGAGAATTTCAGCCAGAATTTTGCCGAATTTTGAATACTGAATATTTTTTTGATAAATTGTTAATTTTGCATTCTATTTTTCCTAAGCCCTAACCCTAACCCTAAATTCTATTTTGTTGATAATCTGCTACTGCCTAAACAAATTGTGCAAGCAAAATTATGCAATCAAGCAAAATTATGGTCCTAAAATTACTATTGCTATTGGTACTGCTAAAACTGCCTTCAGTGCTCATGTGTCAGCTCCATGGAGCCATGGCTCCACCCCAGCACCGACCACCAGTCCACCATCTCATGTCTCCCATGAGATGGCACTACGAGATTTTTTTCTAAATATTTTTCGTATGAAATTTAGAGGATTATAATATTTATTAACTATTATTTTACTTGTGAGATTATATAGCATGAAAACAAGGCTCGGTGCACCCTAACAATATGAAAAAAATAAAAAAAATGGGTTAAGCATTTCGTCAAACACCTTGTGGGCGGGGAAGGAGGAGGATGGCTCAGGGGAGGAGTGTACCTGTCGTCGGAGGAGGAAGGTCGCTGACCGGAGGAGGAGGGGAGGACGAGGCGCACCGGTGCGCTGGGAGAGGAGGAGGCCAGCCGTGGGTGGGGAGGGAGGATGAAGGCGAGCGGGGAGGGAGGGAGGAGGATGGCCGGGCGTGGGCGGGGAGAGGAGGTGGAGGGACGGCGTGCGGCGGGGAGGAGGAGGGGAGGAGGGCCGGCCGGGCGGAGAGGATGGCCGGGCGCGGGCGCGAGCGGGGGAGGGAGGGAGGCTGGCGGCGGTGTTCGATCGGAGCAGTGGACGCGAAGGAGAAGGAGATGTACTGGACACTTAGCGAAATTTGGAGGTGTTCGCGCGCACCGACCACTATAGTGGCAGGGCCTATCTTAGCCGTGGCGCAGGGTTGTGGGCCTGCGCCATGTGTATTATGGATAGCCGTGGAGCGGGTTCGACTGCCTGCGCCACGGGTAAGTTACCCATGGCGCAAGTTTGTGCCCTGTGCCACGGCTAAGGAGTTTTTTTATATTTTCTTTTTGCATTTTGTTTTTCATTTTGTGCATTTCATTTAAGACATTCATTTTCATTTAATACTTCTTACAACTGCATTTCATTTATAATATTTCTTATCATTGAATTTTGCATTTTCATTTTTCATTGCATTTCATTTATAATATTTCTTATCATTGCATTTTGCATTTAATTTCATTTAAGACACACATTTCAATATTAGGATTACATGTGATATTGCAATTTAATTTTAAGACACATTTAAAATAATAAAAATACTTAATATTAGGATATCTAATTAATATTCCGATGATATTAGAATTACAAATTCTAGGATATTAAATTTATAATAGTAGGATATCCTAATATTCTGATGATATTAGGATTACAAATTCTAGGATACTTAATTTATAATATTAATTCCTAGGATTACAAAATCGAGCATCGTATTTTCCACACCATCTAGCAAGTGTTTCACAATCTTCTTTCCCTTCTTGGTGGCGGTTGAATAATTTAGACCCGGAACATCTCGACTTCTTCTTGCGAACGGAAGACCACTTGACTTGGGTAGTGTTGTCCTACTTCTTCTTGTGGTGTATGTTTCTTCTTCGTCGTCGTCGTCATCTTCCATCTTTGGGTCTCCGTACTGGTCGAAATCTTGCTCATTGGTGACTCCATCCATTCCGATGATGCTCCTTTTTCCTCTTCTCACGACAACACGGCTAGGCATTGTCGGGTCGGTGATGAAGAAGCATTGGTCAACTTGGCTAGCCAGTACCCATGGTTCAGTTTTCACGATGACGCTCGCGGTAGCAGCAGACTTGGAGGCTTCGGGTATAGACATGGTGGTGAAATATTCGTCTTCTTTTTTTGGACTGACGCTCTTAGCCCATCTGACACGGAACATCGGCACCTTGTCTCCAGATTAGTCCAGCTCCCAGATCTCCTCGATCCTTCCATAGTACCTTTCTTTGACGTCACCGGTGAAGGATTCCATCGTTACCCCTGAGTTCTGATATTCGCTATTCCTGTCTTTTTCCTCCATGTAGAATGTGTAACCGTTGATATCGTATGCCTGATATGTCATCAGGTTGGGCGCGGGGCCCTGTGACAAGAGGAATATGAGTTTTCCTTCTACGGAAGTCATTGACGGAGGATTATCTAGAAGGTGGCGTTTGAACCAACGCGTGAAGGTGGTGTTGTGCTCTTTGATTATTTCGACGTCCGTTCGATGCTGACCACGTTCACTGTACTTCTTCTCGATAAAGTTTTTGTGCTTTTCCAACCAAGGATCGACCACTTGTATGTGTTGTAGCGCTACAATGTTTGCACTGTCAAAGTCGGCACGTCGGCCAGAGTCGTCCACTTGTAGTTCCCTCCTGCCTGTTTTGTGACCTGCTCCATCGAGCCTGCCAATGTGCTTATTTTTGGGCAGACCAACAGGGTTCTCGACGTCTAGAAAATTCGTGCAGAAAGAGATGCACTCTTTGGTGAGATAGCCCTGGACGATGCTTCCATCTGGACTTGCCCTGTTACGAACGTATCCTTTGATGACACCATTCATCCTTTCGAATGGCATCATGCCGTGCAGGAACATCGGCCCGAGCTGGATGATATCATCCACGACATGGATCAGCAAATGCACCATAACGTCGAACAATGCGGGAGGAATCTCAAGCTCATTTAGTATCACAATGATCTCTTCCTGTAGCTTTACGGCTTTCTTCATGCTGATCGACTTTCGAGAGATGACGTCGAAAAAGTTGCATAGGTCCAATAGCGTTTGGCGGACATGTGGGTCCATTATCCCTCGGTGTGTAACCGGAAGTATCTGCATCATCAGCACGTGATATTCATGAGACTTCATCCCGCTGAACTTTTGTTTCGCTGCGTCTAGATATCTACTTATCTTCCCCGCGTAACCGGAAGGAAATTTCACTCCGGGAAGGCACTTGATAAACTATTCGATCTCCTTCTGGCTTAGAGTGAGGCACGAAGGAGGGCAGTAATAGTCATTCTGTTTCGCATTTTTGCCCTTCCGACGACCTTTCGTCTCCTCCTCCTCAGACAGATCATTATCATCGTCAGGGCGTCCTCCGTGGAGATCTTTCCTGATTCCCAATGATCTTAGGTCGTTTCTTGCTTTCGGCCCATCTTTGGTCCTCTTCGGCATGTTGAGAAGGGTGCCAAGCAGACTCTCGCACACGTTCTTCGTGATATGCATGACATCAAGGCTATGAGGTGTTTCGAGGATCTTCCAATATGGCAAGTCCCAGAAAACATACCTTGTTTTCCATACCTTCAGCAGTGGTGGCGGAGCCTTTTGCTTCTTCCCCGGCAGAGGGCACTCATCCCAGCTTGTCAACAACATGTCGATTTCTTCGGCGCTCCTCTTACGTGGGGCTCTTCGGATCTCAATGGTACCATCGAATAGCTCTTTGCGTTTTCTCCACGGGTCATCCTTGCGAAGCCACCTTCGATGTCCCGTGAACACTGTTTTTGAAGACCCGGGATCTTTCTCTAGCTGCATATATGTTGTATCGTCCATGCACCTAGCGCATGCACAGTGTCCGTGGGCCACGTGGCCTGCGATATATCCGTAACCGAGATAGTCCTGCACCGTCGTGATCAACGCGGCTCTCATAGGGAAGTAATCTTCCGCGACGGCGTCCCATGTGCTGACCCCTACATTCCATATCTTGTGTAGCTCATCTCTCAAGAGCTGCAGATACAGATTGATGTCGTTTCCTGTTTGTTTCGGCCCTTGGATTAGCATGCTCATGTGAATGTACTTCCTCTTCATGCACAACCATGGGGGTAGGTTGTATATCCATACAAACACGGGCCACGTGCTATGTGTGTCGCTCTGGTTGCCAAACGGATTGAGCCCATCGGTGCTCACGCCCAACCTGACATTTCTTGGATCGTTCCCATAAGTTGGGTATTCAAAGACCAAAGTCTAACGCTTCCCACTGCTTAGCATCTGAAGGGTGTCTCAGCATCTTATCCGTCTCTTCGTTTTCCGGCTTATTCCTTTCCGCTTGCTTCCTTACGATCTGTGAAAAGCCGCTACAGACGAGGAATGATCGGAAGGTACCATACCACTTTCCGAGGAGCTTTCTTTTTCCCTTTCTTGTATCGAGCAGCGCCGCACACCGGACATGCAGTTGTCTCCGCATCATTTTCCGGATAAATGAAGCAATCATTGATGCAAACGTGGTATTTGATGCGCGGTAAATCAAAAGGGCACACAATTTTTTTGGCCTCTTCGATACTACTAGGACACGTGTTCCCCTCAGGAAGATGATCGTTCCAAAATTTCAAGTTCTCGTCGAAGCTTGCGTCTGTCCATTTGTGTTTTGCCTTCATCTGCAGAGCCATGAGCGTTACTTTCAAGCGGGTATCCTCGGGCCCACATCCCGCATACAACGGAGCATTCGAGTCTATGTCCAGCTGCGCCAGCTTAGCCTCTCTAGCAGCGTTACTCGACTTTCTGAGAAGCAATTCTTGAACATGAGGGTCCCACACGACTGAAGTTAGCACAGTCGGCGTGCCCGCGTCTTCTCCACCATTAACGTCGGCTTCTTCTTCATCATCATGCCCGACATATTCTTCGTCATCATAATCGGGAGGCGCCTCTTCATCTTCCTGATCATTTCCCGCCGCGCCCCCATGGACGTCCTCATCATCATCCTCGTAAGTGAAGTCATCCATAAAACCTTTCCTGAGCAGATGCTCCTGCAATGTGCCGAAAAAGGGATCAAGCACGGTGCCGAGTTTGCATGTTCGACATGGACACTTTATCCCGGTGTCGTTGTTTTTAACCATCACGGTCATCGCATATTTCAAATATCTAGAAACAATACTTTCGCTCATCATGATGACCATTGTCGCCTACGCTCTACATATAGAACAAACGAATTATATTAGAAACAAAATATTTCACGGAAAAATTCGGCATGACCTTTGCTAATTTTTAGCCCCTAGGAGTGCCGGAAAATTCGCCGAAATGGAAATGAATCTACATTTCGGCGAAAACATCGGAAACTCATCATTTTGATCATGGCATACACATATGCAAACACACGCCGGCGCATCACAACCTTCTTCATCATTACATTCACATACATATGCGCGCCCGTCGCGTCCCGCACGCGCAACAACAACCACCACCCACACATCACAATCTTCTCATCCATCGATCACACATACAACCCACACACATCACAACCTTCTCATATCCATCACATACAACCACACACATCACAACATTCTCATCCATCACATAAACTCACCGTCAAGAGGGCGAGAGACGTCGAAAGAGAGAGCGCCCGGAGGAGGAAGATCGAGCACGAGATGTGGGAGATGTTTCCTCACATATATGGAGCAAGTAAGTAGATTTAGGTGGCAAAAATATGTGAAGAGGGAGAAGAAAATGAGGTGGGGAGGAGGAAGGGACGACCAGATCTGAAAATTATTGGGGAAGAAGAGGAGAAGAGGGTGTGGTGGTGGGTGCAGCCAAAAAGTTAAAGTGTAGCCAGGCTTAGCCGTGGCGCACATGACTAGGCTGCGCCAATAGTATATCTTAGCCGTGGCGCACAGGAACGCAGTGCGCCACGGCTAAGTTGGGATAAAGGTGCTAGCAGAAAAGGAAAACCTGGGCCCACACTTAGCCGTGGCGCACCTGAAAGAGGTGCGCCACGGATAAGTGGCCACCGAAAGTGGCACTGGAGCCCACACTTAGCCGTGGCGCACCGGCGGGAGGCTACGCCACACATATTTTCCTAGCCGTGGCGCACATAATTTAGATGCGCCACGCGTACTTGTGCGCAGACCGGCCGGCCAGGGTCCAACTTAGCCGTGGCGCAGGGGCGTGCAGCGTGCGCCACGGCTATTAGCCTACCCGTGGCGCAGGCCCAGGTGGTGCGCCACGCATACTTAGCCGTGGGGCAGGACTCTCTTAGTGCGCCACGGCTATAGATCCCACCTATAAGCATTTTCCTGCTAGTGGATATAGCCACTCCCCCACATCCTATTAACCCTATTGTTTGTTTACCTTGTTGGCTTTGCGAGTCGTAGCGCATGCTTAGGTTTGTTTTGCCCGAGTCTTTTTATCTTTATCTAGTTTTGCCTTAATATGATAGTTGGGTTAATTCACATGATAATCCTTAATGTTTGGCGATGGGAATATTTAATAAAGATAAGGCACTGGCGGAAGGCCAATCGTGGTGTTTTGTTCTGCTAGTGTCGCCTAGGACCCGAGTTCTTGTCCTCTGATCCAAGACTGAGCGCAGTACCCACATGTGCGAGGAAATGGGACTCCCCTTGACCTAGTATCGGATCTGCAGCCTTGTCCAGGGTGCCACAAGTAGTTCGGGTGTTTCCATTTGCGCGGCGCTTTATTACATTGTTGCATGTACATGGATGGGACGCCACCGGAAGATATGATACGTGATGGTTACTTACGGTAGGGCTTGCGGTACGTTCGTTTACCGAGTGTGGAAGGAGGGGCAATCATATGAGTGTGCCTCCCGACACCGTCCTCGCAATGGCAAGGACCGCCTCGGAGCTTCGGCCAGACATTCGATGCGGATCAGACCTAGCTAGGTGGTTCCCTGGACAAGTGTGGTAGTGAAGGAAAGTGTAGTGTCGGATACCCTGCCAGCATACCCCGGAAGTGTGCTAATTGCATGGCGCGAAGGGTTGATCAACGTGTGGTTACATTTGTGCACCCCTGCAAGGTTAAATCTTTTCGAAAAGCCGTGTCCGCGGTTATGGACGACTTGGTGAAATGTGCTGGCTAACAACATCATATACAACTTACACCTAATGATTATAATTTGACTAGTAAGATAGATTAATTGAATAATAACCTATGAAATTGCCAACGGTGTGAGTGCCTTTGGGGTTGTTGCTCGTGGGTTAACCGGGCTGGTAAGGAATTGGCTGGGTATGTTTGGTGTTAGCATAGTTGGTTATCTATGCGCTCTCTTACCTTGTCTCTATTAGACAAAAGTTGTAGCTTGTCTCTATAAGTTGTTAGTGCTGCTTGCCGCCGCCTCAATCTCTAACCCTCTTTCCCCGGAATTCCAGTTTTGATATCTTGTGAGTATTACTTGCCAGTACTTCGTATGGTACGGACCCCTTCGGGGATGCTATTCCAATGCAGCCGACAGGTTTGAAGTCTGACGACGTTAGCTTGGGAATCCCTTCGGCTAGGCTTGGCCTGGGCAGGGTTATGGTGCCTTTGGTTATCCTCAGGACTCTTAGTCCAATTTGTATTCTTATCCGTAGCCGGATACTATTCGCTTCCGCTGTTGTTTGGATCTTTGTAATGTATCTTTTGAATTCTTGACTCGTGAGTCGTTGTTGTATATAAATGTTCTTTTGTGGGTTCCATCGAGAACTATTGTAATATTATCACAATTCCACCCGCATAACGTGTGTGTTGCGACGTGCACGTTATGCCTGGTGGGCGTCCTAGGATCGTTATTATGTGGATTTGGCGGAAATCGCTAAGTCTACATAGTACCGATCCGTGGGGCGTTACAAAGTGGTATCAGAGCCATGGTTCTTCGATACCCCGCGGGTCCAGTCTGCCTGTAGGATACCCTAGCTAATGGTCGTTGTTTTTAGAGTGTCCAAACTATTTTACTAAAAATTATTTGGAAAGGTAGGATTCTTGTTTATTCCTTACCTCTATTCTATTTCCTCTCTTACCTTTATGTGTTTTAAATCTTCTCTCTTACCTATCTTCCGAGTTATAGCATCTTCGTGGGTGGACGATCTCTTGCCTTTTATCCTAATAGGTTCGATCTTCAGAAGAATCTCAATAGACGGATATCGACATCGACATGAGCAAGAACCTCTTGTTAGTGGTGTCGAGAAGATCAACATGGCGCAAGAAGATTTGATACTTTAACCCCTCTCTTCTCCTCCCCGGCCGTAGCGTGGATCTCGGGTCGAGATCCCTTGTTAGTGGTGTCGGTTGTAATGTCCCGGTTTTTTCCCCGAATTAGAATTTGCCTGTTATTTTATTTTTGCATCATCATGATATCAGCATCATCGCATCGCATATTTTTGGCAACAAAAATTATTTTTATTAAACCTTATTTTATTTTTCTAAAATTGTCGGAAGATATTTTACCGAGACAGTCGTCTCCGTTTTCAAAATTTAATTGCCAAAATCGTTTTGCAAAATAAAAATATTTTGAGAATTGCGAGAGAGTAGCCCAAACCGGCCCAAGCACACTTAACCTCCAAACCCTAGAAATCCCCTGGTATTTTTCTGTTCCCACCCCCTGGCATCTTGCAGCCACCCTCCTCCGTTTTCGTCGTTTCGCGAATCCGCCCTTCCACCTCCGTCTTTTCCTTTTCCCCCCTCTCCCTCTTTTCTCTCTTCCTTTTCTCTCCCTCTTTTCTTTTCTTTCCTTCTCCTTTTCCTCCCCGCTCCCTCCTCCGCATCCTTCCTCTGCTCCCCAAGCCAGCTTCCCCGTTGCCTACGTGTGCCTCCGACCACCCCCTTCTCTCTCCCCGGCTCGATCTCCTCCTTCCCCTAGCTCTTCTGCACCACCACGCCTCCTCCCTCGACCAGCTCGCGCCGAGCTACTCCTCCTGCTCTTCGACCCGCACCGGCCCCGCGCGCCCGTGGCCAGCTCGCCGCAGGCCGACCCCTCCTCCGGCCAGAGTTCCTCTTCCCGCCATCCTCTCCTCCCGGCCTCCCTCTTCTCCTCCCACCTCTCCTTTCCTCTCCTTCCCCATGCCCACCTCTTGCTCCCGGCCGCACCTCCCCGCTCCTCCATCTCCGGCCAGCTGCGTCTCCTCCTGGCCACCACCTGCCGTGGTCCTACCTCAAGCGCCTCCGGCTCCCTTCTCTGATCCTCCTCCTTCAGCGATTTATGCCCGTGCTGCTGTCCCCATGTTCGTGCTCATGCTGCTGCTCCCGGTGTGTTTCCCGACCCCGTGCCATGTCGTGCTCGTGTGTGCTGCTGCCTGTCCCTGCTGCCCGGCTCCGTGCGCATCGTCCGTGCTGCGTTCCCGACGCCTCGTGTCCGTCTCCGGTGCCCGTTGCCGTGTTCCCCAGCGTCTCCCATGTATTTTCCCGTGTCGTGGATTTTTCCCCGACGCGTTCCCCGTCATGCAGTGTTCCCCGATGAGTTCCCGAAGATGTTCCCGATGCTTTTCCCGTTCCCGACGACAAGTTCTCCAATGCCGTGAAGCCCGATCCCGGAAGATGGAAATGCCAAGGTCTCCTACGACTCCGTGCAAGATGGAACGACAAGATCTTCCCCGACCGAAACCGCCTAGTTCTCCGCTTCGAGTCCGTTTGTGCCGGCCACCTTCGTGTGCGTCCGTGAAGACCGGTGACCGAGTACCCCGATGCCGCAAACCCCGATGACCCTGAAGCCCGGAACGCCAAGGTCCGCAACGACGACGACCCGAGTACGACTACTTCCACGACGTCGACTACCTCGACTCCGGATGGGACGACTACTTCGACTACAACGACTACTTCGACTACTTCCTCTCCGGATCCGAAGTTTCCCCAATCCGATGTCTGACCCCAACCCTAACCCTATACCATATATATGTGTATCTTATAAACTCATGCATGCTTAATTAACATCGAACCTTTATCCATTTAGTCGAATTAATCCAACTTTAATTATGGGGTTTGTCCGGTGCATCTATATTGTGCTCCGATCCCATTTAAAATGATTTGCCATGTGTTAGGAAATAAAATTGAATCACATTTAATTTGTCATGCATCATGTCATCAACATGCCGCATCTTTTGCCGTAGTAGTAAAATGCATCTTTTATGTTTCCAGTGTTTGTTGCTTCTTCGGGATAGGACGATGAGTTGATGTGAGCAACGACAGGTTCTGCTACCTCTACCGGATTGCAGGCAAGTGATACTCCCTTGCTATCTTTGCTTGTTTTCTGTCTCTTACACCTCCTATCTTTTGTTCCTTGCTAGCCTTATATTACGATGCTTGTGTCTCGATCCTATTTGCATGTTTACCTTGCAGCCATGATATAGCCACTCCCCCACATCCTATTAACCCTATTGTTTGTTTACCTTGTTGGCTTTGCGAGTCGTAGCGCATGCTTAGGTTTGTTTTGCCCGAGTCTTTTTATCTTTATCTAGTTTTGCCTTAATATAATAGTTGGGTTAATTCACATGATAATCCTTAATGTTTGGCGATGGGAATATTTAATAAAGATAAGGCACCGCGCGGAAGGCCAATCGTGGTGATTTGTTCTGCTAGTGTCGCCTAGGACCCGAGTTCTTGTCCTCTGGTCCAAGACTGAGCGCACTACCCACATGTGGGAGGAAATGGGACTCCCCTCGACCTAGTACCGGATCAGCAGCCTTGTCCAGGGCGCCACAAGTAGTTCGGGTGTTTCCATTTGCGCGGCACTTTATTACATTGTTGCAGGTACACGGATGGGACGCCGCCGGAAGATATGATACGTGATGGTTACTTATGGTAGGGCTTGCAGTACGTTTGTTTATCGAGTGTAGAAGGAGGGGCAATCGTATGAGTGTGCCTCCCGACACCGTCCTCGCAACGGCTAGGCCCGCCTCGGAGCTTCGGCCGGACTTTCGATGCGGATCAGAACTAGCTAGGTGGTTCCCTGGACAAGTGTGGTAGTGAAGGAAAGTGTAGTGTCGGATACCCTGCCAGCATACCCTGGAAGTGTGCTAATTGCATGGCGCGAAGGGTTAAACAACGTGTGGTTACATTTGTGCACCCCTGCAGTGTTAAATCTTTTCGAAAAGCCGTGTCCGCGGTTATGGACGACTTGGTGAAATGTGCTGGCTAACAAGATCATAGACAACTTACACCTAATGATTATAATTTGACTAGTAAGATAGATTAATTGAATAATAACCTATAAAATTGCCAACGGTGTGAGTGCCTTTGGGCTTGCAGCTCGTGGGTTAACCGGGCTGGTAAGGAATTGGCTGGGTATGTTTGGTGTTAGCATAGTTGGTTATCTATGTGCTCTCTTACCTTGTCTTTATTAGACGAAAGTTGTAGTGTGTCTCTATAAGTTGTTAGTGCTGCTTGCCGCCGCCTCAATCGCTAACCCTCTTTCCCCGGAATTCCAGCTTTGATATCTTGTGAGTATTAATTGCCAGTACTTCGTATAGTACTGACCCCTTCGGGACTACTATTCCAATGCAGCCGACATGTTTGAAGTCTAATGACGTTAGCTTGGGAATCCCTCCGGCTAGGCTTGGCCTAGGCAGGGTTATGGTGCCTTTGGTTATCCTCAGGACTCTTAGTCCAATTTGTATTCTTATCCGTAGCCGGATACTATTCGCTTCCGCTGTTGTTTGGATCTTTGTAATGTATCTTTTGAATTCTTGACTCGGTGAGTCGTTGTTGTATATAAATGTTCTTTTCTGGGTTCCATCGAGAACTATTGTAATGTTATCACAATTCCACCTGCATAACGTGTGTTTTGCGACGTGCATGTTATGCCTGGTGGGCGTCCTAGGATCGTTATTATGCGGATTTGGCGGAAATCGCTATGTCTACATAGTACCAATCCGCGGGGCGTTACAGCGGACTGGGCGTTTACCGCTTGTGGAAGGAGGAGCAATTGTATGAGTGTTATCCTCCCGAAGCTGTTCTCGCAACTTTTGGGCCCGTAAAGGAGTTTCGGCCAGGCTCCCGACGTGGATCAGTCTCAGATAGGTGGCTCTCTATCCAATGTAGTAGTGATGGGGAAGGTCGTGTTGAGATACCTAAATGCCTTTGTAGCATGTGGTTGATCGAACGTGTATGGTTACATTTCGGCACCCCTGCAGGGTTTAATCTTTTCGAAAAGCCGTGTCCGCGGTTATGGACGACTTGGGTAATGTGCTGGCTAAAAAGATCATAGACATCACCGTACTCTTAAATAGTAAATTTGCATAGTAAATAGACTTACTAGAATAATAATATGATTAAAACTTGATCAATGTGTGAGTGCCCGGACTTCTTCCTCGTGCGTCTATGATACGATGGAGTTGTCTTAGGGCAGGTTTGTTTCGTGATTAGATTAGCTTAGTCGAGATGCGCTCTCTTTCCTTATTCTAATTAGATGAACGTTGTAGCGTGTCTCTATAAGTTGATAGTGCTGTTTGTCGCCGCTTCAATCGCTAACCCTCTTCCCCGAAATTCAATCTTTGATATCTTGTGAGTATTCCTTGCCAGTACTTCTACTAGTACTGACCCCTTCGGGGCTGCTATTCCAATGCAGCCGACAGGTTTGAAGTCTGACGACGTTAGCTTGGGAATCCCTCCGGCTTGGCCTGGGCAGGGTTATGGTGTCTTTGGTTATCTTCAGGACTCTTAGTCCAATTTGTATCTTGTCCGTAGCCGGATGCTATTTCGCTTCCGTTGATATTTGGATCTTTGTAATGTATCTTTTGTAGTCTTGACTCGGTGAGTCGTTGTTGTATATATGTTCTTTTGTGGGTTCCATCGTGAACTATTGTAATGATCATCGCAAATCCACCCGCATAACGTGTGTGTTGCGACGTGCACGTTATGCCTGGTGGGCGTCCTAGGATCGTTATTATGCGGATTTGGCGGGATCGCTCAAATCTGCATAGTGCCGATCCCGGGGCGTTACAAAGTGGTATCTGAGCTCTGGTTTTTCGATACCCCACGGGTCCGCTCTACCTGTAGGATACCCTATCTAATGGTCGTTGTTTGTAGAGTGTCAAAACTATTTTCTTTACTAAAAGTAATTTGAAAAGATCTCATTAGGAAATCTTGTTTATTCCTTACGTCTATTCTATTCCCCCTCTTGCCTATGTATTTTCAGTCTTCTCTCTTATCTATCTTTCGGTTATAGCATCTTCGTGGGTGGACGATCTCTTGCCTTTTACCTAATAGGTTCGCTCTTCGGAAGCAATCTTGAAGGATGAACATCACCATCGACGTGACCAAGAATCTCTTGTTAATGGTGTCGAGAAGATCAACATGACGTAGCAAGACTCGATAGTTTACTATGCTCTTCTCCTCCCCGACGGTAGCGTGGATCTCGGGGCGAGATCCCTTGTTAGTGGTGTCGATTGTAATGTCCCGGGGTTTTTCCCCAAATTAGATTTTGTTTGTTATTTCTTTGCATCATCATGACATCGTCATCATATCACCTTGCATAGTTTTGACAAAATAATAAATCCATAAATTCAAAAAAAAATTTCAAACCCTATTTTCTTTTCAAAATAAATCTAGGGTTTAATCAATCCACCTCTCTTTTCTACTTTTCAAATAAAACCCAAGATAATATTTGAAAATATATGAGAATCTATTTCAAATCTTGCAAAATATTTAAATTGCATCAAACCCTATATTTCATATTTTCTGGAATTAATTTGATGCCCCAACTATTTTATTTTTGCCTCCTTTATTTTCTGGAAATACTAATAAAACAAAAGTAGCACACACACAAAAAAAAGGCAGCCAAGCGGCTAGGCCCAAGTGGCCCAACCGGAGGCCACCAAGCCCACCACCATCACCTCCCCTGTCGCTTTCTTCCCGTACGGAGGAGCACGCACATGGCGTGACCATCTCCACCACCGGCGCCGTGCTTCCCCTTCCCCTTTCTATAAAGCAGCCACAGAGGGCATCCCCAACCCTAGCTCTCCCCCTTCCCCCATCAGCCGCCGCCGCCACCCTCTCTTTCCTTCTCCCTCTGCTTTTTCTTTTTCTCCACCACCCGAGAAGAGAGCCGCCCCACCGGAGAGCCCCACCGACGACGCCATGGTCTTCAAAGCGCCTACATGAGGAGGATCTCGCCCACGCCTACGTCGTCCACGCAGCGCAGCAGGAGCAGGAGCAGGAGCCGGACCGGAGCTGCTTGGGACCATCTCCTACGTCTACGTCCTCTTCAACCCGACGCCGCCTTCTTCCTCTTCACCGGCCGCTCGTCTCCGTCGTCCTCGATCTGTACCACGAAGCCGAGCACCCCCACGTGAGCCACGCCTCTTACCCATCTTTTTCTGTCCCTGCTTCGTGTCGTAGACATCGCGCATGGCTCGTCCACGAGCACATCCACCATGGCCGAGTACGCATGCCGCAGAAGCTCGCTTCCCTGCTACTGCCACCCTGTTTTCTGCACCAGCTGCGCACTCCACCCCTTGCACGCACACACCAAGCAGCACCCTGGCGCCCATCAGCAGCACCTACGCCGTCGGCCTCCAGGGCGCACAGGATCGTTGCAGATCGTCTTCGTCGCTGTCACTCTGAACTTGAAGTCTGAAAAATTCAGTTAACGCCGGTCCTTTACTTCATGTCCTCTCAGTTCCCGATTCAGACACGAACTGATTCATAGCCCAGTGGCTTGCTGCCCTGTTCCTTCACCAGCCGGCCCGTGTTCAAAATCCCCACGGCTGCACACCAAGCCCCCCTTTTTTATCCTTTATTTCTTTTTGCAGAAATATGTCAATCTTGTATCTATTGTATCTTTTATTTTACAAGTGCAAATAAAATAAAGTATATGTCTATAATTATCAAAAAAATGTGTAGAATTTGAATATGCCATTCATGCTTTTGTTTGCATCATATAGTTTAATCTTTAGTTGTGTTTTGCATATCACCTAAATAATAAAATATTGAATGTGAGGGTCATAAATATAACTAATGCCTCTATTCCATTTAATTTTGAGTAGCCCACCCATATCTTGTTTACAATTGCTAATAACATTTAATTTTGATGGTTAGAAAAATAACTTGAACCTTATAATTAAATATCGGAATCTCGGTTCCGTTTAATTTGGTTAAATTGCATCCTCTCATAATTGCCATGTCATGCATCCATGCAATCAACATGCTGATTCTTTTACCGTAGTTGTAAGACGCATTTCCTACGCTTTCCATTGTTCGTTGCTTCTTCAGGAATAGGACGATGAGTTGATGTGAGCTACGACAGGTTCTGCTACCTCTATGTATCGATGCTTGTGTCTCGATCCTATTTGCATGTTTACCTTCCAGCCATGATATAGCCACACCCCCACATCCTTTTAACCTGGTGTTTGTTAGCCTTGCGAGTCGTAGCGCATGCTTAGGAGTTGCTTGTGAAGTCCTTATACACTGCTGATGTTTAGATGGTATAGTTTAATTAATGAAGACCTGTTATGTGGGAGAACTTTTATAATAAAGATAAGGCACCGGCGGAAGGCCAATTATGGTGATTTGTTCTGCTAGTGTCGCCTAGGAAAAACCGTTCTTTTCCGCTTATCCAACAATGAGCGCCCTACCCACACATGGGAAGACTTATGGAACCCCCCGCAACTTAGTACCGGATCTGCTATATTGTGTAGAGAGCCACAAAGTAGTTCGGGTGGTTACCATTTGGAGCATACGCACGATGCATGTTGAAGATGAGAGGTTACAACTATGGGGGGAGCATATAGGTTTGCGGACTGGGCGTTTACCGCATGTGGAAGGAGGAGCAATCGTATGAGTGTTATCCTCCCGAAGCCGTTCTCGCAACTTTTGGGCCCGCAAAGGAGTTTCGGCCGGGCTCCCGACGTGGATCAGTCTCAGATAGGTGGCTCTCTATCCAATGTAGTAGTGATGGGGAAGGTCGTGTTGAGATACCTAAATGCCTCTGTGGCATGTGGTTGATTGAACGTGTATGGTTACATTTGGGCACCCCTGGAGGGTTTAATCTTTTCGAAAAGTCGTGTCCGCGGTTATGGACGACTTGGGTAATGTGCTGGCTAAAAGATCATAGACATCACCGTACTCTTAAATAGTAAATTCGCATAGTAAATAGACTTACTAAAATAATAATATGATTAAAACTTGATCAACGTGTGAGTGCCCGGACTTCTTCCTCGTGGGTCTATGATACGATGGAGTTGTCTCAGGGCGGGTTTGTTTGGTGATTAGATTAGCTTAGTCGAGATGCGCTCTCTTTCCTTATTCTAATTAGACGAACGTTGTAGCGTGTCTCTATAAGTTGATAGTGCTGTTTGTCGCCGCTTCAATCGCTAACCCTCTTCCCCGGAATTCAATCTTTGATATCTTGTGAGTATTCCTTGTCAGTACTTCTACTAGTACTGACCCCTTCGGGGCTGCTATTCCAATGCAGCCGACAGGTTTGAAGTCTGACGACGTTAGCTTGGGAATCCCTCCGGCTTGGCCTGGGCAGGGTTATGGTGCCTTTGGTTATCTTCAGGACTCTTAGTCCAATTTGTATCTTTGTAATGTATCTTTTGTACTCTTGACTCGGTGAGTCGTTGTTGTATGTATGTTCTTTTGTGGGTTCCATCGTGAACTATTGTAATGATCATCACAAATCCACCCGCATAATGTATGTGTTGCGACATGCACGTTATGCCTGGTGGGCGTCCTAGGATCGTTATTATGCGGATTTGGCGGGATCGCTCAAATCTGCATACTGCCGATCCCGGGGCGTTACAAAGTGGTATTAGAGGGTTAGCGATTGAAGCGGCGACAAACAACACTATCAACTTATAGAGACATGCTACAACGTTCGTCTAATTAGAATAAGGAAAGAGAGCTCATCTCGACTAAGCTAATCTAATCCCAAACAAACCCGCCCTGAGACAACTCCATCGTAACATAGACCCACGAGGAAGAAGTCCGGGCACTCACACGTTGATCAAGTTTTAATCATATTATTATTCTAGTAAGTCTATTTACTATGCAAATTTACTATTTAAGAGTACGGTGATGTCTATGATCTTTTTAGCCAGCACGTTACCCAAGTCGTCCATAACCGCGGACACGGCTTTTCGAAAAGATTAAACCCTGCAGGGGTGCCCAAATGTAACCATACACGTTCGATCAACCACATGCCACAGAGGCATTTATGTATCTCAACACGACCTTCCCCATCACTACTACATTGGATAGAGAACCACCTATCTGAGACTGATCTACGTCGGGAGCCCGACCGAAACTCCTTTGCATGCCCAAAAGTTGCGAGAACGGCTTCGGGAGGATAACACTCATACGATTGCTCCTCCTTCCACATGCGGTAAATGCCCAGTCCGCAAACCTGTATGCTCCCCCCATAGTTGTAACCTCTCATATTCAACATGCATCGTTCGTATGCTCCAAATGGTAACCACCCGAACTACTTTGTGGCTCTCTACACAATATAGCAGATCCGGTACTAAGTTGCGGGGGGTTCCATAAGTCTTCCCACGCGTGTGGGTAGGGCGCTCATTCTTGGATAAGCGGAAAAGAACGGTTTTTCCTAGGCGACACTAGCAGAACAAATCACCATAATTGGCCTTCCACCGGTGCCTTATCTTTATTATAAAAGTTCTCCCACATAACAGGTCTTCATTAATTAAACTATACCATCTAAACATCAGCAGTGTATAAGGACTTCACAAGCAACTCCTAAGCATGCGCTATGACTCGCAAGGCTAACAAACACCAGGTTAAAAGGATGTGGGGGTGCGGCTATATCATGGCTGCAAGGTAAACATGCAAATAGGATCGAGACACAAGCATCGATATATAAGGCTAGCAAAGAACAAAAGATAGGAGGAGTAAGAGACAGAAAACAAGCAAAGATAGCAAGTGAGTAGTCCTTGCCTGCAATCCGGTAGAGGTAGCAGAACCGGTCGTAGCTCACATCAACTCATCGTTCTATTCCCGAAGAAGCAACAAACACTGGAAAGCGTAGGAAATGCGTCTTACTACTACAGTAAAAGAATCGGCATGTTGATTGCATGGATGCATGACATGGCAATTATGAGAGGATGCAATTTAACCAAATTAAACGGAACCGGGCTTCCGATATTTAATTATATGGTTCAGGTTATTTTTCTAACCATCAAAATTAAATGTTATTAGCAATTGTAAACAATATATGGGTGGGCTACTCAAAATTAAATGGAATAGGGGCATTAGTTATATTTATGACCCTCACATTCCATATTTTATTATTTAGGTGATATGCAAAACACAACTAAAGATTAAACTATATGATGCAAACAAAAGCATGAATGGCATATTCAAATTCTACACATTTTTCTGATAATTATAGACATATACTTTATTTTATTTGCACTTGTAAAATAAAAGATACAATAGATACAAGATTGACATATTTTCTGCAAAAAGAAATAAAGGATAAAAAAGGGGGACCGGCGTTAACTAAATTTTTCAGACTTCAGGTTCAGAGTGACAGCGACAAAGACGATCTGCAACGATCCTGTCCGCCCTGGAGGCCGACGGCGTAGGTGCTGCTGATGGGCGCCAGGGTGCTTCTTGGTGTGTGCATGCAAGGGGTGGAGTGCGCATCTGGTGCAGCAAACAGGGTGGCAGTAGCAGGGAAGCGAGCTTGTGCGGCATGCGTACTCGGCCATGGCGGATGTGCTCGTGGATGAGCCCTGCGCGATGTCTATGACAAGAAGCAGGGACAGAAAAAGATGGGTAAGAGGCGTGGCTCAGGTGGGGGTGCTCGGCTTCGTGGTACAGATCGAGGACGACGGAGACGAGCGGCTGGTGAAGAGGAAGAAGGCGGCGTCAGGTTGAAGAGGACGTAGACATAGGAGATGGTCCCGAGCAGCTCCGGTCCGACTCCTGCTCATGCTGCGCTGCGTGGACGACGTAGGCGTGGGCGAGATCCTCCTCATGTAGGCGCGTTGAAGACCATGGCGTCGTCGGTGGGGCTCTCCGGTGGGGCGGCTCTCTTCTCGGGTGGTGGAGAAAAAGAAAAAGCAGAGGGAGAAGGAAAGGGAGGGTGGCGGCGGCGGCTGATGGGGGAAGGGGGAGAGCTAGGGTTGGGGATGCCCTCCGTGGCTGCTTTATAGAAAGGGGAAGGGGGAGCACAGCGCCGGTGGTGGAGATGGTCATGCCATGTGCGTGCTCCTCCGTACGGGAAGAAAGCGATAGGGGAGGTGATGGTGATGGGCTTGGTGGCCTCCGGTTGGGCCACTTGGGCCTGGCCGCTTGGCTGCCTTTTTTTGTGTGTGTGCTACTTTTGTTTTATTAGTATTTCAAGAAAATAAAGGAGGCAAAAATAAAATAGTTGGGGCATCAAATTAATTCCAGAAAATATGAAATATAGGGTTTGATGCAATTTAAATATTTTGCAAGATTTGAAATAGATTCTCATATATTTTCAAATATTATCTTGGGTTTTCTTTGAAAATTACAAAAGAGAGAGAGGTGGATTGATTAAACCCTAGATTTATTTTGAAAAGAAAATAGGGTTTGAAAAATATTTTTTTTGAGTTTATGGATTTATTATTTTGTCAAAACTATGCAAGTTGATATGATGACGATGTCATGATGATGCAAAGAAATAACAAACAAAATCTAATTTGGGGAAAAACCCCGGGACATTACACGTCAAGTTGTCGATTTCTTCCTGTGTTCAGTTGCTATCTTCTTTTGACAGGTGCCCAACTGGATGCGCGGGCCGAGGCTGACCGAGTAAACAGCCGACTCCGGTGTGTTGCTGAGGTAGTAGGGCAGGACGCAACCTCCTTCTGGTCTGACAACGCTCGGCGTCGCGTTCTGGTTCTGCTGCAAGACCGCGTGCAGCAGGTGGTTTCCCTTATTGGGTCTTGCAAGTCTGCCTTGTCGCTGGTGCACAAAGCTCTGTTTCCTCTGGATGCACAGCCGCGAGGACTTGGTGCTCTTCTGGCGAGGTTCCACAATGGCGAGGCTGCGCAAGGGTTTATTCGCGCCCAACTGGTAAGTGGCGCCATCTATGCCTTGGCATTTGTTCGCAGACGACACACATACATGTGTCTGACGGGGATAGAAGAAGTTCCTCCACAACTTGACGGTGCACCTACGCCAATGGAGCACCATTACCGAGCTGTGGAGGGTGTAGCTATTGGCTTGGTCCGCAAACTGGAGCATGACACCGAGTTGTAGCTTGAGCATGTGACCTTGCAGGTTCCGAAAGTGGAGCCGAAGGACTAGCTCCGCCCTCGAGCGAGTACCTTGTAGGATTTGAAAATTTTCCTTGTAAATTCAGTGTATGTCAAGCCTTTAGCTCTTTGAGTTGTGTTGTTGCTATTTGGCGGTACGGCCCCTTGTTATCAGGTTCCCGTCCACATTTTATTTTACTTTGGCCTTTACGGCTCAACCCCCGAGTATCGGGTGCCGATCTGAGTTTTGTTTTCGTTGGCCTAAACAACGTAGCCCCCGAGTATCGGGTGCCACGGAGGCGATTTTCTTTGTTTTGGTTTAACTCAACAGCGCAGCCCCCGAGCGTCAGGTGTTGTTCCGGAGTTTGTTTTTGGTTGGCCGTACGACGCAGCCCCCGAGTATCGGGTGCCGTGGAGGGGATTTTCTTTGGCGTGCAGTATATCAACTCCGAAGATAGAGGAACATTGCACTTTTATTATGGGAGACATAGTCTCAAAGATTACATCGGTGGCTAAAGAGCCTTATTGTCAGTTGTGCTACGCATAGAAGCGTCGCAGATGTGCAGCGTTCCACGGGTTGTGCGAGAGCTCTCCGTTCCTTGGATTCTTCAAGCGGTACGCTCCTCCACCGATGACCTCAGCGATGATGAAGGGGTCCCTCCCATGGGGAGGCGAGCTTATGGACCTTTTTTTGTTTGAGCCGGAGCACCAGGTCACCTTCCACAAATGACCTGGTTCGCAGTCGACGGCTATGGTAGTTGCGCAAGCTTTGCTGGTATGTTGCGTTGCGGGCGAGTGCGATGTCTTGCGCCTCATCCAGCAAGTCAACGTCGTCTTCGAGCGCTTCGTTGGCGTCATCTTCATCATATACTACAACACGAGGTGCGTCAAAGCACTGGTCGTGAGGTAGGACTGCTTCTGCTCCGTACACCATGAAGAATGAGGTGTACTGGATTGATCTGTTTGGCGTGGTGCGCAGGCTCCATAGCACAGAGGGTAGCTCCTCCACTGAAGCACCCGCCGCACGCTTGAGTGGCACGAAGAGGCGCTTCTTGACTCCGCTGCATACGAGGCCGTTCGCTTTTTCTACTTGTCCATTGGACTGCGGATGAGCGACTGAGGCGTAGTTGAGCTTGATCCCTTGTTCCTTGCATAAATCTTCGAATTATTCGGCGGTGAAGTTTGTTCTGTTATCGGTGATGATGCTATGCGGCACACCGAAACGGAAGATGATGGACCTGATGAAGTTGACGGCAGTTGTTGCCGCTGCGTTTGTGATTGGCACAGCCTCTATCCACTTTGTGAACTTGTCGACTGCCACCAGGAGGTGAGTGTGTCCGCCACAAGCAGATTTCCTTAGTAGCCCGACAATATCGAACCCCCACTGGGCGAACGGCCACGCCAAAGGGATTGTTTTCATCTCCGAAGCAGGTGCGTGAGGCTTGGTGGTGAACTTCTGACAGCCGATGCATCGCCTGACGATGTCCTCAGCATCATGGAGCGCAGTGGGCCAGTAGAACCCAGCTCGCAGGGCCTTGGCGACTAAGGCCCTACTGCTGGCGTGGTGCCCACATGTGCCGGCATGGATCTCAAGGAGGATAGACTTGCCATCCTCGGATGCAATGCACCTCTGGAGGATGCCTGATATGCTTCGCTTGTAAAGCTCTCCGTTGATTATTGTGAATGCTTTGGCACGGTGAGTGATGCGCCGTGCTTCGACTGTATCTTCTAGGAGTTCTTGTCGTAGCATGTACGCCAGGAATGGTTTCGTCCATATGGGCTCGATGAGGAACACATCGACTGGGCGATTTGCCGAGTCGGGTGCCTCGGAGCTCGAGGCGTCAACCTCGGGCGTCCTAGTTGCTGGTGTAGACGGGGTCGTAGGTCGCACCACCTTGATTGACCTTTTGTTTATCTTTTCCAAGAAGACCCCGGGGGGCACCTTAGCTTTCAAGGACCCAATGTTTGCTAAGGTGTCCGCCTCTTCGTTGCTGTTGCGCTCGACATGACGGAGCTCGCAACCGTCAAAGTTGCCCTCCATGATGTTATATAGGTTCCTGTAGGCAATCATGTTGTCTGTTCCGGCGTCGCACTCCTTCATGGTCTGCTGTACGACCAAGTTGGAGTCACCGTAGATCATTAGGCGGTCGGCGCCGCACTCCTTGGCCATCTTCATCCCATGTATTAGAGCCTCGTATTCAGCTTCGTTGTTGGATGATTTCTCGAAGTCCATCTGCAGGACATAGCGCAGCTTGTCACCTTTCGGTGATATGAGGATAACACCTGCGCCTGCTTCTTCATTCTTTTTTGAGCCATCGAAGTACATGGTCCAAGAGTTTGACGTACCAGGTACCGAAGGCAGCTGCATCTCCATCCACTCGGTGGTGAAGTTGGGTAAGACTTGCTCCATTTGGCTACCCTGCCGGTTGCCTTGGAGTTATTCAGGATGTCCGCAAGTGGTGCCGCGCTCACTACTGTGATTGGGTGCTCTTGGAAATAATGTGCCACCTTGCGCAATGTCATGAATACGCCGTAGGCAAGCTTCTGGTATTGGGGGTATCTTTGCTTGGAGGGAGACAAGACCTCACTGAGGTAATATATGGGCCTCTGCACTACGTGGACTCTTCCTTCTTTTGCTCGTTCGTCCACCATCACTGTACGGACCACTCGGTTCGTGGCAGCTATATAGAGGTATAATGGCTCCTTCTCCTGAGGAGCTACCAAGATTGGTGGAGTCGACAGCATGCGCTTGAGGCTGATGAATGCCTCTTGAGCTTCTGGCGTCCACTCGACCCGATCTGTCTTCTTCATATGCTGATAAAACGGGAGCGCTTTTTCGCCCAACTTGCTGATGAATCTGCTGAGTGCAGCTATTCGCCCAGAGAGTTGCTGGACCTCCCGAAGCTTTGAAGGCTCCGGCATCTTCAGGAGTGCTTGTATATTCTCCGGATTTGCTTCGATACCGCGTGCGGATATGAGGTACCTGAGCAGCTGCCCGTCTGGAATGCCGAACACGCACTTCGTTGGGTTGAGATTGATATGATACTTCTTGAGCGCGGCAAATGTCTCGCGCAGGTCGTCAAGGAGCGTTACTTCTTTCTTGGTCTTGATGACTATGTCGTCAACATAGACTTGGACATTTCGTCCGATTTGCTGCTTGAGGCATAGACTTGGACATTTCGTCCGATTTGCTGGTAGGTGGCGCCCGCTTGGACATTTCGTCCGATTTGCTGGTAGGTGGCGCCCGCTTTCTTGAGCCCGAAGGGCATTGTTGTGTAGCACTAGATGCCGAAAGGTGTGATGAATGCTGTTTTATCTTCGTCTTCCTCCTTCATCCGAATCTGGTTATAACCTGAGTAGGCGTCCAGGAAGCAAAGGCGCTCGCAACCTGCCGTCGAGTCGACAATTTGGTCGATACACGGCAAGGGGAAGTGATCCTTTGGACAACACTTGTTTAACGAAGTGAAGTCGACACACATGCGGAGTATGTCTGTGTTTTTCTTTGGTACCAGTATGCGGTTAGCCACCCAGTCTGATTTTTTGATCTCTCGGATGAAATTGGCTGCCAGGAGCCTGTCGATTTCCTACCCGATGGCAAGACGGTTCGGCTCGGCGAAGCGGCGCATAGTTTGTTTGACGGGTCTTGCGTTAGGCAAGATCTGTAGTTCATGCTCAGCGAATTCCCTGGGTATGCCTGGCATGTCGGCTGGGCACCAGGCAAACATATCCCAGTTTGTAACAACCCCAGATTAGCACCCTAAAATATGGGCCAAATTTTCACTTTTTGTTTTGCATTGCCTCATGGCATCCATTTAAAATTGCTAATCTAAAATAAAGCAACACTTGGAAGTTAAAACAAAGGAAGCAAAACCCTTCCAAATTTTTCCAAACCAAATACAATACTCAATTTGGTAAAACCAATTATTCTTGAGTCTCCAAATTGTTCAGGAAACTCAAGGATATATTTTATAAATAATTGCCAAAGGCTAAATTCTTAACAAGCAATTAAATAAAATTGAGAATTCAATTTGATTTAACTCAATTCCATTTTTGGAACCAAGTTAAGTTTTCCAAAAATTCAAACTAAAATCATGGGGAGCTTCAATATGATTGTAAGATTATCCATGAATATTTTCACTATTTTTGGTTTTGTCAAAATGCTCCAATTAAATACATTTTGGAAATTGCTCAAAATTACCTTAATTATAAGCCATGAACAAATGTTGGTCAAAATAATTTATTTGACCTCACCAATTTTTGTGGAGCACCTAAATGCCATTCAGAACCCCTATGAATTTTCTGGAATTTACAAAAATGGCCTGGTGCCTCTTTTAAATTGCTGAAACCTGCTAAGGACCTTTTTGCGATTCTTTTAAAAGTAGCCAGGGGGTTTTCCAGAAATGGTTCGTCGACACAGTGGCGGCCATGGCACTGGCGCCATGCCGCCCCATGCCACACGCCGCCATGGCATTCGGAGGTTTAGGAAGCTCGTGACCGTCGCCCTCTGCTCCCTCTCTCCTCTCTCCCCGTTCCTCCCACAAATTTCGGATCGGGGCCGTTCTTTTCCCTTCCCGAGCTCCTCCGTCACCGCCGCCGTTGTTGAGCTCGACGCCGTCGACCCGGGCCTCCCCGCACAAATCGAAGACTACAGCGAGGTTCTCCGCTCACTCCTCTTCCTTCCGGCGTGAGGAATCGGGCCGGGGTCGCCTGGAACCGACGCACGCGTCCACGGCGCCCCAACCCCGGCCGCCGCCCGCTGTTCTCCTCCTCGCCGGATTCTGGCCACTCAGGTCGCCCCGGTCGAACCTAGCCGCTTCGCGCGTCGCAGGGTGAGTTCCTCTTACTCTTGGTCCTCTCCCGCGCCCTCTTCCCCTCTCCCGCCGCCGGATTTTGGTCGTCGGTGACATCATCGCCGTCAGCACACGCGCCCCCTGCCCGGCCTGGCCGTCGCCTGGGCCGGCCTGAGGCCGGACGCCTCGGGCGGGTGCCCGGCCTGGGTACCCTGGCCTGGGCTCGTTTTGGGCCGGCCAAAGGCCGGTTCATTCGGCCACTGCCCCGGCCTGCACCCCGGCCTGGCCGGCTCGAGGCCGGCCTGCCAGGGATTTGTCTTCCCTTTTGATTTTTAAACTGAAATTAAAACTTTAGTATATTTTCGATTTTTGATCCAAAAATTGCAAATTAGATATCAAATTGCTCAGAAAAACATTGACTATTATTTGGTACCATTACCATACCCTTTTCAACAAATAAATTTGCCTTTATTTAAGAATTCCTAAAATGGGTTATATAATCCCAAATTAGGAAAATTCATAACTTATTAAATACTTGTCCAAATTTTTTGAATAATATATCAATGTGATCAACATGTCAAATGCTATCAAACCATGTACTTATCAAGTCATGATCACAAATTCTTAATTGAGGTTATTCATAATTTGGTTAAATGAATTAAATTCAATTATTCAATTAATTTGCTATTTATTCATCGGTGCTCCAAAAATTACAAATGAGGTACCAAAATGATCGGAAGAACAAAACCTCTTCAATCATGTAATGTTCATGCATATTTGAGAAAATTCTAAATAATGTGATCAATTATCAACAATTGGACATTAAGTTAAATATGGGATGTTTTCCAAATAATTACCCTAATTATTTGAAACTCCATTTAATTTGTTAAATAATCGAATTGTTGTTATCTTTGCATCAACTTGACATGTCATCACGTGATTGAGCATTGTACTTTGTGTTCTTGTGATTTATTGGTTCTTTGTATTTTCTTTTGGGTATCGATAGATTCCGGAGTCGAGGGTTCCCCTATCTACCCCGACGAGCCGTACTACACACCCCGGCAGCAAGGCAAGAGATAACCCAACCTTCTTGGCATTCTAGCATCCTACTATTTTATAAACTTATTTTGTCCACCACAATATTGCATGCGATTCAACTGTCTCTTTGATCAAAATATAGAGAATCCTATGAATGCATGTTTTTCCCCGAGCCAATCACATGTATCCCTACCTATGAACCTTAGTGTTGATGTGTTGGCCGGAGACAACTATATATAATTGTTGTATTTATATGCTTAGCTATGCTTAGCCATGCTTAGTTAAATGCTATAAATGTCCGTTGTTAATTCCATAATTGTTGATGTTGATGGAATGTTTCGGACATGGTGGATATGTGGGGTGCTAAATTAAAATGCTAAAAGGCTTGGGTGAATTGCCATCGGGGATGGTGTTTTGCCTCACTCCTGCCCCTAAGTGCGAGTTCCTGTCTTTGGAACCAAGGTCTGAGCGTGCTGCCATTGGTGGGGACATATGGAATCCCCTGTAACCAAATAACTTGTGCGGGCGTATCCAAGGTCCTCTAGTTCGCGTTTTCATTTGCCGTGTGTGTGAGTGGAAAAAGAATTGATGAGGATGGTGGTGTGTAGGACGTGGCGATGGGGCAGGGTGTTGAAATAGGCACTGAACCTGTCCTGTGGCCACAGATGACTCTTGGATAGTCTCACGCGAGGTAAAGGTACGTTTAACCGCGCCCACTCGCTGGTCTTCCCCGGAAGAGGACCAAACAGGTGAGCCGGACGGTACCGGTGGGTAAATTAGTACACCCCTGCAGGGTTAATCTTTTCGAAAAGCCGTGTCCGCGGTTATGGACGCCTTGGGAATGGATTTACGGGATCATAGAGAATCTTAACCTTAATTAATTAATTTGGCAGCTAAAGGTTGCAACTCAACGTGTGTGTAAAAGGTTCATTTCCTCGAGGGTGATTCGAGGGAGTGCCTTTGGTGGAGATGAGTGGGTTTTGGCTACAAGTAGGTTCGCCGAGAACCGAAGATGAAATGTTACCCTCTTATCCCCTTTATAAAAACTACTCTGAGTCGACGAATGCCATGTGTCAATTATGTTCCGGTTTATGAAAATTAGCTTTATGCAAAAAGGAATACATATATAGCCTTAGAGCCTCCGTCAATCATTGGGTCTATATCGCCCTACTAAACTTGCGAGTACATCGTACTCAGTCTCTCTTGTTGCTTTTATATTTGTATTTCAGAGGAGGACGACACCGAGCAGCTAGGTGGGTTCTACGTGGACATCGACTAGTAGTCCGGGGTTCCCAGGTGGCAGCTTGGGACCGTGGAGCAAGCTGGCTGGGTTTATTTATGTGTAGGCCTCTTAGGCCCTATATTTGGATCTTGTTGTGCTAGACAGCACTACTTCGCTTCCGCTTGTTGAATTGACGGTATGTGACCTTTTGATGTGTAATCTTTGTATCTTTCTCATATATGAGTTGCTATATGAGTTTTGTGTCGTCGAGTCTGTGATGCGCCAGTTTGTTCCACAAGTCTCGGTCTCTTTACTATACATGGAAGCGATGTCTGAGCTTATGGCATGATCGAGGTGTTGTGTGCCGATGATGTATTCCGAGCACGCCTGCCAATGAGTTTTGGCCTGGGATTGGTAAACCCAGTAACCCTCGGTTGTGTAGCATGACCGGTTGCACAACGTTCCACTGTATAGTTCTGGGGTCGGGGCGCTACAAGTTGGTACCAGAGCAGGACTGCCTGTAGGAAACCCTTTCTATTGGTCGATGTCGAGTCTATTTCATGAAAATTATTTTTAACCTAAAAATGAGTTGTGAAAACCCTCCTAGGATTCTTTTTACTCCTTACCCAATTCACTCTGATCTCGGTGTCATCTTACCTCTATTTGATTTAACGGTGGTTCTGATCATCTGCAAAGTTCAAATCTTTAGGATCACGGGGTTGGGTTCTACCTTTAGTTACTGGTTAACTTTGCTTGTCTGCAAGTTCTAAATTCCGAAGAGAAGAAGTATTGCGGATCGTCAAGAAATTCCTTGCTTTAGCCCAAGATCTTGAACCGAAGGTCCCGGATTGTGCTAGGGCTCAGGTGTAATGATCCATGAGGGTTGTCACCCTTGTGAGCATTATGCTACTGTGGGTCCCAGTGCATGAAGCTGATCTTTAACCCAAGATCTTTTCCGTTGAACCCTGATGTTAATTCAAACCCTACATTAGGTTGGCAGAATTGAAGATAGTCTTCAAACTTGAGGTTGCGGCCGTAATTGGTTTCCTCGACAATGCTCTTTTTCGTCACTAGCTTTAGCTAGGCACTCTGTCATGGAATCATCTGAATCACGACGGGATTGTTCTTAGCGAGTTTTTCCATCAATACTTGTGTTTCCTCCAATAACGACCGGTTCTGAAACCCTTTCTGCACTAGTTGTCGGAAGAGTGCTAACAAAGGCTTCGGCAATATTTTGGTATTGTTGTTAGCTTGTTCTTGCTCTAGATCTGTTGTCCGACCTCTATCTGTCCGTTGACCGTCAAGTGTATCGTGCATTGGGGTGTTATGATGCATGTACCCTTGTGGTTCGTCAAGGCATTCCACTTCAGGATGTCAGGAGAAACAACCTCCGGTATCTTGTCCATTTCTCGGACCAGGTCAAAGGATTGTGACTCGTGGAGTAAGAGCTTGTCTAGCTTTTGTTCCGTTCCACCTGGGAGTGTTACACTCTTTTATATCAAGAGGTCGTGCGTAGTCTCATGACGTACTTGATGAAGTGATGCTCCTACCCTACCTTATCCATCTACCTCCGAGCTTTCAGGGCTCAAGAATGTCGAGGATGCATATCGTTGTGGTAATCGGATATTCTTAGCAATTGATATTGTTTTGAAATCCAAAGACTTTGGTGGCACTCTTAGCCTGTTTGGTAATCATATCATCGGGCTGAGTTGTCTGTGTTGCCAAGTCCATTCATTCAGGTGCACCTTCGGTCAACGAGTTAGATTCATGTCGAAACTCTCAAGACCACATCTTTTTCTTGAAAAGCAAGTTCTCTCTCGCCACTAGTGACGTTTGTAGCTATTGATCCGAGTGAAGTTCGTTTTGTCTCCTCGGGTTAAATCACAAGTTGGTTATGCATACATGCATCATGGAACTGGTAGGTTGTTACCTACCGTTCTCTGATTAAGCCATGTGTGCACACCAAGCCATGACAGAGTCGTTCCTAAATAAGAAGAAGTTGTCAAATTTTCATCAGCTCACCGGTGGTTCCCAATCATGAATCAGTTGTGCTTCAGTGATGGGAATTCATGCTGGGTTAGTTTCCTTTTCTTAGTCGTGACCCCATGGAACTTCCATTCTAGATCGTGTGCCGGAGCTTGACACTATAGACTATGCCTTGAGAAACTAGTGATCCTAATCTTTCGTTAACTCTCAGGAACTCCCTTTTAGGCAAGTTAAGTATGAAGTACCTGCACGCCTAACCAAATCTGAATTTCAAGCAAAATTGATGCTTGGTGGTTTACCAAGAGCATGACCTAGATCCTTTAGTAAAGCCGATGAGTTCAGTGTTGTGGGTCAAGCACCTCACCGCAAGGTCGTTTGACGAAATCCCTTCAATCCCCACTATCCATGTGTATCATGAGTAGTTTATCCTAATAGTTCCCCTAAGGTCCTTTCTATGTCTTCAAGTACGATTTTCGCTTGGAGGATTGATTGAAGGCTATACTGAAGCCGGAGTGTGATATCTAGAACCTCAAGGAGAACATCACCACGGAGTTGCTAAATATCTATTGGTCGAATCCCTTACTCCCTGTATCTTAAGAATATCTCGTTATGAGGTTTTACCTCTCCAAGCTAACTGTGGGTCAATGCCATATCTATCCTTTCTAGGTGAACCCAAAGTTTTGCCCTATCACCCTGACTTTGTAGAAATCCTTCGGTTCCGTTAGGGCCAAGCTTTTAACCTTATGGAAACGTCTAGTACGTCACAAGCGTGGAGTCCAAAAAAACCTGTCCTTCTCCTCACGGTGCCAAATCCCTACGGTCTACACAGAGGGTGGTTTGAAGTATTGTCATGACCTTGAACAATTGATCGGTTGTTCTATCCCTGGCTCGACCTTGGTTTGATCAAGTCGTTCCTAGTTCCTCAATGGCTTATTGTTGTGGGCAAAGCTCCTTTTTGTCTGTCACCTTAAGCTACCTTCTGTCCTTCCGCCATTTTTGGCGTGTCCTGTTGGTTAGCTCAATCTCTCCAACGAGGAAAATGTGTGTTATCATGTTCCGCTCATCCCTACTGCTACTCTAGAATCTCGGGACGAGATTCCTGTAAGGGGGTAGAATTGTAACAGCCCCAGATTAGCACCCTAAAATATGGGCCAAATTTTCACTTTTTGTTTTGCATTGCATCATGGCATCCATTTAAAATTGCTAATCTAAAATAAAGCAACACTTGGAAGTTAAAACAAAGGAAGCAAAACCCTTCCAAATTTTTCCAAACCAAATACAATACTCAATTTGGTAAAACCAATTATTCTTGAGTCTCCAAATTGTTTAGGAAACTCAAGGATATATTTTATAAATAATTGCCAAAGGCTAAATTCTTAACAAGCAATTAAATAAAATTGAGAATTCAATTTGATTTAACTCAATTCCATTTTTGGAACCAAGTTAAGTTTTCTAAAAATTCAAACTAAAATCATGGGGAGCTTCAATATGATTGTAAGATTCTCCATGAATATTTTCACTATTTTTGGTTTTGTCAAAATGCTCCAATTAAATACATTTTGGAAATTGCTCAAAATTACCTTAATTATAAGCCATCAACAAATGTTGGTCAAAATAATTTATTTGACCTCACCAATTTTTGTGGAGCACCTAAAGGTCATTCAGAACCCCTATGAATTTTCTGGAATTTAAAAAAATGGCCTGGTGCCTCTTTTAAATTGCTGAAACCTGCTAAGGACCTTTTTGCGATTCTTTTAAAAGTAGCCAGGGGGTTTTCCAGAAATGGTTCATCGACACAGTGGCGGCCATGGCACTGGCGCCATGCCGCCACCTCCCCCTTGCCCATGCCACACGCCGCCATGGCATTAAGAGGTTTAGGAAGCTCGTGACCATCGCCCTCTGCTCCCTCTCTCTCCTCTCTCCCCGTTCCTCCCACAAATTTCGGATCGGGGCCGGTCTTTTCCCTTCCCGAGCTCCTCCGTCACCGCCGCCGTTGTCGAGCTCGACGCCGTCGACCCGGGCCTCCCCGCACAAATCAAAGACTACAGCGAGGTTCTCCGCTCACTCCTCTTCCTTCCGGCGTGAGGAATCGGGTCGGGGTCGCCTGGAACCGACGCACGCGTCCACGGCGCCCCAACCCCGGCCGCCGCCCGCTGTTCTCCTCCTCGCCGGATTCCGGCCACTGAGGTCGCCCCCGGCTGAACCTAGCCGCTTCGCGCGTCGCAGGGTGAGTTCCTCTTACTCTTGGTCCTCTCCCGCGCCCTCTTCCCCTCTCCCGCCGCCGGATTTTGGTCGCCGGCGACGTCATCGCCGTCAGCACACGCGCCCCCTTCCCGGCCTGGCCGTCGCCTGGGCCGGCCTGAGGCCGGACGCCTCGGGCGGGTGCCCGGCCTGGGTACCCGTCTTGGGCTCGTTTTGGGCCGGCCAAAGGCCGGTTCATTCGGCCACTGCCCCGGCCTGCACCCCGGCCTGGCCGGCTCGAGGCCGGCCTGCCAGGGATTTGTCTTCCCTTTTGATTTTTAAACTGAAATTAAAACTTTAGTATCTTTTCGAATTTTGATCCAAAAATTGCAAATTAGATATCAAATTGCTCAGAAAAACATTGCCTATTATTTGGTACCATTACCATACCCTTTTGAACAAATAAATTTGCCTTTATTTAAGAATTCCTAAAATGGGTTAAATAATCCCAAATTAGGAAAATTCATAACTTATTTAATACTTATCCAAAAAAATTGAATAATATATCAATGTGATCAACATGTCAAATGCTATCAAACCATGTACTTATCAAGTCATGATCACAAATTCTTAATTGAGGTTATTCATAATTTGGTTAAATGAATTAAATTCAATTATTCAATTTTTTTTTGAATTTAATCAATTATTCAATTAATTTGCTATTTATTCATCGGTGCTCCAAAAATTACAAATGAGGTAACAAAATGATCGGAAGAACAAAACCTCTTCAATCATGTCATGTTCATGCATATTTGAGAAAATTCTAAATAATGTGATCAATTATCAACAATTGGACATTAAGTTAAATATGGGGTGTTTTCCAAATAATTACCCTAATTATTTGGAACTCCATTTAATTTGTTAAATAATCGAAATGTTGTTATCTTTGCATCAACTTGACATGTCATCACGTGATTGAGCATTGTACTTTGTGTTCTTGTGATTTATTGGTTCTTTGTATTTTCTTTTGGGTATCGATAGATTCCGGAGTCGAGGGTTCCCCTATCTACCCCGACGAGCCGTACTACACACCCCGGCAGCAAGGCAAGAGATAACCCAACCTTCTTGGCATTCTAGCATCCTACTGTTTTATAAACTTATTTTGTCCACCACAATATTGCATGCGATTCAACTGTCTCTTTGATCAAAATATAGAGAATCCTATGAATGCATGTTTTTCCCCGAGCCAATCACATGTATCCCTACCTATGAACCTTAGTGTTGATGTGTTGGCCGGAGACAAGTATACATAATTGTTGTATTTATATGCTTAGCTATGCTTAGCCATGCTTAGTTAAATGCTAGCAATGTCCATTGTTAATTCCATAATTGTTGATGTTGATGGAATGTTTCGGACATGGTGGATATGTGGGGTGCTAAATTAAAATGCTAAAAGGCTTGGGTGAGTTATCATCGGGGATGGTGTTTTGCCTCACTCCTGCCCCTAAGTGCGAGTTCCTGTCTTCGGAAACAAGGTCTGAGCGTGCTGCCATTGGTGGGGACATGTAACACCCCGAAAATTCATCCCTAATTTTAGCGGTGTTTCCTGACACCTGAAAAACTTTTCTCTTTTCCTAAATGGTTCTTCAAATCTTTTGAGGATGATTCGACTTTGGAATTGCTCTCTCAAATTTTCCCGGTGATCCACGAACCACTCCAGCACCCGTGATAATTTTTATGCTCAGGTTTTCTCTCGAAAACCCTAGCCCTAATTAACGAACCTTTTAAAACCTTTTCTCCACCTACCAAAGGGAAGCCTATTTCCGTAGCCGGAGAAATTCCACTAAAAATACCGGAGGACTCCCATATCCATATAAAGACAATCCTTGCAAAAATATTGCATACTCCAATGCAATATTTCCAAGTTGGGCGTTATTCTCTAAAATGCCATTTCCAATCCAGGAATTATCTGGACACCTTCCACTCATCCAAAAATTCTGAAATTTTGGTGAGGTGCATGATTTAACCTCCTGAATACTTCACTCCTTTGTACCAACCTCATTTGAGCAACATTTGAGGTACTTCCTTTGTAATGCCCTTTTTATGCCTAATTGCAATTTCCAAAGCAACCCCTAGCTACCAACATCATTTGGCATTGCCACTTTGCCAAGTTGACAAGATTCCCTACACAACCCCACATCCCCAATATCAGATCAAGATCATTGGAGGAAGTGCATTTGGCATGCCCATGCCATTAGGGCATTTTCGGACACCAATTTATTTGACCAGCTTACCTGTGCCCAATTGATCTCAAAATCCACAGACATACTTCATACATCTATCCTAGCATACTGTGAATTTTGGGGATTTTTCTGAGATGTGCAAGGTCCCTGTCATTTCATCGAACACCTTCAGCCATTTTCGAAACCCAAAAATGTTTGCACATGAGACCCTCTCCAATTTGGATGAAACTTGACCACAGGGCTCGTATGCCAGCACAACATCACCAGTAAAAATCCCAGCTCCGTTGGAATAGGGGAAGTCCAGTTTCTTTCCATCGAACACCTTGAGTGCATTTGAATTTTTCAAAGCTTTGCATTGACATTTTGTCACAATTTCGTGTTTGGCCTTCTATATCTTGTTTGTTACAGTAGTGCAACCCATTAGCAAAGCCTTGTCCGTTTTGGTGCCCTAGATCATCGGGAACGCAGCAACGCCGGTCGCGTCGCGCTCTGGACATGCCGGTGTCGGCATGACCCCTTGCGCAACCCCAGCCCCTGCCCTTATCCTCTGCACCAGTACCGCCTCGTGCGCCACTGTGCCTCCAGCACGACTGCCTTATCCCCCCGTTCTTATCCTCCCCCATTCATGGCTTGGAGGGACGTTGGTGCACCGGTGGCCGTCACCCTTCAATGGCCACACCGGCCACCACCTACTTCTCCTCCTCTGGCCTATATAGAGCCCCTCCGAGCAGCCTGAGCGCACCCTAGCCAGTCCACTCCTTTCCCTCTCCCCTGCCCTCCTCGTTCGGTTCCCATGGGTGAGGGAGAGCACAGAAAGATATGGCCACCATGGCCGAAGCAAGCCGAAGCTCCACGAGCTCGCGGCACCGTGCCGTAGCCTCCCTTCCAGCCCGAGGCCATCCCTGGCACGGTGGAGCGCCGAGGTTCCACCCCCGCCGTCGGCCGGCGTCCAGGCGGTGCGGAGCGTCGCCGGCAAGTGCGGCCACCATGGCCGAGCCACGGCCGAGGCTCGTGGCGCCGCCTCTTGCTCCCCTGCCGCCAAGCTACCTCCCCAGGTCGCGGTGCTGTGCCGCCCCCTCGCATCCGTCCTCAGCCAGGCCGCCCATCGCCGCCGGTGGTCGCTGGCCGGCATCTCCCCGTGTGCTTCCGTGCGTGCTCGCGAAGGAGAGAGCGTTGACCTCGTCCCCCGCCGCCGTCTCTACCTTCCCCGACCTCGGCGTGCCGCCCCGGGCCCGCCCCCGCCGCCGGCCGGCCCCCCCGGCGCCCACCTTGGCCATCCCTGGCCGTCCCCGGCTCGCTCCCGAGCGTGTCCGGGAAGGAGGACGACCAGGGGATCGATCCCCTCTGTTTCTTCTTTTTTTCAGTGAACCGTTTCCAGCCAAGCAGGCCAGCAGCAGCTCGCGGCCCATCAGCGGCCGGCCTGGCACAGCGCCAGCACGCGCGCGTGCGACGCGCCCGTGGCCCAGCAGCGGCCCATGCGGTTTTTTCCGCGGAGTGGTTTTCCTTTTCCTGCTAGACAGATTTTTTTTCGAACCTCCGTATCTCTCGAACCGTGACTCCGATTCAGGTGATTCAAGTTTGTAAATTCCTAGTTTTAAGAGATCTATCCAGCGGTATAGGTTTTATATTTTTGTAAAAGGTTTATATGCTCAGCCTCCTTATGCATGCGTAGGTGTTTTCCGCGGTACCGGCAAAACCGATACCCTAAACCGTGGCGTCCGTGACCTCCAAGCCAAATGGCGTCGATCGTCGAAGGCAAGCTAACCCCTTGCTATGAGCAGTCCCGCAAAGTTGTTTGTTATTCGCTTACTGTCATGCCAAGTGGTTATATTTGTCTGCGTTTGGTATTTATATTATGTCGGTCTATTATTATTGCCATGTTTTATTCATCATCCATGTATGCATTAGATTGATGTATGAATTATCTGTGCGCCTCGCACTTGCGTGGCTTTGACAACTAAATAACAAAAACATGCATTGATTGTTTGCTTCTTCTTCAACGCCGAGGCTAGGTGCGGACAAAGGTCGGCCCGTGATCCTCGGAGTTGGGGGCATTTGCCGAAAGAGTTATTTGCTTCTTGTCCCTCCGTCAAATATGGTTGGCATAGACCACCCGGACTGCGACGCTTGGGAGCTGACTTTCCATTTGGTTCTTTTTGCCGAGATTGCTGACACCACGTCTAGGGAACCCTCGAGTGGAATGGATGCTCTCTCATTCTTATGATTGCTTTTCGGTTAGTTTTGGAGATTATATGCCCAACTCCCCACTTCCTGGTCAACGGTCGGACGATAACGCCGCCAAAGACTTGCGCGTGGAGGGACGGATGCGTAACAGACTCCGCCTGTGCTATATTATTATACTAACCCCCGAGTGACACCGGCCGGGTTGCCCGCCACAGTCACCCGGGTATGCTTATTATTATTCTGTGACTCTAACCCCTGAGTGACACCGGCCGGGTCTCCCGCCACCGTCACCCGGGTATTCTTGTTATTCTGTGACACTAACCCCCGTGTGACACCGGCCGGGTTGCCCGCCACAGTCACCCGGGTATTATTATTGTGATGTGGTTATTTATTCATGCAAGTGTTAGGCATGTTCTAGGCTATGTTTGTTTGTGCTTGTTTGTGTTGCTAATGCCTTGTTGGTTGTGATTATTGTGTTGAACTAATCCTTTGTTGGTTGGGCATGTGAATGCTGAAACTTGATTAAATGAAACACCCCTCCAAACAACAATGAGGTCTATTCATAGTGCCACTAATCTGAACCCTTGAACGCACTACCACTGTCGCCCCAAATGGGAGAGCCTTAACCTATGTAACCTATCAAGCCTCCTTGGATGCTACCCTCTTGGCAAGTCTAGTCGGTTACTGCATAGTTGTGGTCGGGGCTAGTCTTGTGAAGGTTCCGGAGCTAGGCGTTGCTCATTCGTTGGGGACGTGCCGGATTCACTTCGTCATAAGACTTAGCCCGAGTGGTAAGTCGGTAGTTATTCAAGGAGTGTCCTGGTAGCGTGAACGGTTATGTGAGTGTATCTTGCCTTAGCTAAGTAAGGTGCATTTAGATGAGTGGTAACTGCAAACTCTCGAGAGTCTCAACCTAGCAAGCTAGCCTCGTTCCTGGGATATGGAACAACAGTTCAGTGTCAGTCACACTGTGTGTCTTTGTCGTGTCCGGAGGTTAAACTTATGAATTGTTTGAAAGACTTATGAACAACCTGATTTCACTAAATAAACAATAAGATGATGCAGGGAACGTTATTCGAGATAAGGAAGTGTGACAAGGCCAGTGGGCCTAGCAGTGGTGACAGATGAGATTAGCCTTGTAAGGCTAGAGGCCAGTGGGCCTAGCTGTGATGATATGATTTGTTGTGTTACTTATTATCAACTGGTACCCCGTTATTCGTCACAGGTAAGTTCTTTGTGTGACCCCCGGTATACGATCCAACCCCACCTGGCTTGGACTCTGTACTGGTGGTACTCCTGCTGTTTGCTTATGCCATGTTTTACTGTGATGCCATGTTGTCATCCTTTTGGACTGTCATAAGTAGATACTTGCCATGTTTAGATTATTTTATGTCGCTAGTTACTTGTTGCGTGATTGCTTGACTGTTCATGCCTCGTGGTTATTTTTCTTGCGAGTACATCATTGTACTCAGACTGGCTTTTCATGTGGCCAGACTTTGAGAGGATCCATCTCCTACCATAGCAAGGAGATCGAGCAGGAGCATGCTAGGACCAGTAGCCCAGCCAGATGCCTGTGGAATGGAGCCGCACCAAGCCGTTGCCGTATCTTTGTCTTCCGCTGCCAGTTAAACTCTGTCCCGTGCCATTCTTGGCCATGATAATTTTCATGCCTTGAAGGCCATGTAAACCATTTGTAGCCCTTTGGGCCTGATTGTGTAATGATATTTCCGCTATGTTGCATTGTCGTAACGTGTGTCCAGATATCCTGGGCTGGCGCACGGGGCGACCACCTCTCTGGCGATGTGTGTCAGAGGGGGGGGTGCCACAGGACATATGGAATCCCCTGTAACCAAATAACTTGTGCGGGCGTATCCAAGGGTCCTCTAGTTCGCTTTTTCATTTGCCGTGTGTGTGAGCGGAAAAAGAATTGATGAGGATGGTGGTGTGTAGGACGTGGCGATGGGGCAGGGTGTTGAAATAGGCACTGAACCTGTTCTGTGGCCACAGATGACTCTTGGATAGTCTCACGCGAGGTAAAGGTTTAACCGCGCCCACTCACCGGTCTTCCCCGGAAGAGGACCAAACAGGTGAGCCGGACGGTACCGGTGGGTAAATTAGTACACCCCTGCAGGGTTAATCTTTTCGAAAAGCCGTGTCCGCGGTTATGGACGCCTTGGGAATGGATTTACGGGATCATAGAGAATCTTAACCTTAATTAATTAATTTGGCAGCTAAAGGTTGCAACTCAACGTGTGTGTAAAAGGTTCATTTCCTCGAGGGTGATTCGAGGGAGTGCCTTTGGTGGAGATGATTGGGTTTTGGCTACAAGTTGGTTCGCCGAGAACCGAAGATGAAATGTTACCCTCTTATCCCATTTATAAAAACTACTCTGAGTAGACGAATGCCAAGTGTCAATTATGTTCCGGTTTATGAAAATTAGCTTTATGCAAAAAGGAATACATATATAGCCTTAGAGCCTCCGTCAATCATTGGGTCTATATCGCCCTACTAAACTTGCGAGTACATCGTACTCAGTCTCTCTTGTTGCTTTTATATTTGTATTTCAGAGGAGGACGACACCGAGCAGCTAGGTGGGTTCTACGTGGACATCGACTAGTAGTCCGGGGTTCCCAGGTGGCAGCTTGGGACCGTGGAGCAAGCTGGCTGGGTTTATTTATGTGTAGGCCTCTTAGGCCCTATATTTGGATCTTGTTGTGCTAGACAACACTACTTCGCTTCCGCTTGTTGAATTGATGGTCTGTGACCTTTTGATGTGTAATCTTTGTATCTTTCTCATATATGAGTTGCTATATGAGTTTTGTGTCGTAGAGTCTGTGATGCGCCAGTTTGTTCCACAAGTCTCGGTCTCTTTACTATACATGGAAGCGATGTCTGAGCTTATGGCATGATCGAGGTGTTGTGTGCCGATGATGTATTCCGAGCACGCCTGCCAATGAGTTTTGGCCTGGGATTGGTAAACCCAGTAACCCTCGGTTGTGTAGCATGACCGGTTGCACAACGTTCCACTGTATAGTTCTGGGGTCGGGGCGCTACACAGTTCTCACACAGGAACTCGACGAGCGCGCTTTCCTATGCAGGAGGCAAGCTCGTCGAGACGAGGGCTGTCTTCTTAGGGTCAGTCGGATGTATCTGGTGCGTCTTTGTGTCGTTGGTCGCATTGAAGGATGACTCGGACGGTAATTTTTTGCCCTCAGGGAGGAGGGTGCGATCGTTGGTGAGCGCCAGCTCCTGGAGCTGCTCCTGGGCTCCAAACGACTCAGAGATCTTGTTGAACTTGCGGTCGCACTCGTCGGACCGCTCGAAGTCGCCGTTGACGGTGATGGTCCCATAAGGTCCTGGCATCTTGAGCTTGAGGTAGGCATAATGTGGTACTGCCATGAATTTGGCATAAGCTAGTCGCCCGAGGATGACATGGTATTGTGACTTCCAGTCCACCACCTCAAACTCTATTTTCTCCTTCCTGAAGTTCTTTGGCTCGCCGAAGATGACGTCGAGCGTTATCGTGCCCAAGGGGTACACCGGCCGCCCCGGCACGATTCCATGGAAGGTGTTGACCGATGGCACGAGATTGGTTGTTAGTATGTTCATCCCGCGCAGCGTGTCGGCGAACATGATGTTGATGCCGCTGCCGCCATCCATGAAGACGCGACTCATCGCGAAGCCGCCGATCTGGGCGTCGAGGACGAGGGCTGCGTGGCCTGGCCGTGGCACTTGCGGTGGGTGGTCCTCGCGAGAGTAAACGATGCTCGCGTGGGACCACCTGAGGTACTCCGGCAGAGCCGATGGTGATTTGACGGCGAGGTGCACTTGCCTCGTTATTAGCTTCTGGTCCCGGTTGGAAGGGCATCCCTTCTGTATCATGAACATGCGCCCGACAGGTTTCGGGTAGGGATCTTCGCCTGCTTGGGGTTCCTCGACGCGTGGTTGGGGCTGGATAGCTCCTGCCATATGTCCTGGTGGGGGCAGAGCCGGGGGAAGTGGCGCTCTGATGGCTGGCACACCTGGTACGATTTGCGCCTGCTGCTGGAGGAGGTGTGTATACTGCGCATGCAGTTCTTCAAAACCCTCGCAATCCTTCATGAGATGAGAGGACGTTAGGTTGCCATGCTCGTCCCTGAACATGTGAAACCTGTAGGCTCCTTGCAAGGTAGGGGGAGGGCGCGGGACTGGCCCGTTGCGTGACTGGCGTGGTCGCCACTCCTGCTTGATGTTTTTGTTGTCCTTATAACCTGTTGTTCGGCTACCGCTTTCATAACGACTGCCGTCACGGTTTCTTTGCTCGCGGCTATCGGGAAAACCCGCCGCCACGAGTTCTGCACCTTCGTTGTCATCATATGCTCGCAACTTCCGCTTGCGGCGGCGATTGCTGCTGCGGTGACTCCAGTGGCCTTGGTCGCCGTTATCCGCGGGTGTGCCGCCGCGCTCGTTGCGTATGGAATCTTCTCCGTCTGCCCACTCATTAGCAATTTGCATGAGGTGAGCGATAGTCTTCGTCTTTATTCTTCCGAGCGTCTCCTTCAACTCAAGTCGATAGACACCTCGGGTGAACGCGTATATCGCGTTGTCTTCTGAGATCCTTTCCGCCGAGTTACGGAGGAGGGTCCACCACTACTAGGAAACTAGCTATAGGTGGAACCACCTTCTGTGGCGCACCAAATTGCCATGCGCCACAGAAAATATTTTTGTGGCGCATAGTTTTGCATGCGCCATAGAATAACAAAATTTTGTGGCGCACGGGAACCGAGTGCGCCACAGAAATATGGCTTTCTGTGGCGCATGGGCTTAGATTCACCATAGAAAGCCACATTTCTGTGGCGCATCTAAGCCCATGCGCACAGAAATATGGTGGCCCCGCCACCAATGATTGGGTGGGTGCCCTTTCTGTGGCGCATGGGGCCACATGCGCCATAGAAAGTCACAATTCTGTGGCGCATGTGGCCCCATGCGCCACAGAATTGTGGTTTTCAGATCCCACCCCCCCCCCCTCCCGTGGATCGCCTTTTCAGTTTTGCAAGAAGTGAAAGAAAATGATAAACAATTCAAAAAATAAAATCCTTTTAGATATAGTCAAGGTTTAGGGTCTAGTTGTTAGGAAAAACTAGCAAAGTGGCCCGCGCACATGCGCGGGCAACATCTTGATAGTCCATTCTTATGGTTTTTTTAGTTCCATACATGGTAAAATGCATTAAGATATCTTGTATTTCGTAACTATTCTTGCAATATCCTTTCCCTTTGTAAAATATAATCAATATATCCTTACAAGATCCAATAATCATATAGTCATAAACCTAAGACCGTTGGATCAAAATAAAATTATATAAATATTGTATTTGAGATTACATTAACCATATGTTTAGAATAAAAAATGTGTTAAATGGGAACTCAAATAAATTCCAAGGGCACTCTTTATTTGGCGAATGATGGGCACTTAACCTATGTTGTTGTATTTTGCATCCACTCTAATAAAAATGACCATGGCTCAATTACCTGTTGTGACCATTGTGTTCTCTTTGATCTAGGGAATTTATATTTAAGATTGCAACCATTGTCGATGGTATATAAAAATAGAAACTTATGATACACATTTTTGTGGGTCAAACTGCTACTTCTGTTGATATTGTACTATTGGGTGATAATCAAATGTATATTTTGAGATATTTGTTTTTACTTTGCCGATCAAGCGCCAATATCATATTTTATCAGGGTATGTATCAAATGTAAAGGAATTTGTCAATAATGTTTTCCATTGATTTCCAACCGGAGGCCACCAAGCCCACCACCATCAACTCCCCTGTCGCTTTCTTCCCGTACGGAGGAGCACGCACATGGCGTGACCATCTCCACCACCGGCGCCATGCTCCCCCTTCCCCTTTCTATAAAGCAGCCACGGAGGGCATCCCCAACCCTAGCTCTCCCACTTCCCCCATCAGCCGCCGCCACCCTCTCTTTCCTTCTCCCTCTGCTTTTTCTTTTTCTCCACCACCTGAGAAGAGAGCCGCCCCACCGGAGAGCCCCACCGACGACGCCATGGTCTTCAACGTGCCTACATGAGGAGGATCTCGCCCACGCCTACGTCGTCCACGCAGCGCAGCAGGAGCAGGAGACGGACCGGGGCTGCTCGGGACCATCTCCTACGTCTACGTCCTCTTCAACCCGACGCCGCCTTCTTCCTCTTCACCGGCCGCTCGCCTCCGTCGTCCTCGATCTGTACCACGAAGCTGAGCACCCCCGCGTGAGCCACGCCTCTTACCCATCTTTTTCTGTCCCTGCTTCGTGTCGTAGACATCGCGCAGGGCTCGTCCACGAGCACATCCGCCATGGCCGAGTACGCATGCTGCACAAGCTCGCTTCCCTGCTACAGCCACCCTGTTTGCTGCACCAGCTACGCACTCCACCCCTTGCACGCACACACCAAGCAGCACCATGGCGCCCATCAGCAGCACCTACGCCGTCGGCCTCCAGGGCGCACAGGATCGTTGCAGATCGTCTTCGTCGCTGTCACTCTGAACCTGAAGTCTGAAAATTTCACTTAACGCCGGCCCTTTACTTCATGTCTCTCAGTTCCCGATTCAGACACGAACTGATTCATGGCTTGCTGCCCTGTTCCTTCACCAGCCGGCACGTGTTCAAATCCCCACGGCTGCATGCCAAGCCCCCCTTTTTACACCTTTATTTCTTTTTGCAGAAAATATGTCAATCTTGTATCTATTGTATCTTTTATTTTACAAGTGCAAATAAAATAAAGTATATGTCTATAATTATCAGAAAAATGTGTAGAATTTGAATATGCCATTCATGATTTTGTTTGCATCATATAGTTTAATCTTTAGTTGTGTTTTGCATATCACCTAAATAATAAAATATGGAATGTGAGGGTCATAAATATAACTAATGCCCCTATTCCATTTAATTTTGAGTAGCCCACCCATATCTTGTTTACAATTGCTAATAACATTTAATTTTGATGGTTAGAAAAATAACTTGAACCTTATAATTAAATATCGGAATCTCGGTTCCGTTTAATTTGGTTAAATTGCATCCTCTCATAATTGCCATGTCATGCATCCATGCAATCAACATGCCGATTCTTTTACCATAGTAGTGAGACGCATTTCCTATGCTTTCCAGTGTTCGTTGCTTCTTCGGGAATAGGACGATGAGTTGATGTGAGCTACGACAGGTTCTGCTACCTCTACCGGATTGCAGGCAAGGACTACTCACTTGCTATCTTTACTTGTTTTCTGTCTCTTACTCCTCCTATCTTTTGTTCCTTGCTAGCCTGATATATCGATGCTTGTGTCTCGATCCTATTTGCATGTTTACCTTGCAGCAATGATATAGCCACGCCCCCACATCCTTTTAACCTGGTGTTTGTTAGCCTTGCGAGTCGTAGCGCATGCTTAGGAGTTGCTTGTGAAGTCCTTATACACTGCTGATGTTTAGATGGTATAGTTTAATTAATGAAGACCTGTTATGTGGGAGAACTTTTATAATAAAGATAAGGCACCGGCGGAAGGCCAATTATGGTGATTTGTTCTGCTAGTGTCTCCTAGGAAAAACCGTTCTTTTCCGCTTATCCAAGAATGAGCGCCCTACCCACACGTGGGAAGACTTATGGAACCCCCCACAACTTAGTATCGGATCTGCTATATTGTGTAGAGAGCCACAAAGTAGTTCGGGTGGTTATCATTTGGAGCATACGCACGATGCATGTTGAAGATGAGAGGTTACAACTATGGGGGGAGCATATAGGTTTGCGGATGTAATGTCCCGGGTTTTTCCCCGAATTAGAATTTGCTTGTTATTTTATTTTTGCATCATCATGACATAAGCATCATCGCATCGCATATTTTTGGCAACAAAAATTATTTTTGTTAAACCCTATTTTATCTTTCTAAAATTGTCGGAAGATATTTTACCGAGACAGTCGTCTCCGTTTTCAAAATTTAATTGCCAAAATCGTTTTGCAAAATAAAATATTTTGAGAATTGTGAGAGAGTAGACCAAACATCAAACCCTAGAAATCCCCTTGTAGTTTTCTGTTCCCACCCCCTGGCATCTTGCAGCCACCTCCTCCATTTTCGTCGTTTCGCGAATCCGCCCTTCCACCTCCGTCTTTTCCTTTTCCCCCCTCTCCCTCTTTCCTCTCTTCCTTTTCTCTCCCTCTTTTCTTTTCTTTCCTTCTCCTTTTCCTCCCCGCTCCCTCCTCCGCATCCTTCCTCTGCTCCCCGAGCCGGCTTCCCCGTTGCCTACGTCTGCCTCCGACCACCCCCTTCTCTCTCCCCGGCTCGATCTCCTCCTTCCCCTAGCTCCTCCGCACCACCACGCCTCCTTCCTCGACCAGCTCGCGCCGAGCTACTCCTCCTGCTCTTCGACCCGCGCCGGCCCCGCGTGCCCATGGCCAGCTCGCCGCAGGCCGACCCCTCCTCCGGCCCGAGTTCCTCTTCCCGCCATCCTCTCCTCCCGGCCTCCCTCTTCTCCTCCCTCCTCTCCTTTCATCTCCTTCCCCATGCCCACTGTAATGCCCCGGGGTTTTTCCCCAAATTAGAATTGCTTGTTATTTTATTTTTGCATCATCATGACATCAGCATCATCGCATCGCATATTTTTGGCAATAAAAATTATTTTTATTAAACCCTATTTTGTTTTTCTAAAATTATCGGAAAAATATTTTACCGAGACGTTCGTCTCCGTTTTCGAAAATTAAATTGCCAAATTGTTTTGTAAAAGAAATAAAAATGTTTTTGAGTTAGAGAGAGAGAGAGCAGCCCAGCTAGCTAGGCCCAAAAGCCCAGCAAGCAAACCCTAGCCTCCAAACCCTAAACCTGCCCTGTCTGTTTTTCTTTCCCACCCCCTGCCTTTTTGCAGCCACCCTCTCATCGTTTTTCTTTTTCGCGGAAATGCCCTCCCACCTCCTTTTCTTTTCTTCTTCTCCCCTCCCTATCCTTTCTTCCTCTCTCCTCCTTTCTTTCTTCCTTTCTTTTATTTCTTTTCCTCCCACAGCTCCTTCTCTCCCGTGGTCATCTCCTTCCTCCTCACGCACCCGAGTTGCTCCTCCTCGAGCTTCCCTCGATCCCGTCCCCGCTCCCGACTGCGCCTTCACCTCCGGCCAGCCGCGGCCACCCTCTCCTCTCCCCGGCTCCCCTACGCCCATGCCTCCCTGCACTGCGCGTCGACGTCGCCTCCTCTCTCCGCCGCCCCGCGCGCGCCCTCCTCGCCTCCTCTGCCGCCGCGCCTTCCTCCTCCCCTCCTTGCTCCTCTCGGCCCGAGCTCGAGCCCCGTCGTTCCCCGACCTCCCGTCTCGCCTCGCCCTCCTCTCCCCCCGGCCAGTCCCGCGCGCCTCTTCTCTCCTGGCCGACGGCCCTCCTCCTCCAGCCCGTGCTCCTCCCCTTCACCTGCAGCCGGCCGCCAAGGATCGAGCTCACCGACCCGTCTCCGCGTTCCTGCTACTGACCGTTTTCCCCTGCAGCTCCGGCGGCCCCAGCTCCCCACGGCCGGCCTTCTCTCCGTCCAGCTCCTCCCCGCCACCGGCCGGCCGACCCTGCCCCTTCCCTGCATCCTTCGTGCTGGCGTCCCCCATCCTCCTCTGGCCGCAGCTGTCTGCCCCGTCCTTGCCAGCACGCCCCGTGTGCCCCTGCCCGAGCGTGCTGCTGCTGCCCAAATCGTGTCCGTCCCCGTGTGGTTGTGTTGCCTTGCTGTGTCCGTGCTGCTGCTGCTGTCCGTGTCGTGTTCTCCCGGTGCTTTTCCGTTCCCGACGGCCTTCTCCGTGTCGTGGATTTTTCCCCGATGCCGCCGTGCCGTGTTTCCCGTCCCGGCGTCTCCCGTTGTTCCCCGACGTTTCCCGTTTCCCCGACGTTTTCCCCGTCGTGAAGTGGTTCCCCGATGCCTCCGTGAAGCCGTTCCCCGATGGTTTCCCGATCCAGTTCCCGTTTCTGTTCCCTGTCGTGAAGCCGTTCCCGTCGTGAACCGGAGTTCCCCGATGTTCCCGTCGTGAAGCCGTACCTCGATGCGCCAAGTTCTCCGATGCCATGTCCGACCTCCACCAAGATCTTCCCCGACGACTGGATGATGATACGACAAGTTCTTCCACGACGACCGTGAACGACTACCAGTGCCCGAACAACGACGACGCTACGACAAGAACTTCCCCGACCGGAACCCGCCGAGTTATCCGATGCCGTGAACCCCGAAGGCCGAGTACCCGACTCCGGACCCCGACGACCCCGAAGCCCGGAACGCCAAGGTCCGCAACGACGACGACCCGAGTACGACTACTTCCACGACATCGACTACTCCGACTCCGGATGGACGGCTACTTCGACTATTTTCTCTCCGACCCGAAGACGGTGGTTCCGAACCCGAAGATCCCCGAATCCGATGTGCGACCCCAACCCTAAAACCCTATATACCATATATCTATCCGTATCTTATAAAATCATGCATGCTTAATTAACATCGCACCTATATCCATTTAGTCGAATTAAATCAATTTAATATGGGGTTTTGTCCGGTGCATCTATATTTTGCACCTATCCCATTTAAAATGCTTTGCCATGTGTTAGGAAATAAAATTGGACAACCTTTAAGTTGTCATGCATCATGTCATCAACATGCCGCTTCTTTTGCCGTAGTAGTAAAATGCATCTTTTATGTTTCCAGTGTTTGTTGCTTCTTCGGGATAGGACGATGAGTTGATGTGAGAAACGACAGGTTCTGCTACCTCTACCGGATTGCAGGCAAGTGATACTCCCTTGCTATCTTTGCTTGTTTTCTGTCTCTTACTCGTCCTATCTATTGTTCCTTGCTAGCCTTATGTCACGATGCTTGTGTCTCGATCCTATATGCATGTTTACCTTGCAGCCATGATATAGCCACACCCCCACATCCTATTAACCTGTTGTTTGTTTACCTTGTTAGCCTTGCGAGTCGTAGTGCATGCTTAGGTGCTTTGCTTGAGTCCTGTTATCTCTCTTGCTGTTAACATGATAGCTAGGCTCAACCTAAAATGGTAATCTTTATTTTCTGTTGCGATGGGAATAACTTAATAAAGATAAGGCACCGGCGGAAGGCCAATCGTGGTGATTTGTTCTGCTAGTGTCGCCTAGGACCCGAGTTCTTTTCCGCTGATCCAAGACTGAGCGCACTAACCACATGTGGGAGTTCTATGGGCCTCCCCGCAATCTATTACCGGATCCTCAAACTTGTCTAGGATGCCACAAGTAGTTCGGGTGTTTCTACGGTTACAAGCGCGGATGATATGGTAAGATGGATACGTGGTTACTTACGGTAGGGCTTGCGGTATGATGCGAAGTGACCAACTCATGGTAGTTTGTGTCACCTAGCCGTAGTCGCAAACGGTTAGGCCCACCTCGAAGCTTCGGCCGGACTCTCAAGGTGGATCAGTCCTAGCTAGGTGGCTCCCTGGACTTGTTTGTAGAGATGGGAAGTATTGCGTCGAAACCTCCACCGGTACACCTCTAAGCGAGAGTTTCGATACGTGTGGGTTCATTGGTGCATCCCTGCAGGGTGAAATCTTTTCGAAAAGCCGTGTCCGCGGTTATGGACGACTTGGTGAAATGCGCTGGCTAAAAAGATCATAGACAACTTGCACCTTATGATGATAATAACTTGACTAGTAAGATAGATTACTTGAATAATAACCCATAAAACTTGTCCACCGTGTGAGTGCCCGGACTTCTTCCTTGTGGGTTGAGGATACGAGGGAGTCGTTTTAGGGCAGGTTTGTTTGGTGAGTAGTTTAGTTGGTTCCTCATGCGCTCTCTTACCTTGTCTCTGATAGACGAAAGTTGTAGCGTGTCTCTATAAGTTGTTAGTGCTGCTTGCTGCCTCAATCGCTAACCCTCTTTCCCCGGAATTCCAGCTTTGATATCTTGTGAGTATTACTTGCCAGTACTTCTACTAGTACTGACCCCTTCGGGGCTGCTATTCCAATGCAGCCAACAGGTTTGAAGTCTGACGACGTTAGCTTGGGAATCCCTCCGGCTTGGCCTGGGCAGGGATATGGTGCCTTCGTTTATCTTCAAGACTCTTAGTCCAATTTGTATCTTGTCCGTAGTCGGACGCTACCCGCTTCCGTTGTTATTTGGATCTTTGTATTGTATCTTTGGTTCTTGACTCTGTGAGTCGTTGTTGTATATATGTTCTTTTGTGGGTTCCATCGAGAACTGTTGTAATGTTATCACAATTCCACCCGCATAACGTGTGTGTTGCGACGTGCACGTTATGCCTGGTGGGCGTCCTTTAGGATCGTTATTATGCGGATTTGGCGGGAATCGCTCAGTCTGCATAGTACCGATCTTGGGGCGTTACAAAGTGGTATCAGAGCTCTGGTTTTTCGATACCCCGCGGGTCCAGTCTGCATGTAGGATACCCTAGCTAATGGTCGTTGTTTATAGAGTGTCCAAATCTATTTTACTAAAGATTATTTGGAAAATATCTCTATAGGATTCTTGTTTATTCCTTACCTCTATTTCTATTCCTCCTCTTACCTTATATGATTTAAATCTTCTCTCTTATCTATCTTCCGGTTATAGCATCTTCGTGGGTGGACGATCTCTGGCCTCTTACCTAATAGGTTCGATCTTCAGAAGGATCTCGAAGGACGACATCGCCATCGACGTGAGCAAGGACCTCTTGTTAGTGGTGTCGAGAAGATCAACTTGGCGCAAGAAGATTCGATAGTTTACCTTGCTCTTCTTCTCCCTTACGGTTGCGTGGATCTCGGGGCGAGATCCCTTGTTAGTGGTGTCGGTTGTAATGCCCCGGGGTTTTTCCCCAAATTAGAATTGCTTGTTATTTCATTTTTGCATCATCATGACATCAGCATCATCGCATCGCATATTTTTGGCAATAAAAATTATTTTTATTAAACCCTATTTTGTTTTTCTAAAATTATCGGAAAAATATTTTACCGAGACGTTCGTCTCCGTTTTCGAAAATTAAATTGCCAAATTGTTTTGTAAAAGAAATAAAAATGTTTTTGAGTTAGAGAGAGAGAGCAGCCCAGCTAGCTAGGCCCAAAAGCCCAGCAAGCAAACCCTAGCCTCCAAACCCTAAACCTGCCCTGTCTGTTTTTCTTTCCCACCCCCTGCCTTTTTGCAGCCACCCTCTCATCGTTTTTCTTTTTCGCGGAAATGCCCTCCCACCTCCTTTTCTTTTCTTCTTCTCCCCTCCCTATCCTTTCTTCCTCTCTCCTCCTTTCTTTCTTCCTTTCTTTTATTTCTTTTCCTCCCACAGCTCCTTCTCTCCCGTGGTCATCTCCTTCCTCCTCACGCACCCGAGTTGCTCCTCCTCGAGCTTCCCTCGATCCCGTCCCCGCTCCCGACTGCGCCTTCCCCTCCGGCCAGCCGCGGCCACCCTCTCCTCTCCCCGGCTCCCCTGCGCCCATGCCTCCCCGCACTGCGCGTCGACGTCGCCTCCTCTCTCCGCCGCCCCGCGCGCGCCCTCCTCGCCTCCTCTGCCGCCGCGCCTTCCTCCTCCCCTCCTTGCTCCTCTCGGCCCGAGCTCGAGCCCCGTCGTTCCCCGACCTCCCGTCTCGCCTCGCCCTCCTCTCCCCCCGGCCAGTCCCGCGCGCCTCTTCTCTCCTGGCCGATGGCCCTCCTCCTCCAGCCCGTGCTCCTCCCCTTCACCTGCAGCCGGCCACCAAGGATCGAGCTCACCGACCCGTCTCCGCGTTCCTGCTACTGACCGTTTTCCCCTGCAGCTCCGGCGGCCCCAGCTCCCCACGGCCGGCCTTCTCTCTGTCCAGCTCCTCCCCGCCACCGGCCGGCCGACCCTGCCCCTTCCCTGCATCCTTCGTGCTGGCGTCCCCCATCCTCCTCTGGCCGCAGCTGTCTGCCCCGTCCTTGCCAGCACGCCCCGTGTGCCCCTGCCCGAGCGTGCTGCTGCTGCCCAAATCGTGTCCGTCCCCGTGTGGTTGTGTTGCCTTGCTGTGTCCGTGCTGCTGCTGCTGTCCGTGTCGTGTTCTCCCGGTGCTTTTCCGTTCCCGACGGCCTTCTCCGTGTCGTGGATTTTTCCCCGATGCCGCCGTGCCGTGTTTCCCGTCCCGGTGTCTCCCGTTGTTCCCCGACGTTTCCCGTTTCCCCCGACGTTTTCCCCGTCGTGATGTGGTTCCCCGATGCCTCCGTGAAGCCGTTCCCCGATGGTTTCCCGATCCAGTTCCCGTTTCTGTTCCCTGTCGTGAAGCCGTTCCCGTCGTGAACCGGAGTTCCCCGATGTTCCCGTCGTGAAGCCGTACCTCGATGCGCCAAGTTCTCCGATGCCATGTCCGACCTCCACCAAGATCTTCCCCGACGACTGGATGATGATACGACAAGTTCTTCCACGACGACCGTGAACGACTACCAGTGCCCGAACAACGACGACGCTACGACAAGAACTTCCCCGACCGGAACCCGCCGAGTTATCCGATGCCGTGAACCCCGAAGGCCGAGTACCCGACTCCGGACCCCGACGACCCCGAAGCCCGGAACGCCAAGGTCCGCAACGACTTCCACGACATTGACTACTCCGACTCCGGATGGACGGCTACTTCGACTATTTTCTCTCCGACCCGAAGACGGTGGTTCCGAACCCGAAGATCCCCGAATCCGATGTGCGACCCCAACCCTAAAACCCTATATACCATATATCTATCCGTATCTTATAAAATCATGCATGCTTAATTAACATCGCACCTATATCCATTTAGTCGAATTAAATCAATTTAATATGGGGTTTTGTCCGGTGCATCTATATTTTGCACCTATCCCATTTAAAATGCTTTGCCATGTGTTAGGAAATAAAATTGGACAACCTTTAATTTGTCATGCATCATGTCATCAACATGCCGCTTCTTTTGCCGTAGTAGTAAAATGCATCTTTTATGTTTCCAGTGTTTGTTGCTTCTTCGGGATAGGACGATGAGTTGATGTGAGAAACGACAGGTTCTGCTACCTCTACCGGATTGCAGGCAAGTGATACTCCCTTGCTATCTTTGCTTGTTTTCTGTCTCTTACTCGTCCTATCTTTTGTTTCTTGCTAGCCTTATGTCACGATGCTTGTGTCTCGATCCTATATGCATGTTTACCTTGCAGCCATGATATAGCCACACCCCCACATCCTATTAACCTGTTGTTTGTTTACCTTGTTAGCCTTGCGAGTCGTAGTGCATGCTTAGGTGCTTTGCTTGAGTCCTGTTATCTCTCTTGTTGTTAACATGATAGCTAGGCTCAACCTAAAATGGTAATCTTTATTTTCTGTTGCGATGGGAATAACTTAATAAAGATAAGGCACCGGCGGAAGGCCAATCGTGGTGATTTGTTCTGCTAGTGTCGCCTAGGACCCGAGTTCTTTTCCGCTGATCCAAGACTGAGCGCACTAACCACATGTGGGAGTTCTATGGGCCTCCCCGCAATCTATTACCGGATCCTCAAACTTGTCCAGGATGCCACAAGTAGTTCGGGTGTTTCTACGGTTACAAGCGCGGATGATATGGTAAGATGGATACGTGGTTACTTACGGTAGGGCTTGCGGTATGATGCGAAGTGACCAACTCATGGTAGTTTGTGTCACCTAGCCGTAGTCGCAAACGGTTAGGCCCACCTCGAAGCTTCGGCCGGACTCTCAAGGTGGATCAGTCCTAGCTAGGTGGCTCCCTGGACTTGTTTGTAGAGATGGGAAGTATTGCGTCGAAACCTCCACCGGTACACCTCTAAGCGAGAGTTTCGATGCGTGTGGGTTCATTGGTGCATCCCTGCAGGGTGAAATCTTTTCGAAAAGCCGTGTCCGCGGTTATGGACGACTTGGTGAAATGCGCTGGCTAAAAAGATCATAGACAACTTGCACCTTATGATGATAATAACTTGACTAGTAAGATAGATTACTTGAATAATAACCCATAAAACTTGTCCACCGTGTGAGTGCCCGGACTTCTTCCTCGTGGGTTGAGGATACGAGGGAGTCGTTTTAGGGCAGGTTTGTTTGGTGAGTAGTTTAGTTGGTTCCTCATGCGCTCTCTTACCTTGTCTCTGATAGACGAAAGTTGTAGCGTGTCTCTATAAGTTGTTAGTGCTGCTTGCTGCCTCAATCGCTAACCCTCTTTCCCCGGAATTCCAGCTTTGATATCTTGTGAGTATTACTTGCCAGTACTTCTACTAGTACTGACCCCTTCGGGGCTGCTATTCCAATGCAGCCAACAGGTTTGAAGTCTGACGACGTTAGCTTGGGAATCCCTCCGGCTTGGCCTGGGCAGGGATATGGTGCCTTCGTTTATCTTCAGGACTCTTAGTCCAATTTGTATCTTGTCCGTAGTCGGACGCTACCCGCTTCCGTTGTTATTTGGATCTTTGTATTGTATCTTTGGTTCTTGACTCTGTGAGTCGTTGTTGTATATATGTTCTTTTGTGGGTTCCATCGAGAACTGTTGTAATGTTATCACAATTCCACCCGCATAACGTGTGTGTTGCGACGTGCACGTTATGCCTGGTGGGCATCCTTTAGGATCGTTATTATGCGGATTTGGCGGGAATCGCTCAAGTCTGCATAGTACCGATCTTGGGGCGTTACACCCACCCCTTGCTCCCGGCCGCACCTCCCCGCTCCTCCATCTCCGGCCAGCTGCGTCTCCTCCTGACCACCACCTGCCGTGGTCCTGCCTCAAGCGCCTCCGACTCCCTTCCCTGATCCTCCTCCTTCAGCGATTCGTGCCCGTGCTGCTGTCCTCATGTCCGTGCTCGTGCTGCTGCTCCCGGTGTGTTTCCCGACCACGTGCCATGTCATGCTCGTGTGTGCTGCTGCCTGTCCCTGCTGCCCGGCTCCGTGCGCATCCTCCGTGCCGCGTTCCCGACGCCTCGTGTACGTCTCCGGTGCCCGTTGCCGTGTTCCCCGGCGTCTCCCGTGTGTTTTCCCGTGTCGTGGATTTTTCCCCGACGCATTCCCCATCATGCAGTGTTCCCTGATGAGTTCCCCGATTCTGTTCCCGAAGATGTTCCCGATGCTTTTTCCCGTTCCCGACGACAAGTTCTCCAATGCCGTGAAGCCCGATCCCGGAAGATGGAAACACCAAGGTCTCCTACGACTCCATGCAAGATGGAACGACAAGATCTTCCCCGACCGAAACCGCCAAGTTCTCCGCTTCGAGTCCGTTTGTGCCAGCCGCCTTCGTGCGCGTCCGTGAAGACCGGTGACCGAGTACCCCGATGCCGCGAACCCCGACGACCCTGAAGCCTGGAACGCCAAGGTCCGCAACGACGACGACCCGAGTACGACTACTTCCACGACGTCAACTACCTTGACTACCTCGACTCCGGATGGGACGACTACTTCGACTACTTCCTCTCCGGATCCGAAGTTTCCCCAATCCGATGTGTGACCCCAACCCTAACCCTATACCATATATATGCGTATCTTATAAACTCATGCATGCTTAATTAACATCGAACCTTTATCCATTTAGTCGAATTAATCCAACTTTAATTATGGGGTTTGTCTGGTGCATCTATATTGTGCTTCGATCCCATTTAAAATGATTTGCCATGTGTTAGGAAATAACATTGAATCACATTTAATTTGTCATGCATCATGTCATCAACATGCCTCATCTTTTGCCGTAGTAGTAAAATGCATCTTTTATGTTTCCAGTGTTTGTTGCTTCTTCGGGAATAGGACGATGAGTTGATGTGAGCAACGACTGGTTCTGCTACCTCTACCGGATTGCAGGCAAGTGATACTCCCTTGCTATCTTTGGTTGTTTTCTGTCTCTTACACCTCCTATCTTTTGTTCCTTGCTAGCCTTATATTGCGATGATTGTGTCTCGATCCTATTTGAGTGTTTACCTTGCAGCCATGATCACTAGCACAGAAAAGCTTACCCGTGGCGCACCAAAATGGCTTACCCGTAGCGCAGGGGCCTGCGCCACGGATTGCCACGCCACGGGTAATATATAGCCGTGGCGCGGGCACCCATGTGCGCCACGGGTATATTTGGTTAGCCGTGGCGCACATGTCCTGGTGCGCCACGAGTACTTAGCCGTGGCGCATGCTCGTATGTGCGCCATGGCTAAGGAGGCATATCCGTGGCGCACCACCCCACAGTGCGCCACGGCTAACGTGCGCCACGGCTAGGCTTTATGTATTTTTTTATATACTGCGTATTTATATAGATGCTAATACAGGTATTTATACAGACATATTCTATAATACAATTTGCAGAACAATATACATAATACATAGATCACATGCATTATAACTGAAAATAGATATAAGTAGACAAAATTATATACATCACATGCATGCATCTCCATCGAAATCGAGTAGCAAGTTCGATCATCACATTACAAACTAAAGGAAGTTTAATTACAACACGAATTTCATCGACTGTTTGAACATAAACTACACAGGTAGATAAGCTAGGCGTCGACGGTCTTCGGGGCCGGGAAGGGGCGGACGCCTTCTTTCGTCGTGAAGGGCTGGATGTCGCCTTGTGCCTTTATACGCCGTTCCACCTCCGCATTATCAAGTGGAGCGTCGTCGTAGTAGAACATGCCTCCAACGGCGCAGACATCGTGTAGTATGATCCACGCGAACGTCTCCTGGATGCGATAGAATTCTTGTCGAAGATCACGATCCTGGATAGTTGCCAAGTTTTCGGCCCAGCGTTGGAGTTGATCTGGCAACTTAAGTTTCTCTTCATCCCGTACGAAGGCACGGATCTGATGGATGGCGTAGTAGGCATCCCTCTCGCTGTTCTTTGGTTACGTGACGCACGCGAAGTTGATAATGTGGTGGAATGATAGCACACCTCCTCTTCCAGGTCTCTTCCTTTTGAAGACGCCTCCCCTCATGCTGAAGCCAACTAGAGCATTATCCAGAGCCTTCTTGAGGCTGGTGTAGTCTTTCGGCTTGTCCTCCCTACCCGAGTCCAAATATGTGACTACGGAAAATTTCGGGCAAAGAACAAGCAGGACGCAGTACTTGTCTCTGGGCGAAACAATTTAGACAGTGTTAGAAAAATAATGATAGAAATCTAATGAAGCATCTTCATTATGGCGTAGAGAATAACTACTTACTCGGGATAGTAAGGCAAGAGAATGTAATCCTTCCACTTATTCTCCACCATGATTTCTTCGAGGTGTCTCGACATAAATTGCCAGCCATCATGGCTTCTGAAGTTGGTCTCGATCATGTAGTAGGGGTCCGCTATCACGACACCCCCGATCTTCTCTTTTAGGACCTGGTGGGCCGTACTGAGATAGAATAAGCGGACTAAATGAGGATGGAGCCGCTTCAAGTTAAACATCTTGAAGATGTCATCAAATCGCACGAACAGCAAATCCGCCGGCTCTTGTTTGCAAAAGCCATCAACTGCCTCTGGCACCTTGGCAGTGAAGAGCGGGTGTGGGTGTGTTGGATCTTTCATTTTACGAAGATCCAGCTCTCGTGTCAGAACACGCTCATGCAGCATCTGCATATCCCCACTCATGAGTTGGAGCACATCAGGCGGTAACATCGGTCGACCCGCAATATTCATTTCCCGCGCAACATCTTTGCTCGGTCCTGGTCCGTCCTTAAACCGGATCGGCCGCGGAGCCGCCGGCTGGCTGCTAGAGGCATTGGCACCCTGCTGCGGCTTTGGAGGCAGCGACGGCTGGCTGGCGGATGCATAGTCGCTCTTCCTAGTTCTTTTCCGCCCCTTCTTAGGCTTCGGAGGGATGCCTCCTCCGGCCGCTAGCGCTTCACGACAGGTCCCAAGTAGTGTGTTGGGGCTCAGGATAGCTTGCGTTGCTTCTTTCTGCGTGAAGTCGTCGGCTGGAGGCGTCTCCTGAGAATCGAACAGACGCTTCGTGCACGCGGCTTTATCTGCTTGACCAGCGGGCTCGTGCGTGTGCGGAGCAGTCGGCGGTTCATCAAGAGGAGCCATTAATTCTCCGTCGTCGCAGCGGTCATCATCGATGTACAGTCATCGAAGATGTCGTCTTTCTGTGTCGCGGGCTCTTTAAGTTGTGGTGGTGCTGGTGCGATGGCCTTGACAGGGTTTTGCCCCAACCCGACTTGCGGTGTTGCCTGTGGAGTGTCCGGGCTTATACGGATCTAGGTTTTTGGCCATACCATGGCCCAGGGGATGCATTCACGAAGGAGCAGATGGTCCTCGGCTCCCACGGGTTGATAAGGAGGATCCACCTCATTGCAGCCCGAGAACACCCTAATCAGTGAAACCTTAAAGCAGCCATCAGGTATCGGCGTGTTGTGGTGCATGCGATTTTTGGGCGCAATGATGGTAGCCCTAGCAACATCCTTCAACTCTCCATTCACATGGTGTAGGAGAGTGCATCTAGTGTCGCCCTGCGAAGAACATGCATGTAGGATGTTAGAGATGCAAGGCAAAGGCAAAATGGATGAAGTAATATGCGTTGAGGCTACGACGCTTAGATACCGTGAGGGCGTCGAGCTCGGCCATTGTTGAGACACTGCCGACATCTTGCGACACGTAGTCGGAGTGGGCGCCGCTTGGGGGGTTGCCGGCCGGCGAATTCTCCGGAAGAGGCGACGGCGTGGTGTGGATCGGCAGATTATCCCGAACAGGTGGAGTTGACGGCGCGGTGTTGGCCGACGAAGCCGCTGACGCGGTGTTGGCCATGTTGCCTCCAAAGTCGGGCACTGGACACGGCGCTTGTCGACCTCCGTCGATCCAATCCGTTACCGAGGTCACGACGGAAGGAAGGAAACCGACGAGCGCCTTGGCCACTAGTTCGTTGACTATATCATCCTGCTTGCGCTTCTTCCTCTCCTTCCGCGTCTCCTTGTCCTCGGCATAATAGTCACACCATAGGACCTTGCCATGGCCGACAACACGGCCACCTAACGGTGGCTTATCCAGATCCCACCCCTTGACTTTGTTCAACGCCGCGTTGAATGGAGTGTCCCACATGGGCTTCGTCGATCCCTGGGAGGAGCTCTCATCCGCGGCTCTAGAACTTTCTACATCCTCCAGAGCCTTTTGGAACTTCACGACAGCAGGATCCGTCTTAAGTTCCTTGGTAACCGGGTCCTCCGTGAACCGAGCCCTGACAAAATTTCTAGTCTGCTTGTCTTTAAATTTGTCGAAGGGGTTAGGGATGCCCTTAGCTGCCCACTCAGCATCCTGCTTCTCCCATTTGGGTCCAGCCACGAAGTAACCACCACTTCCGAGATGGTGGTGTCCTACATTCTTCGAGTTCATCCACCTCCCCCATTCACTCATTTTCTTGGATACAGGTAGTCCGAGCCTGCCCCGGAAAGTCCTAAGGTCTTCTTCGTTGACCCGCTCCTTGTTCCAGATCTCCTCGGGACTTTTATCGTCTTCGATCAATTTTTTGACCCTAGATCTCCAACTAGACAAGGCCGTGCTCATCTTCGTGAGGGCAAAGTTGTTGACGGCATTGAGTTTTTTCAAATCATGATTACCGTCTTCATCGGCCCTGTAGGCCGGCGGGAACTCATACCGTTCGTGCAGCCTCTTGATGAGGCGGAGGCGCAAACCCGCTTTATTATCATCCCTTATGTTATCCTCATAGACAGGGACGACCTCTCGAAGGATGCATGCCACTTGGAGGCCATAACCTGCGGCGACCCCTGTAGGCTCTAGAGGCGCCCCACCGTCGGACACTTGGGTGATCGCTTGCCTCAAGGCCCGGACCTTGTTCTTACTCCTCTCCTTCCTAGCCTTTTTGGCTTGGCTACCATCTGTGCGTTCTCCGCCATCGGTGGTCGCGCCGCCATCCCCGACGCCACTAGTAGTGGTATCGTTGCCATCCTCGGCGCCACTATTATTGGCGCCCTCATTGCCATCCTCGGCGCCACTATTATTGGCGCACTCGGCAACATCCCTGGTCGGCTCATCGTAGTATCTCCAGAAGTCCGCGTTCTTCTCTCTGGCTAGTTCTTCCACGCTTAACTGCCGAGAAGAAGCTCCGGCCTCATCGTTGTTAGCCATGTGTTCTGCGTGTGACAGCAAAATGGAACGTGTTAGTTAAAAGAAACAAAAATATATATATGCCGATGTTTTATCGAAATGTCGAATCATTTCCGTTCCGGCAAATTTCCGGCGGCACTCCTATTGCCAAAAATTAGCAAAGGTCATGCAGAATTTTTCACGGAATTGCTCCTGTAGGCAATTGTCGGCACAGTGGAAACCAGGGTACCACGGGCCGGCCTGCCAGGGCCCACAAGATTCTTTGGATGATTTTCGCTAAGGACCAGGCTCTCTAAGCCTGGCGAGCTTCGCGAGGATTTCTCTCCTCGCGAAGGGTTTTTCTCCTCGCCAAGGGTTCTTTCCCTTGGCGGGGGATCGCCCCTCGACAAGGCGTCTCCGACGCTGCCCGCAATTCTACTAAGGACCGAGCTGAAGGGCTTGGCGAGGCTTTTCGCCTCGCGAAGCGCCCTCCTCGTGAAGCCATCTCTGCCCCCGCGGCAGAGCGCACATGGGCTTTGCGCCGTGTGCAGAGTGACGCGCGTGCCTACGCGCGATGACGACAACGCCGCAGTTGCCGTTTCCATGTATAAAGCAGTCAACAAAGCGGAGCCAAGCAAAGCGGACAACGAGTATTGCCTCTTTGGTGACAAGGGAACAGTCTGCAGCTACGCTCCAAGGACGACGTCACCGTGGGTCACCTCCCACCTCGGCAGGCGCCAGCCCACTGTCCAGCTGGTCGGTGCCCCTTTTCAGCTTTGGTGACGCCGTTCCCCTGCCGTGGACCGCGTCCACGATCTTTACCTTTATGGTAGACCTCACCTTTACGGTGCACCGCGCCTCCTCCTTCGTCGCCATGTGGTAGCCCTTCCCGCCCAAATGTTTGGGCAGAAGAGGCCCAGGGCGCCTATAAAAGGAGGAGGAGCACGCCCAAGCAAGGGGTTCGGTTTTTGGAGTCTAGGAGCCTGCTCAAAAACCCTAGATCTAAAGACTAGCAAGTAGCCATTGTTAGCCACCTTGAGCTCGACAAGCTCTCCCCTTGTACTGTAAACTCTCCAAGCAATGCAATACACCATAGCAGGACGTAGGGGTTTTACCTCCACAAGAGGGCCCTGAACCTGGGTAATATCTTGTGTCAATCTCTGCAGTGTCGTCCGCAGCGAGCCTGACGAGCACCGTCGCCGGAGCCCGTTGTGGATTGTTTGACTCCGTGTTCAGCCCCTTACACGATACCTTGGAGACACCCTTAGTTCCTGGGGACAATCTCCGACATTTGGCGCGCCAGGTAGGGGGCTGAGGCGCGTCTTCATCCTCGACACAGCCATGGCCGGTTCTCGTGCCGAACGTCTCGCTCGCCGGACGGCTAGCGCCGCCACCGCTCCCGCAGGCCGCCCGCGTGGCCGCCCGCGTGGGGGCTCTGCTCCGGAGCGCCGTGTCGACCCCGAGCCTCGCGTCGAGCACCCCGACGACGACGACATCGACCACGCTGAGGACGACCTCGGCGAAGAGGAGGCCTCCTCCCTGCCCCCGTCGCGGGACCGTGCTGCCTCCTCGCTGGGCCGCCCTGCGCCCAGCCCGGCGACTGCGCTCCTCATGGCGCAGGAGCTGCTGCAGTACCGCCCCACGCCGGCGGCTCAGGAGGCCTGGCTCAACCGCGTTGCCGAGCTCATCGACGCCGCTCGCGCCGCGGCACCTGCGCCGTCTCGTTCCCTGGTTCCTTCTGCGCTCGTGGGGGACGTGGCGCACGGCGCACCTCCCGCGCCTCCTCTCCAACCCACACCCGCTCCGGCTCCACCGGTTGCACCGCAACCTGCTCCAGCAGGGGCTCCTCCTCGCGACGGCCGCGCTGCATCGCACGCGTCGTCGCCGCATGACTGCCAGATTGTGCAGCGAGCCCCTGAGGACGCACGCGTGAGCATCGAGCGCGGGCAAGAACGCCGCAACCGCGCCGTCCAGGACATCGCCACCGCCAGGCGCCACCTCCGCGCCACCCTTGCCAACGGCACGGTCACCTACGGCACGACGGCCGCGTTCACTCGCAGCCTTCGTCGCGTCGTTTGGCCGATCAAGTTCAGGCCGGACCTCCCTCCGCGCTACGACGGCAAGAACAACCCCCTGGAGTTCTTGCAGCTCTACTCTTTGGCCATCCAGGCCGCCGGGGGCGACGACAAGGTCATGGCGAACTGGTTCCCTATGGCCCTCAAGGACTCTGCGTCCTCATGGCTCACCAACCTCCCCGCCGAGTCCATCAACTCTTGGGAGGAGCTCTGCCGGTGCTTCGTCGCCAACTTCAAGGGCACGTATGAGCGCGGCCTCACCTACAACGACCTCCGCGCCGTGCGTCAGAAGCCCGGCGAGACCCTCCGCAAGTACATCCAGCGCTTCAGCCAAGTGCGCAACAAGATCCCCAACACCACCGACGCACAGGTCATTTCGGCCTTCCAGGCTGGGGTCACGGACGTGCGGATGCTCGAGAAGCTCGGCATCCACGACAACATCACCACCGTCGTCAAGCTTTTCGACTTGGCGGACAAGTGCGCCAAGGCTGAAGAGGGTCGCCTGTTCGTCAAGAACGAGCCAGGGGACCCCGCCGAGGGGTCCAAGAAGAAGAAATCCTCTGAGAAGCGCAAGACTACTGCGGTCCTCGCGGCAGAGCCTGACGCCAAGCAGTCTCGCCAAGCTGCTACTCCAGCCGCAGGACCTGAGAAGAAGGATGATCGTCCTTTCTGCATCTACCACAACAGGCAAACGGAGGCCGCGGAGGCCGCGGCGGAGGCCGCAGCGGCCGCGGGGGGCGACGCTGGAATAACAACTACAACGACAACTACCAGCAGAACCCCCAGGCCAACGCTGCCCAGCCCGCAAACGACAACCTGCCTGCCGAGGCTGACGAGGGCTACCAGGTACCTCGTGGAGCCGCTTGCATCCTTGGCGGGGCTCAGGCCCCTCGCTCCAACCGCCACTTCAAGCAACTCGCTCGCGAGGTCGCGGCAGCCCTCCCTGGAGTCGAGGCCTCCAGGCCCCTCAAGTGGTCCCAGTGCCCCATTACCTTCGACTCCGGCGATCACCCCAAGTCCACCTCAACCGTTGGCACCATCCCGTTGGTCTGCACCCCCACCATCAACAATATCGCCGTCTCTAAGACGCTCATTGATGGGGGTGCTGGCCTCAACGTCATCTCCGTCGAGACATTCGAGAAGCTGCAGGTGCCCTACGAGCGGCTCATGCCTACCAGGCCCTTCTCGGGAGTGACAGAGGGTCTTACCACCCCCTTGGGGCAGGTGAGGCTCGCCATCACTTTCGGCACCCAGGCCAACTACCGCACCGAGCTGATCGACTTCGACGTCGCGCACATCGGCCTACCCTACAACGCCATACTCGGCTACCCCGCCCTCGCCAAATTCATGGCGGTGACCCACCACGCCTACAACCTCGTCAAGCTCCCTGGCTCGGGTGGCACCATTGTCATTCGCGGCGTGGTCTCGGACGCCTTCTACGCTGCGCAGGCGGCCTACAAGGCTGCCGCGGTGGCGTCACCCGCTGACGAGGACGAGGAACCCCTCCCGAGGCCCCCCGCGAAGAAGAAGCAGCTGTTCTCCCAGGAGAAGGCCGCGACAAAACAAGTGTCTCTGGAGGCGAGTGGCTCGGGGGCTTGCGTCACCATCGGCGCCAACCTGCCTCCTAAATAGGGGAGCGCGCTCCCGGAGGAGCAACACTTCATCATCAAAGAAGAAAAACTCCTGGCCACGCCAGTGTAATGAACACCTATTTCAGGTCATTCTGAACCTTTGCGCATCGCGCCAGCATGTTTTGCGACTTCGGCAAAACTGTTATTACTGTTTATTCCTGCTCGTACGATCCCTCCTGTGTATCTCACGAGCGGGGGCTAGCAGGGTGCCATGCCATGGGAGCATCCCGGCAGCGCCTAAAACCCAAGGGATCCGAGCTCTGAACTTGCGGGTCAGCTCTCATGCATGTCAACTCCCAAGGAGCTCTGAACTCATGGGTCAGCTCCCGCGCACGTCAACTCACCAAGGATCACCAAAACCTTGGTACCTGTTTCTCCTCGCGAGACACACATGAAGGAACCTACGAGCACCATAAGATTCCTTAGCTATCTATTGCTTGTGGATATGCCTATTTCTCCAAGTGCAGGAAAACAGGCCCTACAAGCGTCAAGTACCCTCTCCAAGGCAACAACGCCTCGCCAGGGCACCAACACCCTCTTCAAGGCAGAAACGCCTCGTCAAGCTAAGTGCAAGAACTTGGTAGAATTTCCTCTTGTTGGTCTTTGCTCCTCGAGTCTCTTTTCTCTCTCCCACGCCTCATGGGCTGCTTGCGCGTCAAAGGGGAGCCCCAAGCATCGCGCTTCGTGGAGCTCTTACTTCTCGAGGCCTCACGCACCCCCCGGACTTGTGGAGCACTGACTCGCACATACCGAAGTGGCGGTGGTGTAGCGCTAAGAGAGGGTCCTAAGACGTAGAGCGAAAAAGACATGAGGAGGAAGGACAAAGGCTTCCCGAGGGACATTCACAAGCACACCCAAATATAACTTGACAAGTTTTTACAAAGTTTACAATCAAAATGGCTAAGATAAATGTGCCCTTGGCACGTTCAGCTACAGGAAGGAGTTCAGGCCATCGCGCCTCCCGAGGTCCCCGCTCCATCCGCGCTAGCTCCTGCCCCTAGGGCACCTCCCTCGCCGTCGCCTTCGTCTTCATCGACCAAGACTTGGTCGAATTTCTTGGCGTACGCGATGGCGGCCTGCTTGGCGGTCTCCCGCGCTTTGTCGCTGATGGCGCGCGGTGGCGCCATCATGTCCTCAAGATCAAGTGACGGCTGGAGCCTCACGAGGTTGCTGAAGACGTTGGTGACGGCGACGACAAGGAGGTCGCGACTCTCCTCCACGACACGCTTGTCAAAGCTCTTCGCGACCCCTTCAAGCTTTCCGAGGAACTGCTCGAAGAAGTGCGAGTACGAGGTCTCGTTGTCGGTCGCTGCGGAGAAGGAAGGGACGTCGATCCTCAGATCTCTCCCGACAGCGCGCACGCGGCTCACCAAGCTCTGGAGAATGCTTTGACGCTGGCGCGTCATGAACCGGTCAACCTGGCGCTGGTCTCGTGCCTGCTCCACCAGGGCCGCGACCGGCCCCACCTGCTGCCGGAGCTCGTCCAGGTCCCTCTCCAAGGCAAAGGCGTTCCCCTCGGCGCGCGCCTGGGCCTCCCGAGAGACCTCGAGGCAGGAGGTCAACCTTTTCTCCTCCTGCTCAAGCTCCTTGACGCGCTTCTCGAGCTCCTTGCGCTTGGTCTTGAGGCGGTCCTCGTGCTTCGCGACCTTCTCGTCATACTCCTTTGAGAGGTTTTCGCGGACGAGTTTGACTTTGAGGTCAGCCTCTTCTTGGAGCCTCCTGTGCTCCGCCGCAAGGTTGGCCTCGTCGGTGGCCACCCGACCTTCACGCTCCTCCAGCTGCCCCTCGCGGGTGGCCTGGTCCTTCGCGAGCAGCTGGATCTGCTCCTCGCGCCGCTGCAGTTCCTTCTCCTGGAGGGCGAGCTCTTCCTCGCGCCGTTTCAGCTCGACCTCGCGAGGCGCCAGTTGCCCCTCACGGGCGTCCAGTTGCTCGCGGAGCTCGTTCAGGCTGGCCTTGGCGGCCTCGGAGTCGGCGGCGAGCTTCTGCTTCGCGGCCGCCAGCTCGTCATGCTTGGAGGTGGTTTCCGCCTCAAGTGCTTCCCTGGCGGCGTCGAGCTCCTCCATCACCTCCTGCGCCTCCCGCTTGACGCTGTCGCGGGTCTCTTTGGCGAAGCGGATCGCTTCCTCGCGAGCCGCCTTTGCCGACGCGTCTTGCCGGCGACACATCTCCACCCTCTCGTGGAGAAGAATCCAGGCGTCGCCAAGCCTTGCCTTTTCCTCCGCCAGGGTGTCTTCTTCCTTGGCGAGCTGCTCCTCCAGCCCGTCGAGCGCTCGCCGCGCCCGGTTGAGGACGATTCGGCGATAGGCCGCTTGGCGATGCGGCGCTTGAAGCGCCAAGGAGACTCCCACGCTGCTGCTGGGTGCAGTTCCCTCGACGCTTGTCGAGGCGCCTAGGGCATCCTGCCCCGAACTTGTAGCGGCCCCCGCCGCGGCATGAGGGCTCGTGGGGGCGTCTCCCTCGCCGCCCGCGTCGAGAGCCCTCAGGGGGCTGGGCATCTCCTCGCCCCTGGCCCCGTCGCTCGGGGGCTCCAGAGGTGTCTCTGCCTCCTGCTCCACAGGGGCGCCTCCGGCCCCCTCTGCAACGGCCGCGTCCGCCGCGGCCCCAGGCGCGTCAGCCCTTCTCGAGGCCCCCTCCTCTGGAGGCGGCTCCGCGATGATGTCCTCGTCCACTGTTTCCTCCTCCGCCTCCTGCTGGACTGGAGGAGTCGCCGCCCTGGTTGGCGACGGCACCGCCTCTGCGGTCTCCTCCTCCACGCGGTGCTCCGCCGCTGGAGGAGTCGCCGCCCGGATCGGCGACACCACGCCCTCCTCGGCCATCACCGTCTCCGCGCGGTGCTCGACCGTGGGAGAAACAACTGCCTGCTGCGGCTCGCCGGCTGCAGGCGTCTCCATGGCGACGCTGGTGGTCCCTCCAGCCCCGCCGAGCCGCCGTCTCTTTGGCTCCGCGGGCTTCCTGAAAGGAAGACAAGTCGAAAATCCTTCAAAGGGGGGAATTCTTAAAGTGAAATATTGAGGAAGAAGGAGAAGTCGAGGGCTTACTCGCCAGCCATCACCCACACCCTCTTTTTCGCCTTGGGAGGCTGGATGGGGTTTGCTCCGGCCTCCTCCCGGGCCGCTCCTGTCTCCGCGCGAGGGATGCCTCCCGCGGTTGCGGCCCTCCTGTCGTGGACCGCCTTGGAGCGGGGCTCGCAGCGCCCTCTTCCGCCGCCGCTCGTCTCCTCCTCCTCGGCGCGCTGGGAGCGGACGATGCGGAAGGCGTCCTCCTCGTCACCGAAGGAAAGCACCTGGAGGACCACTTCGGCATGGGCGCTCCTCGAGGATCCGGCGCCCTCACCGACGGGGTCAGCGCCCCTTGAAGCCTCGTCCTCGCCAAGGGGGTCCTCGCTTCTCGAGGCCTCCTCCTCGGCGGACTCGGCCTCCTCAGCCTCAGGAGCCTCATCCACGTACTCCGGCTCCGCCGCCCACGGGTTAGGGCGAGGCCCGCTGTGCCCCGCGGGCACGATTCCCCACTCGTCGAACGTGGGCATATGCGAGCGCTGCTCCTCTATGCTCTCCTCGGCGAAGACAATGAGCGGCTTGGCCGCCTCTTTCTTGCCGGACGGGATCTCCGGCGATGTGAAGAGAACGTTCATAATCTGGCGGAGCACATCAGGCTCGAAGCCGTCCCTGCTTAGCCGCATGGCGTCGTCCTTGCCGTCGTATCGCCACACCGGCTCGGCGTGCTGTTGGAGGGGAGCGATGCGGCGCCTGGTGAAGTCCTTCGCCACCATTTGGCCGGTGACCCCTGCCTCGCGGATGTGACGGATGTACACGTACACCGCGTCAAGCTTCGAGCCCCTGAAGTCCGCGCTCGCCCAGCGCGCCCACTTCCTCGGCGGCGCCTCGGGCACCTCCAGGAGAGGGTGTGTGGCCTTGGCGTCGACGAAGAGCCACTTCTCGCGGAACTTGTCGACCTTTTTCGTCACCTTGGTGACGGCGTCCTCGCCACTCCAGGCGATGGGGATGTAGTTGTCGCTCCTGGCGTCGACGATGCGGAAGGAGACGCACCCAAGCCGCTCGCCCTTGGCGGAGTTCCGAAGAGAATAGAAACTGCGGAAGAGCGCCACCGAGGGGCGGATGCCGACGTAGGCCTCGCAGAAGTGGGCGAAGATGGCAAGGATGAGGATGGAGTTGGGATGAAGATGAAGGAGTTGGATCTGGTACGTCTCCAAGATCGCCAGGAGGAAATCAGAGAATGGTGGTACCAGGCCGGCGTAGAGAGTATGAAGAAAGATGGGGTAGAAGGTGTCGATGAGCCTGCTACCGGCCGGCCTCAGTTCGGTGGCGTCGTGCTCGTTGGTTTTCGCTGCCGCCAGGTGGCGCACCGTCGCTATCGTCGCCGCAGTGACACGCGTCCGCGGCAGTGCTCCCTCGAGAGCAGCGGCGCGCGCCATCGCCGCGGACGTGCCCGCCCGCGCCGCCGCCATAGACGAGCTCGCCTGCGCGGTGGCCTTGCCCTTCAAGTCGGCGGCTGCTCTCTTGGGTGCCATGGTCGCCGGAGAGGAAGAAGAGTGCTCTGGAGATTGGAGCTCTCTGGAGAGATTGGAGGCGTGGGGAGAAGTGTGCGGAGGAGTTACGGGAGAAGTAATGGGCGCCGCCTGCGCGCCCAGGCTTTATTGACCAGCACTCGAGTCGTGGCGGGCCCCACCACGTCGCCCGTTGGAGCCGAGGAGGTCGTGGCCGCGGGCGCAACCGCTGCGTGACACGTGTCGCGGCCCTGCCAGGCATCTTTGGCCCCTCGACGCTTCGCCTTCGTCCATGGGCCTCGGCGTGCCCATCGCGGGCCCGGGGGCTACTGTCGGCACAGTGGAAACCAGGGTACCACGGGCCGGCCTGCCAGGGCCCACAAGATTCTTTGGATGATTTTCGCTAAGGACCAGGCTCTCTAAGCCTGGCGAGCTTCGCGAGGATTTCTCTCCTCGCGAAGGGTTTTTCTCCTCGCCAAGGGTTCTTTCCCTTGGCGGGGATCGCCCCTCGACAAGGCGTCTCCGACGCTGCCCGCAATTCTACTAAGGACCGAGCTGAAGGGCTTGGCGAGGCTTTTCGCCTCGCGAAGCGCCCTCCTCGTGAAGCCATCTCTGCCCCCGCGACAGAGCGCACATGGGCTCTGCGCCGTGTGCAGAGTGACGCGCGTGCCTACGCGCGATGACGACAACGCCGCAGTTGCCGTTTCCATGTATAAAGCAGTCAACAAAGCGGAGCCAAGCAAAGCGGACAACGAGTATTGCCTCTTTGGTGACAAGGGAACAGTCTGCAGCTACGCTCCAAGGACGACGTCACCGTGGGTCACCTCCCACCTCGGCAGGCGCCAGCCCACTGTCCAGCTGGTCGGTGCCCCTTTTCAGCTTTGGTGACGCCGTTCCCCTGCCGTGGACCGCGTCCACGATCTTTACCTTTATGGTAGACCTCACCTTTACGGTGCACCGCGCCTCCTCCTTCGTCGCCATGTGGTAGCCCTTCCCGCCCAAATGTTTGGGCAGAAGAGGCCCAGGGCGCCTATAAAAGGAGGAGGAGCACGCCCAAGCAAGGGGTTCGGTTTTTGGAGTCTAGGAGCCTGCTCAAAAACCCTAGATCTAAAGACTAGCAAGTAGCCATTGTTAGCCACCTTGAGCTCGACAAGCTCTCCCCTTGTACTGTAAACTCTCCAAGCAGTGCAATACACCATAGCAGGACGTAGGGGTTTTACCTCCACAAGAGGGCCCTGAACCTGGGTAATATCTTGTGTCAATCTCTGCAGTGTCGTCCGCAGCGAGCCTGACGAGCACCGTCGCCGGAGCCCGTTGTGGATTGTTTGACTCCGTGTTCAGCCCCTTACACGATACCTTGGAGACACCCTTAGTTCCTGGGGACAATCTCCGACAGCAATCATGTTGTCTGTTGCGGCGTCACACTCCTTCATGGTCTGCTGTACGACCAAGTTGGAGTCACCGTAGATCATTAGGCGGTCGGCGCCGCACTCCTTGGCCATCTTCATCCCATGTATTAGAGCCTCGTATTCAGCTTCGTTGTTGGATGATTTCTCGAAGTCCATCTGCAGGACATAGCGCAGCTTGTCACCTTTCGGTGATATGAGGATAACACCTGCGCCTGCTTCTTCATTCTTTTTTGAGCCATCGAAGTACATGGTCCAAGAGTTCGACGTATCAGGTACCGAAGGCAGCTGCATCTCCATCCACTCGGTGGTGAAGTTGGGTAAGACTTGTGCCTTGATTGATGTTGGGTGTTTGTATGTTAGGTCCAGAGGACCTAATTCGATGCTCCATTTGGCTACCCTGTCGGTTGCCTTGGAGTTATTCAGGATGTCCGCAAGTGGTGCCGTGCTCACTATTGTGATCGGGTGCTCTTGGAAATAATGTGCCACCTTGCGCAATGTCATGAATACGCCGTAGGCAAGCTTCTGGTATTGGGGGTATCTTTGCTTGGAGGGAGACGTCGTCTTCGAGCGCTTCATCCAGCAAGTCAATGTCGTCTTCGAGCGCTTCGTTGGCGTCATCTTCATCATATACTACAACACGAGGTGCGTCAAAGCACTGGTCGTGAGGTAGGACTGCTTCTGCTCCGTACACCATGAAGAATGAGGTGTACTGGATTGATCTGTTTGGCGTGGTGCGCAGGCTCCATAGCACAGAGGGTAGCTCCTCCACTGAAGCACCCGCCGCACGCTTGAGTGGCACGAAGAGGCGCTTCTTGACTCCGCTGCATACGAGGCCGTTTGCTTTTTCTACTTGTCCATTGGACTGCGGATGAGCGACTGAGGCGTAGTTGAGCTTGATCCCTTGTTCCTTGCATAAATCTTTGAATTATTCGGCGGTGAAGTTCGTTCTGTTATCGGTGATGATGCTATGCGGCACACCGAAACGGAAGATGATGGACCTGATGAAGTTGACGGCAGTTGTCGCCGCTGCGTTTGTGATTGGCCCAGCCTCTATCCACTTTGTGAACTTGTCGACTGCCACCAGGAGGTGAGTGTGTCCGCCACAAGCAGATTTCCTTAGTAGCCCGACCATATCGAACCCCCACTGGGCGAACGGCCACGCCAAAGGGATTGTTTTCATCTCCGAAGCAGGTACGTGAGACTTGGTGGTGAACTTCTGACAGCCGATGCATCGCCTGACGATGTCCTCAGCATCATGGAGCGCAGTGGGCCAGTAGAACCCAGCTCGCAGGGCCTTGGCGACTAAGGCCCAACTGCTGGCGTGGTGCCCACATGTGCCGGCATGGATCTCAAGGAGGATAGACTTGCCATCCTCGGATGCAATGCACCTCTGGAGGATGCCTGATATGCTTCGCTTGTAAAGCTCTCCGTTGATTATTGTGAATGCTTTGGCACGGTGAGTGATGCGCCGTGCTTCGACTGTATCTTCTGGGAGTTCTTGTCGTAGCATGTACGCCAGGAATGGTTTCGTCCATATGGGCTCGATGAGGAACACATCGACTGGGCGATTTGCCGAGTCGGGTGCCTCGAAGCTCGAGGCGTCAACCTCGGGCGTCCTAGTTGCTGGTGTAGACGGGGCCGTAGGTCGCGCCACCTTGATTGACCTTTTGTTTATCTTTTCCAAGAAGACCCCGGGGGGCACCTTAGCTTTCAAGGACCCAATGTTTGCTAAGGTGTCCGCCTCTTCGTTGCTGTTGCGCTTGACATGACAGAGCTCGCAACCGTCAAAGTTGCCCTCCATGATGTTATATAGGTTCCTGTAGGCAATCATGTTGTCTGTTCCGGCATCGCACTCCTTCATGGTCTGCTCTACGACCAAGTTGGAGTCACCGTAGATCATTAGGCGGTCGGCACCGCACTCCTTGGCCATCTTCATCCCATGTATTAGAGCCTCGTATTCAGCTTCGTTGTTGGATGATTTCTCGAAGTCCATCTGCAGGACATAGCGCAGCTTGTCACCTTTCGGTGATATGAGGATAACACCTGCGCCTGCTTCTTCATTCTTTTTTGAGCCATCGAAGTACATGGTCCAAGAGTTCGACGTACCAGGTACCGAAGGCAGCTGCATCTCCATCCACTCGGTGGTGAAGTTGGGTAAGACTTGTGCCTTGATTGATGTTGGGTGTTTGTATGTTAGGTCCAGAGGACCTAATTCGATGCTCCATTTGGCTACCCTGCCGGTTGCCTTGGAGTTATTCAGGATGTCCGCAAGTGGTGCCGCGCTCACTACTGTGATCGGGTGCTCTTGGAAATAATGTGCCACCTTGCGCAATGTCATGAATACGCCGTAGGCAAGCTTCTGGTATTGGGGGTATCTTTGCTTGGAGGGAGACAAGACCTCACTGAGGTAATATATGGGCCTCTGCACTACGTGGACTCTTCCTTCTTCTGCTCGTTCGTCCACCAGCACTGTACGGACCACTCGGTTCGTGGCAGCTATATAGAGGTATAATGGCTCCTTCTCCTGAGGAGCTACCAAGATTGGTGGAGTCGACAGCATGCGCTTGAGGCTGATGAATGCCTCTTGAGCTTCTGGCGTCCACTCGACCCGATCTATCTTCTTCATATGCTGATAAAACGGGAGCGCTTTTTCGCCCAACTTGCTGATGAATCTGCTGAGTGCAGCTATTCGCCCAGAGAGTTGCTGGACCTCCCGAAGCTTTGAAGGCTCCGGCATCTTCAGGAGTGCTTGTATATTCTCCGGATTTGCTTCGATACCGCGTGCGGATATGAGGTACCCGAGCAGCTGCCCGTCTGGAATGCCGAACACGCACTTCGTTGGGTTGAGATTGATATGATACTTCTTGAGCGCGGCAAATGTCTCGCGCAGGTCGTCAAGGAGCGTTACTTCTTTCTTGGTCTTGATGACTATGTCGTCAACATAGACTTGGACATTTCGTCCGATTTGCTGCTTGAGGCAGTTCTGCATCATGCGCTGGTAGGTGGCGCCCGCTTTCTTGAGCCCGAAGGGCATTGTTGTGTAGCACTAGATGCCGAAAGGTGTGATGAATGCTGTTTTATCTTCGTCTTCCTCCTTCATCCGGATCTGGTTATAACCTGAGTAGGCGTCCAGGAAGCAAAGGCGCTCGCAACCTGCCGTCGAGTCGACAATTTGGTCGATACACGGCAAGGGGAAGTGATCCTTTGGACAACACTTGTTTAACGAAGTGAAGTCGACACACATGCGGAGTATGTCTGTGTTTTTCTTTGGTACCAGTACGCGGTTAGCCACCCAGTCTGATTTTTTGATCTCTCGGATGAAATTGGCTGCCAGGAGCCTGTCGATTTCCTACCCGATGGCAAGACGGTTCGGCTCGGCGAAGCGGCGCATAGTTTGTTTGACAGGTCTTGCGTTAGGCAAGATCTGTAGTTCATGCTCAGCGAATTCCCTGGGTATGCCTGGCATGTCGGCTGGGCACCAGGCGAACATATCCCAGTTTGTAACAGCCCCAGATTAGCACCCTAAAATATGGGCCAAATTTTCACTTTTTGTTTTTCATTGCCTCATGGCGTCCATTTAGAATTGCTAATCTAAAATAAAGCAACACTTGGAAGTTAAAACAAAGGAAGCAAAACCCTTCCAAATTTTTCCAAACCAAATACAATACTCAATTTGGTAAAACCAATTATTCTTGAGTCTCCAAATTGTTCAGGAAACTCAAGGATATATTTTATAAATAATTGCCAAAAGGCTAAATTCTTAACAAGCAATTAAATAAAATTGAGAATTCAATTTGATTTAACTCAATTCCATTTTTGGAACCAAGTTAAGTTTTCCAAAAATTCAAACTAAAATCATGGGGAGCTTCAATATGATTGTAAGATTATCCATGAATATTTTCACTATTTTTGGTTTTGTCAAAATGCTCCAATTAAATACATTTTGGAAATTGCTCAAAATTACCTTAATTATAAGCCATGAACAAATGTTGGTCAAAATAATTTATTTGACCTCACCAATTTTTGTGGAGCACCTAAATGTCATTCAGAACCCCTATGAATTTTCTGGAATTTACAAAAATGGCCTGGTGCCTCTTTTAAATTGCTGAAACCTGCTAAGGACCTTTTTGCGATTTTTTTAAAGTAGCCAGGGGATTTTCCAGAAATGGTTCGTCGACACAGTGGCGGCCATGGCACTGGCGCCATGCCGCCCCATGCCACACACCGCCATGGCATTCGGAGGTTTAGGAAGCTCGTGACCGTCGCCCTCTGCTCCCTCTCTCCTCTCTCCCCGTTCCTCCCACAAATTTCGGATCGGGGCCGTTCTTTTCCCTTCGCGAGCTCCTCCGTCACCGCCGCCGTTGTCGAGCTCGACGCCGTCGACCCGGGCCTCCCCGCACAAATCGAAGACTACAGCGAGGTTCTCCGCTCACTCCGGGCCGGGGTCGCCTGGAACCGACGCACGCGTCCACGGCGCCCCAACCCCGGCCGCCGCCCGCTGTTCTCCTCCTCGCCGGATTCCGGCCACTTAGGTCGCCCCCAGCCGAACCTAGCCGCTTCGCGCGTCGCAGGGTGAGTTCCTCTTACTCTTGGTCCTCTCCCGCACCGTCTTCCCCTCTCCCGCCGCCGGATTTTGGTCGTCGGCGACGTCATCATCGTCAGCACACGCGCCCCCTGCCCGGCCTGGCCGTCGCCTGGGCCGGCCTGAGGCCGGACGCCTCGGGCGGGTGCCCGGCCTGGGTACCCGTCTTGGGCTTGTTTTGGGCCGGCCAAAGGCCGGTTCATTCGGCCACTGCCCCGGCCTGCACCCCGGCCTGGCCGGCTCGAGGCCGGCCTGCCAGGGATTTGTCTTCCCTTTTGATTTTTAAACTGAAATTAAAACTTTAGTATCTTTTCGAATTTTGATCCAAAAATTGCAAATTAGATATCAAATTGCTCAGAAAAACATTGCCTATTATTTGGTACCATTACCATACCCTTTTGAACAAATAAATTTGCCTTTATTTAAGAATTCCTAAAATGGGTTAAATAATCCCAAATTAGGAAAATTCATAACTTATTTAATACTTATCCAAAAATTTTGAATAATATATCAATGTGATCAACATGTCAAATGCTATCAAACCATGTACTTATCAAGTCATGATCACAAATTCTTAATTGAGGTTATTCATAATTTGGTTAAATGAATTAAATTCAATTATTCAATTAATTTGCTATTTATTCATCGGTGCTCCAAAAATTACAAATGAGGTACCAAAATGATCGGAAGAACAAAACCTCTTCAATCATGTCATGTTCATGCATATTTGAGAAAATTCTAAATAATGTGATCAATTATCAACAATTGGACATTAAGTTAAATATGGGGTGTTTTCCAAATAATTACCCTAATTATTTGGAACTCCATTTAATTTGTTAAATAATCGAAATGTTGTTATCTTTGCATCAACTTGACATGTCATCACGTGATTGAGCATTGTACTTTGTGTTCTTGTGATTTATTGGTTCTTTGTATTTTCTTTTGGGTATCGATAGATTCCGGAGTCGAGGGTTCCCCTATCTACCCCGACGAGCCGTACTACACACCCCGGCAGCAAGGCAAGAGATAACCCAACCTTCTTGGCATTCTAGCATCCTACTGTTTTATAATCTTATTTTGTCCACCACAATATTGCATGCGATTCAACTGTCTCTTTAATCAAAATATAGAGAATCCTATGAATGCATGTTTTTCCCCGAGCCAATCACATGTATCCCTACCTATGAACCTTAGTGTTGATGTGTTGGCCGGAGACAAGTATATATAATTGTTGTATTTATATGCTTAGCCATGCTTAGTTAAATGCTAGCAATGTCCGTTGTTAATTCCATAATTGTTGATGTTGATGGAATGTTTCGGACATGGTGGATATGTGGGGTGCTAAATTAAAATGCTAAAAGGCTTGGGTGAGTTATCATCGGGGGTGGTGTTTTGCCTCACTCCTGCCCCTAAGTGCGAGTTCCTGTCTTCGGAACCAAGGTCTGAGCGTGCTGCCATTGGTGGGGACATATGGAATCCACTGTAACCAAATAACTTGTGCGGGCGTATCCAAGGGTCCTCTAGTTCGCTTTTTCATTTGCCGTGTGTGTGAGCGGAAAAAGAATTGATGAGGATGGTGGTGTGTAGGACGTGGCGATGGGGCAGGGTGTTGAAATAGGCACTGAACCTGTCCTGTGGCCACAGATGACTCTTGGATAGTCTCACGCGAGGTAAAGGTTTAACCGCGCCCACTCGCCGGTCTTCCCCAGAAGAGGACCAAACAGGTGAGCCGGACGGTACCGGTGGGTAAATTAGTACACCCCTGCAGGGTTAATCTTTTCGAAAAGCCGTGTCCGCGATTATGGACGCCTTGGGAATGGATTTACGGGATCATAGAGAATCTTAACCTTAATTAATTAATTTGGCAGCTAAAGGTTGCAACTCAACGTGTGTGTAAAAGGTTCATTTCCTCGAGGGTGATTCGAGGGAGTGCCTTTGGTGGAGATGATTGGGTTTTGGCTACAAGTTGGTTCGCCGAGAACCGAAGATGAAATGTTACCCTCTTATCCCATTTATAAAAACTACTCTGAGTAGACGAATGCCAAGTGTCAATTATGTTCCGGTTTATGAAAATTAGCTTTATGCAAAAAGGAATACATATATAGCCTTAGAGCCTCCGTCAATCATTGGGTCTATATCGCCCTACTAAACTTGCGAGTACATCGTACTCAGTCTCTCTTGTTGCTTTTATATTTGTATTTCAGAGGAGGACGACACCGAGCAGCTAGGTGGGTTCTACGTGGACATCGACTAGTAGTCCGGGGTTCCCAGGTGGCAGCTTGGGACCGTGGAGCAAGCTGGCTGGGTTTATTTATGTGTAGGCCTCTTAGGCCCTATATTTGGATCTTGTTGTGCTAGACAACACTACTTCGCTTCCGCTTGTTGAATTGATGGTCTGTGACCTTTTGATGTGTAATCTTTGTATCTTTCTCATATATGAGTTGCTATATGAGTTTTGTGTCGTAAAGTCTGTGATGCGCTAGTTTGTTCCACAAGTCTCGGTCTCTTTACTATACATGGAAGCGATGTCTGAGCTTATGGCATGATCGAGGTGTTGTGTGCCGATGATGTATTCCGAGCACGCCTGCCAATGAGTTTTGGCCTGGGATTGGTAAACCCAGTAACCCTCGGTTGTGTAGCATGACCGGTTGCACAACGTTCCACTGTATAGTTCTGGGGTCGGGGCGCTACACAGTTCTCACGCAGGAACTCGACGAGCGCGCTTTCCTATGCAGGAGGCAAGCTCGTCGAGACGAGGGCTGTCTTCTTAGGGTCAGTCGGATGTATCTGGTGCGTCTTTGTGTCGTTGGTCGCATTGAAGGATGACTCGGACGGTAATTTTTTGCCCTCAGGGAGGAGGGTGCGATCGTTGGTGAGCGCTAGCTCCTGGAGCTGCTCCTGGGCTCCAAACGACTCAGAGATCTTGTTGAACTTGCGGTCGCACTCGTCGGACCGCTCGAAGTCACCGTTGACGGTGATGGTCCCATAAGGTCCTGGCATCTTGAGCTTGAGGTAGGCATAATGTGGTACTGCCATGAATTTGGCATAAGCTAGTCGCCCGAGGATGACATGGTATTGTGACTTCCAGTCCACCACCTCGAACTCTATTTTCTCCTTCCTGAAGTTCTTTGGCTCGCCGAAGATGACGTCGAGCGTTATCGTGCCCAAGGGGTACACCGGCCGCCCCGGCACGATTCCATGGAAGGTGTTGACCGATGGCACGAGATTGGTTGTTAGTATGTTCATCCCGCGCAGCGTGTCGGCGAACATGATGTTGATGCCGCTGCCGCCATCCATGAAGACGCGACTCATCGCGAAGCCACCGATCTGGGCGTCGAGGACGAGGGCTGCGTGGCCTGGCCGTGGCACTTGCGGTGGGTGGTCCTCGCGAGAGTAAACGATGCTCGCGTGGGACCACCTGAGGTACTCCGGCAGAGCCGATGGTGATTTGACGGCGAGGTGCACTTGCCTCGTTATTAGCTTCTGGTCCCGGTTGGAAGGGCGTCCCTTCTGTATCATGAACATGCGCCCGACAGGTTTCGGGTAGGGATCTTCGCCTGCTTGGGGTTCCTCGACGCGTGGTTGGGGCTGGATAGCTCCCGCCATATGTCCTGGTGGGGGCAGAGCCGGGAGAAGTGGCGCTCTGATGGCTGGCACACCTGGTACGATTTGCGCCTGCTGCTGGAGGAGGTGTGTATACTGCGCATGCAGTTCTTCAAAACCCTCGCAATCCTTCATGAGATGAGAGTACGTTAGGTTGCCATGCTCGTCCCTGAACATGTGAAACCTGTAGGCTCCTTGCAAGGTAGGGGGAGGGCGCGGGACTCGCCCGTTGCATGACTGGCGTGGTCGCCACTCCTGCTTGATGTTTTTGTTGTCCTTATAACCTGTTGTTCGGCTACCGCTTTCATAACGACTGCCGTCACGGTTTCTTTGCTCGCGGCTATCGGGAAAACCCGCCGCCACGAGTTCTGCACCTTCGTTGTCATCATATGCTCGCAACTTCCGCTTGCGGCGGCGATTGCTGCTGCGGTGACTCCAGTGGCCTTGGTCGCAGTTATCCGTCTGCCCACTCATTAGCAATTTGCATGAGGTGAGCGATAGTCTTCGTCTTTATTCTTCCGAGCGTCTCCTTCAACTCAAGTCGATAGACACCTCGGGTGAACGCGTATATCGCGTTGTCATCTGAGATCCTTTCCGCCGAGTTACGGAGGAGGGTCCACCACTACTAGGAAACTAGCTATAGGTGGAACCACCTTCTGTGGCGCACCAAATTGCCATGCGCCACAGAAAATATTTTTGTGGCGCATAGTTTTGCATGCGCCATAGAATAACAAAATTTTGTGGCGCACGGGAACCGAGTGCGCCACAGAAATATGGCTTTCTGTGGCGCATGGGCTTAGATTCACCATAGAAAGCCACATTTCTGTGGCGCATCTAAGCCCATGCGCACAGAAATATGGTGGCCCCGCCACCAATGATTGGGTGGGTGCCCTTTCTGTGGTGCATGGGGCCACATGCGCCATAGAAAGTCACAATTCTGTGGCGCATGTGGCCCCATGCGCCACAGAATTGTGGTTTTCAGATCCCACCCCCCCCCCTCCCGTGGATCGCCTTTTCAGTTTTGCAAGAAGTGAAAGAAAATGATAAAAAATTCAAAAAATAAAATCCTTTTAGATATAGTCAAGGTTTAGGGTCTAGTTGTTAGGAAAAACTAGCAAAGTGGCCCGCGCACATGCGCGGGCAACATCTTGATAGTCCATTCTTATGGTTTTTTTAGTTCCATACATGGTAAAATGCATTAAGATATCTTGTATTTCGTAACTATTCTTGCAATATCCTTTCCCTTTGTAAAATATAATCAATATATCCTTACAAGATCCAATAATCATATAGTCATAAACCTAAGACCGTTGGATCAAAATAAAATTATATAAATATTGTATTTGAGATTACATTAACCATATGTTTAGAATAAAAAATGTGTTAAATGGGAACTCAAATAAATTCCAAGGGCACTCTTTATTTGGCGAATGATGGGCACTTAACCTATGTTGTTGTATTTTGCATCCACTCTAATAAAAATGACCTTGGCTCAATTACCTGTTGTGACCATTGTGTTCTCTTTGATCTAGGGAATTTATATTTAAGATTGCAACCATTGTCGATGGTATATAAAAATAGAAACTTATGATACACATTTTTGTGGGTCAAACTGCTACTTCTGTTGATAGTGTACTATTGGGTGATAATCAAATGTATATTTTGAGATATTTGTTTTTACTTTGCCGATCAAGCGCCAATTATATATTTCTAATGTTTTCCATTGATTTCCGTCATATTTTATCAGGGTATGTATCAAATGTAAAGGAATTTGTCAATAATTCCAAAAAATAACAACATAATTTTATTGCATGGTAAAGAAATGTTTCACATACTTTATGATGTATGCTAAGTACATATGTACTCTTAGTTAAGGGTTCTCTGAGTGTATCGAAAATCATAATAAAATGACCTATGATGTTTGATTAGGGATAAAACAGAGCTTAAGATGGAAATTAAGTTTTTTATTGCATGGACATGGCAACTAAGTTTCACATAACTTGATAGGTTAGAAATATAGTATAGCCTAGATGTTCTATATTATTTGTATAAGTATGATCTCTTTAATTAATGTACACATAAATAGATAATCTAGCAACTGTTGAAGATAGTGGCAGAGCTTGACAGAGATTGTACAGGAGGCGAAAGGCAAATTATTAATGTCTGGGGGGATACTTTTTTCTCTCATTTAAGCTCTCCCCCAAAAAACTGGCGGAAGATAATATGAATGGAGTCTAAGAAAAAATTCAGATGAGAATGCCACAACAAAAATTATGTATCTAATATGACAAGTATGATGAAATCTAACTGTAGATATGTCCTAAGCCAGTTTGGCGACATCGCGACTGAAGTTAGCTTATGGGAGGTAGTACGATAAAAAGGTGGATTTTTTTACACACACAAACAAACATCTCATATGCACTAAGCAATTTTGGCGACATATCGCAACTGAAGTTAGCTTATCGGAAGTGGTACGATTAAAAAAATGGATTCTTGACACGCACATGAACAAAAATCAAAGGCATGTGACGACATATTCAATAGTCCGAACAAAGTTATTTAGATAGATCAAGGGATATGCTGACATTTATCTTATTTATATAGGCGCTTTCGATGAAAATTTGGTACTGTAGCCTGTTGATGGTGTTCAAACACTGAATATCCAGAATTTAAGAACACGGTATAACTTGCAAGCACTGGACTACAATGAAACCTGCAAACTAATTTGTATAACATAAAAACAAAAGGAGGATATCCATATAAAATTTGGTCATCGTAGAGATAGCAGGGAACCTATAGCATATATTTATACTTATATATCAGAGAAGAGAAGACTTGTTCATGCCCCTTACTTTTTTTTGACTTATTATATAAGAAAAGAAGAGGAAAAAGAAAAACAATTATTGAAACCTGTTGCTCAAAGTGCGTGCTCCAATGTGGAAAAAATCATGCCTTTTAGTAAAAAATGGTGCATGCTCCAATCCCCTTTAGTATTATGGTATCAACATATCGCATGAGTTTACCTTGAAACATACCAGTAGCATAATGAGCAATATTTGTGGGTGTTGTACAAAGAATGCGTAAGGAGTTAGGAACTAATTAAACATTTTTGCATATATATACATGTTGAATTAAAAATAGTCAACATAATATCCAAATAGGTTGTAAGTAGCTTCCTGACCTGCATCCTCCAAACGCTGCAAGGTGCACGAACAGAGTTCAAAATGCATAAATGAACGATATATATTGATGTTCACATGAATCAAAAAAAAGTGTAGGTGTTATAATACACGATGGCAGTACACATCGATAGGGCAAGTTAAAATTATGAATGTTGCTGTTATAGCATTTCAGTATGTATATTTAGGTAATCAAATAAAAAATTGGTACATTAACCTAAAATAAAAAATTGGTACATTAACCTAAAATAAAACTCTATGTATCACTGGTTCAACCATGAACTGAAATATATAAACTAAAGGTCCATCGGGTCTAGAACTCTCAGACTGAGATACGCTAAAGGGAACTAACCATTACATAAGAATACATAAACAAAGATGGAGATAGATGGGGGCATAGACCTGAATAGTTCTACCCAATTAATGGCCTTACCAATTTATTACCAAAACTGAATTAGACAACTGATCACTCCATCATAATAAGGTAACAATACATAATGAGCCATTACCATTCAAACATGAATATGGGTAAAACCTTTTTCCTCTTAAACATATAATTGTTGTTTCAAGCATTTTCTTAGTCACTCACCTCTCGCGAAAGCACCAATGCACCACATATTTCTAAAAGAATAAAAGAACTGCCACTACCTGAAGGAGTACTTACACCAAACTATTTGGTATAATATTTTGTAGACCCTCCAAATGACGCGAAAACAAAAATTACAACCATCACTCAAATTGCCACAGCTTGCTGCTCCATAATTGAATTAAGTTTCGTCTTAAAACTGAGAGGATTTATTACATGATCGTTTAACTACTACCTAAATCACATTATGACATACTAAGTAATAGCTGAAGAAGTATACGCAAACAATAGATTGGACAAATGATAAAATTGTAGAACACTTTTGGGTCACCTGGACTTTGATAATGGAAGTATCCTTTACCAACGCTCTGAAGGAGATGTGATGCCGCTTACTTGGAGGATGCACCAATTCAAGGGAGCTAAGTGGCCCCTCTTCGGCGGTGATCACGCCCCAATCTAATAAATGTTTTGACGATCAGACGCTCCCTCGCCAGGATATTTTAGGGTAACACGGTAAGCAGGCATTGATGATTTTTTTAGACTGAAGATACAAACAGAAATTAAGAGCATTACCGTCTGACTCACAGTTGTATAATAGTTCTAATTTCTTATGAAAACATTATTTTTAATTCTATTGACATGGATATAGTTTGTCATCTCAACGTTAAATATAACCAATCCTAGAGATCCCAAAGAATCCCACTAAAAGTGTATTGTTTTTATATGTCAACACACTTATAGCCAATAAAAGTATGAATGTTTTAACATCATTTTCTTGAAGAAACATTGAAAATTGTAGATATGTGCAACACATATTGTGGACTATTGCTTTATTTATATTAGACATAATGATGCTACTATATGTAACAAAATAAAGTAGCTACATTGTTCCATGAGGTTAAAGATAAATGGGTAAATCACAATATAATATCTAAAGGAGCGCTTTTAGAAGGCATACTATTTTTAGTCGACATCAAGCAACAAAATAAATCAGATGTTATAACTCTTTTTTGTGTCATGTATAATCCAAATCTCTTCTCAGAAAGTTGGCACATCAATACATATGAAATATAATATGTTTCTTATAAATAATATTTTCTCAACACCTCCACAACCTACAGAGAAAAATCAACATCCCCCACGATGCTCTTAGGAAAAATGGGAGCATCTTTTCCACCATAGAAATCAAACACGAATGAATGATATTAAGAAAAAACTTACATTTAACAAAATGATTATTTCCATGATGTATGTTGATGGAGAATTGCTGAAGTGAACATTTTTTGTACATTATGTAGGTCTTATTTTGTTTAGAAAAATCAGTAAGAATTGAAAAAGAGTGAGATCCCCACCGTAAAAAGAATAGCTTGATGAGGCACCTATGACAACCAATTTTCTCAGCCACATCACTGACACTAAAGTTACGTTCATACTCACTGTAGTTTAGATGTAAGATGATTCTAAAGTTTGACTTATCACTGCAGTAAATACACATTAAAATGCAATAAATATTCACTAATAATGATTACTATGATAGCCAATGTTCTCAGCTACATCACTAACCTTTTCTGAAGCTGACCTACATCACACTAATTATTAAATGGGTTCCTGTAGCAGTTAGATATTGATGAATCTAGAGTGCAGTTAGAAGATTGCCTCATAAAGAAAAGTAAGACAAAGTGCAACAGAGAGTAAAATGACGTTCTTACATACTGTAGTTTATATGTAAGATGATTCTAAATTAAGTTCGAGTAATGAACGCGGTAAAACACATTAAGAAAAAATGGAATGCAAATTCAGTAATTATGATGACCTATGATAGCCAATATTCTCAGCTACATCAATAATTTTGTTTCTTAAGCTGCAGACCTATATCACTAATTATTAAGTGGGATCCAGCAACAGTTAGATATTGCTGAATCTAGGGTGCAGTTAGAAGATTGCCTCACAAAGAAGAGTAAGAAAAAGTGCAATAGAAGAAAAAAATAACTGGACGTTATTAGGGCCAAAAGTAATCAATAATATAATTCTGAAGCATCGCTAGGTTTATTTTCTCCCATGTTAGAAGATTGCCTCACGCAGGATTTCTTTTGCTAACTAATCATAGTCTCGGCCCCTTGGTACTCAGTAGTCAGGACACAGATGACACATCATTTGATAGAAAACTGATTCACTACCGGAATGGAATAATCGATATACTGCTCTGGACATACCTACGAAATTTCAATCCTAGTGCACAGGGGTACACATCTTTCCTGAACTGGACAACGATCTGTATCACTTGAACCACGCACCACGAAATATGCCGCCGGATTTCTTCGCCTGCGCAGCAGCACGATTAATTAGGGCTAGCTAGAGTTAGACCGGGTGATGCACATATCCTTAGAGCCACTGCTATGCAAGGGCCAGGCCGTGCTAGGGGCATGAGAAAAGGACTAAAGTTACGTCTTTGCAGCCAAGCACATGAATATGCCACCGTTTTACTTTGGAGTTTGAGCCAAGGCACCGAACTCCTCAAGGAAAGGAGCGACCTCCCAACTCGACGTACATGTACTACAGTCGGGGCCATCCACGACCAGTGAACTCTAATGAAAAAACAATCTACTAACAGCTACACGTGCAATTTTTCTCAAAAAAAAAAAACCCTACCGATGGAGCTGAGTGGAGCGGACGGTCGGGTGAAGCTTGCTAGAGAAGCAGGTCCGGGAGACCTGACGTAAGCATGGCGGCAGCTCGAAAAGTCTTTGGGAGCGGGCACCATAGATTGGCGTCGGCAGAGGAGAGCTCGAGTAGGCACTGGGGCGGCCAAGAGCCATCGTTGCCGGAGAAATTCGTCGGGTTGCAACGTGCCGATCGGATGCAGATGTTGGGGGGCGGCCATGTACTTGCGATCTAAAGGAAGAAAAGAGATTTGGGACTCGACCTCCGATCCCTTACTTGCCTCCTTGATCGTCTGTATCTTCAATGCATGCATGCAATGTTCTTTATTCATGGCGGCCAAGCTGTGGATAAAATTCATGGCGGCCAAGATGCATCGAGGATTATGCGACGTGGCGGCCAAGATGTGGAGAAAAAGAAAACCCTATAATGAGGGAACACGTTATTCCTATTGCCTATTGTAATGGCAATGGTGGGTAATTTTTCACTTAAATCTAATCCAATGGCTATAGATTTTCAGTCCATCAATTAAATGGCCAGATGTTTCTGATTATTGTGGGATTTTCTAGCCTATTTCTCTAATTTCTGGTGGGCCCGCCATGTACCTTTAGTATATAATAGATATTGGGGGGCGGCCATGTACTTGCGATCTAAAGGAAGAAAAGAGATTTGGGACTCGACCTCCGATCCCTTACTTGCCTCCTTGATCGTCTGTATCTTCAATGCATGCATGCAATGTTCTTAATTCATGGCGGCCAAGCTGTGGATAAAATTCATGGCGGCCAAGATGCATCGAGGATTATGCGACGTGGCGGCCAAGATGTGGAGAAAAAGAAAACCCTATAATGAGGGAACACGTTATTCCTATTGCCTATTGTAATGGCAATGGTGGGTAATTTTTCACTTAAATCTAATCCAATGGCTATAGATTTTCAGTCCATCAATTAAATGGCCAGATGTTTCTGATTATTGTGGGATTTTCTAGCCTATTTCTCTAATTTCTAGTGAGCCCGTCATGTACCTTTAGTATATAATAGATTTAAAATACACATTTTGACTTTTTTTCCAAAAGTAGGCAAAAAAATATTAAAACGACCATAACTTTTGCATACGATGTCGAAAAAATGCGTTTAATACCTTAAAAAAACTAGAGAAAACTTCGGAACCGCCCTCACCCGGGTTTACCCGGTTGGACATTTCTCGGATTCTCAAAATTCCAAACGAAAAAAAAGTTATGGCCAAAAGAAGAAATTTTCCAGCAAAATCAAAAAAAAATTCAAAAAAAAATACAATTCTGTGGCGCATGACTAACCCATGCGCCACAGAATTGTTGGGCGGGATTCCAAATTTTGAATCCTGCCAGCCCCTTCTCCCTCTCTTTTCTCCTTCTCTCCTCCACTTCTCCCTCCACTTCTCCTCTCCCCTTCTCCTCTCCTCCACATCTTCTCTCCTCCTCCACCTCCACCTCCACCTCCACCTCCACCTCCACCTCCACCTCCACCTCCACCTCCACCTCCACCTCCACCTCCGGCGCCCTCCACCTTCGGGACCTCCACCTCCACCTCCGGCAACCTCCACCTTCGGGACCTCCACCTCCGGTGACCTCCTCCACCACCTCGGCGACCTCTTCCTCCTCCTCCACCTCCACCTTCGGCGACCTCCTCCACCACCCCGGCGACCTCCTCCTCAACCTCCACCTCTACTTCGGGCGACCTCCTCCGGCCACATTCTTCTCCTTCTCCACCATCCCCGGCGACCCCCATCCTCCACCCACCCACCTCTGATGACCCCCTACTCCACCCACGACAACACGGCCTCCGACGAGCTCCGACAAAATTCCGGTGAAATTCCGGCGGCTAGATCTAGATCTAGATCTGGCCGCCTTTTTTTAAAATTCAAAAAAAAATCTGTGGCGCATGGGGGTGGGTGCGCCACTGAAATATTTCTGTGGCGCACGGTTCTGGGTGCGCCACAGAATCTTCGCATTTCTGTGGCGCACCATGATGGGGTTGCAGCATAGAAAAAAAAAATTCCTACGCAACGAGCGGAATAAACCCCAAGGATCTAGATCTACTAGATGGAGGTAGCGAAGATGAGATCCAATCTCTTACCCTTGAAGATCAACAAACGCGTTTTGTCGGTGCAGGGGTTGGCTAGTCGATCCCCGCAACTCCGCGGTATCCACACGTACGGCTCGATGTAGATCTCCTCCTTCTTGATCCCGCAAGCAAGGTGGAGATGGCTAGATGGATCTCGGCACCACGACGGTTGTGGTGGCGTTGATGGTGTAGACTTCCCACGAGCAGGGCTTCGCCAAGCCAAGCAAGAGGGAGAGGGAGACATGGTGCAGCAGCCCTACGGCAAGGGGTGGTGCAGCAAGGGAGGAGGTGTATCTCGCGGCAGCCCTCCGGGAGGGGTGGCGCAAGTGGTGGAGGTGGAGGGAGAAGAGGGGGGCGGCTAGGGTTTGCAATGGGCAGCCAAAAGGGTGCCGCACCCCTCCCCTTGCCCCTCCTTATATAGGAGGCCAAGGGGGGTGCGCCCCACCCCCTCCTAGGGCCAGCGGCTAGGGGAGGAGTGGCCCCCAAGCCAGCCTGCCCTAGGGTTAGGGTTTGGTGGCCGGCCCCCTTCCCCTCTTGGGCTCCAAGCCCACACTGCATGGGCCCCTTAGGGCTGTGGTGCGGCTGGCCCATGAGGCCAGTCCACCACCCCTTTAAATCATGTGGGCCCCATACTCCTATGGGCCCCACTTCTAGACCCCTCTAGAACCTTCTAGAATCTTCCGGTACCCTACCGAAATATTCCGGAACTTTTCCAACACCTCCGGAAACCACTTTCCTTATATGAATCTTATTCTCCGGACCACTCCGGAACTCCTCGTGATGTCCGGGATCCTATCCGAGACTCCGAATCACCATTCGTTCATTCCATCAAAATATCTCATCGCTAACCCTAGCTACATCGGAGCGTTAAGTGTGTGACCCTACGGGTTCGAGAACATGCAGACATCATCAAATCAATAATCAATAGCGGGACCGGGATGCCCATATTGACTCCTACATATTCAACGAAGTTCTTTATCGATTGAACCACGATGCCGGAGATCTTAATCTCGTATACGATTCCCTTTGTCTCACCGATATTTAATTTGCCCGAGATTCGATCGTCGATATCCCCATATCTAGTTTATCTCGTTACCTGGCAAATTCTCTTTACTCGTCCATAATATAGGATCACCGTGATTAACACTTAATCATTACTCCTAATGATATGACTCCGTTATCAAGTGACTATAACAAGTCCATGGTTAGGAAACTCTAACCATCTCTTGACTAACGAACTAGTCCGGTAGAGGCTTACTAGGGACACCTGGTGTTTATATTCCACACATGTATTATGTTTCCGGTTAATACAATTATAGCATGGAGAATAAACTATTATCATAAACATGAATATGCTAATAAACCATTTTATTATTGCCTCTAGGGCATATTCCCAACAGTCTCCCACTTGCACTAGAATCAATAATCTAGTTTACATTTTCTCGATCCAACACTCATGGTGTCTAACACTCATGGAGTCTCAGTGCTGATCATGTTTGCTCGTGGAAGAGGTTTTGTCCGTGCTCTGTACTATACAGTTCTTTATGTTCTTTGCAAAACGTCAATGTCACCTAATTTGACATTACTTTATCATCTCATGATAAACCTATTATCATCACATGATAATTCACATCATCACATGATGAATATAATATATTTGGTTAGAGAGTGAGATTTTCGTTTCCCATTATGCCTACATGACGTATGATCAGTCAAGAGAACTTTCACATAGCATGTGCACCCGGAACTCACTCAGTCTTGAAATAAAATTTCTCAAACCATAATATTATATCTTTTAATCCTTGAATTAATCATATACTCCTATATGTTGTAGACTCACAAATCGACAGTGCAATCATGTCACTTCGATATTTCCGATCATGCTTTCGCTGCGCTTCTGCCTTTATGAGATTTCCAATCTAGTTTGGTTTTATGACTTCAACCAAGTCTACCAATCTCTAGATTACTTTATCTCATCTTCATGTTAAAATGACTCCTCATTCTAACACGTTCTTCTAACCAAGAACTTGGGTCACATATCGTCAAATACAAACACATGGTTCTTATATGTTTTAGACCTATGAACAATTCATAGCGAATTCTAACATATCCTCCAACCATCATTTTTGTACTGAGTTATCAACTTAATGTTTCACCTATTTCTCACAAGCAGATGAACCTTTCTTCTCTTGTTCCATTTTGAACTCCTTCAAAATCTTACTTAGGTTAAACATCCTGACATAATGCTTATCAAACATATCTATCCTCCATAGATACATCCATCTCCATGGATATTTGACTAACTTCATAAGTTATACTTTGGTTCCTGACTTATTTACAACATTTATGAAATCTCCATTTCACACAAACAAGATGTTGTAAACTCCCACTCAAATATACACCATACACATATTAAATTGTGAAACCACTTTGGCTCCCACTCAGAAATATGTTATCCTTATATTTGACCATGATTAACTAGCTCCCACTCAAACATATGTCACCACATATTTTGATCTTGGAAAATAGTTTCTGCTCTAACTTAATATATGTCGCCACATATCTTAATTAGATCACACTCGTGTATTTTCTCGATATTTTGGACACCTCCAAAATTCTTGATTAACTATTAATATCGAGAACTCTTTATATGAATGCTAGTACTTTGCTAGCATAAATCCCTTCGACTTTAAGCACAACTACACCATGTAGTTAACAACATTGAATATGTTAAAGAGCTTTACCTCTTGTGCTTTTGTCCAGTAAGTTTTATTTATTCCTTACAAACCCTTTGAAGAATAAATATGTGAAACAACGCTTTCACAAAATCAAGTAACAATTACTTTGTGATTTAAACTTAACATAGGATGACTCTCAGTCATTTTCGTATTTAAGGTTTCTATTTCTTCTTTGTAGTTTCGTAGGTATGTCTTGTTTCTCAAACATGACAAGTAAATCATGAATATTATTTTGTAACCTGACAAAATTTTATATTCTTGAATCCTACTTTTCTTTAGACAAGCTAAACCGAAATTCAATGATCACCATCATTAATTCCTTTATGTGTCAAGTTTTAACCAACATAGCACTTTACATATGTGCCACTTGATACATAAACAAGCAAGGTTTTAGCTTTTCCATTTATTCCATCAATTCTTTTATCCATGAAACCTTTTCACGATAAAACCACTAAAACACTTAGCACAACCAACAAATTGGTTTGCTCCTTTTAGTCTCATATTGTGGAATCACATTCATAGTCATACTTATGAATATACTACAACATTATTCGCAAAAGTCTCTAATTATCTCATAATTGATGAAACCACCTTTTCTCATAACTCATATGAAAAATGTTTATGCGAATCATTAAATAGACCCTTATTTAAAACAGAGTGTTTATCAAATAAATCTAAATGCTATTATTAAACCCCTGAAATAAAACCCTTCTTTAAGACCACACAATATCAAATAGTGTGTGATTACAATATCTTAGGACATATCAAACGCCTTTGAAATATTCTAAACATTGTAATTTGTGATAACACTTCTCACAAGTCTGCATACTAACATATAACTCAAATATTTTGTCTCTTTTGATCAAATCATAAAGACTCAATTTTCTTGTTAACTTAATATCCTAAACTCCAGAATTTTATTTGATCTCATCAAATATCATAACTCGAATAAATACAGCTATTTAATCATTTTCATTTATGATGGAGTTCACAAAATAATGACATCTCACATTTGCTGAAAATACAATCAACACATGTGTTTATATTCGGCAACTCATGACACACTTCCAAAGGGTGGCATTTTTAGTCATACTCCTTCAACAAGGCGCATTGATAAAACATCAAAATGTTTATTCAATCTTTAGCACGACTAAAACAATTGTCATTATTAAGTTTTGGATATTTTAGTATGTCTTTTATTTTATAAATGTTCAACCAATTTATCATCTAGATTATAATAAGAATAACACACTTATAATCGAAACTTGTGATTTCCAAAAAGAATCACTCATGAAAATAGAACAACCATTGTCTTTAACATGAATAACCGTCTCACATAAGCAAGACACACTAATCAAAATCACACTTAGTTCGATTACAACACTTATTCAAATCCTCTAATCCAAATGATAAATGTAGAGACAGATCGTTGCCAGCATCAACTCCTTGATTGCCGCCATTCCGCAACGTCTTCCCATATCCCTTATGCAAATCTCAAGCAGCAGGTTCTGTTTTCATAAAACAGAATGAGTATCAAATACTTATCGGAACCGCCACAATTGCAATTTGGACTTAAACACTTATAACTTGTATATCACTATATACTTTTTGCATTGTCAACTTCTCTTGCTATGGGTTCCACTTTGACATGACGTAGCCGAGACACAAATTCATAGAAAGTGATCAAATCCCTTCCCATGGCATAGTCTCCGACATAATTCTTGAAGTTGGGGAGAAGCTAGCGTATCACCCCATCTATCGCGAAACCGTCATTCATCTCGTGGTTCCAAACAAGCACTAGACGATGATGTATCTCATGCATTATCCTCAGGTGTTGTTCCAAGCAAGTGTTCTCTTCCATCTTGAGTGAAAGAAAACCGTTCAGACATTCAAACCTTGCAATTCTAACTTGCGCTGAAAAACTATTTTACAACTCACCAACAATCTCCATTGCAGTCAAGTTCTTGAATTGTCTACCTAGGTCAGAATTCATGAAGGTGCACATCATCCACTTGACTTTCAAGTAGGTGGTTCAAAACCACTCCATGTACTATTCATCGCTTGCAGAAATATTTGGGTTTATCTCCTATAGGTTCTTCTAACATGTAGAGCTCATCATTGGTGTGTAGGACTTCTTTCAGGACGCAGGTACTACTCAACAAATTTGACCCATCGAGCCGCAGTTTTTCAGCAACGAACTGACTACCGTAGTCGACCATGATCTACAAGGATTTTTGCAAAGACATCTGGACTTTTGATTATGATAATTTTAGTTCATCTTAATGAACTCCCACTAAACTCAACATCTCTCTGGTTGTTTAGTGACACACGATCCAAATCCACTACACCACAACCGATCATCACGTGAGATGATGTAGCTTCAAAGGTGAACATCGCCATGTTGATCATATCGTCCATATGACTCGTGTTTAACCTTTCGGTTCTTGTGTTCCGAGGCCATGTCTGTACATGCTAGGCTCGTCAAGGAAACCGTAGTATTTTCGCGTGTGTAAATCTGGCTTACACCCGTTGTATGTGAACGTTGAATCTATCACACGCGATCATCACGTGGTGCTTCGAAACGAAGATCTTTGGCAACGGTGCATACTAGGGAAGAACACTTCTTGATATTAACGTGAGAGATCACCTTATCATGCTACCGTCGTGATCACATCTAAGCATAACAATAAGGTGCATAAAAGGATTAACATCACATGCAATTCATATTGTGAGTATGATATGGCCTTTCTTCTTATGCTTTTGATCTCCATCTCCAAAGCACCGGCATGATCTCCATCTCCGGCATGATCTCCATCATCGTGGCGCCATCACCATGGTTGTCCACCAACTATTGCAACTACAACTAATGCTACTCTTAGCAATAAAGTAAAGCAATTACATGGTGATTCAATGACACGCAGGTCACATAAAATAAAAGACAACCATATGGCTCCTGCCGGTTGCCGTACTCGACGACATGCAAGTCGCGAAAGATTACAAACATGATCATTGCATACATTATCACAAATCACATATTGGCCATATCACATCACATGACCCCCTCTGCAAAAACAAGTTAGACGTCCTCTACTTTGTTTATGCAATTTTTACGTGGCTTGGGTCAACGAGATAGAACCGTTCTAATCTACGCAAAAACCACAACGATGATATATTAGTTGCTTATTTACTCATCCTTTTGAAAGGCCTTCCATTGAAAATTGCATCTTCACTAAAGCAAGAGAAACAGACACCCGCCAGCCACTTATGCAAAACAAGTTGCATGTCAGTCGTGGAACCGGTCTCTCGTGCGTGGACGAGTAAGGTTGGTCCGGGCCGCTTCATCTCACAATACCGCAAAGACGCAAAGTGCACGCGAGAAGGTAGCAACATAAAATATCAACGTCCACAACACTTGTGTTCTAATCGCACCAACATCTACGAATAGATCTAGGCTCTGATACCACTGATGGGGTCGCAGCATAGAAAACAAAAATTTTCCTATGCAACGAGCGGAATAAACCCCAAGGATCTAGATCTACTAGATGGAGGTAGCAAAGATGAGATCCAATCTCTTACCCTTGAAGATCAACAAACGCGTTTTGTCGGTGCAGGGGTTGGCTAGTCGATCCCCGCAACTAGACTCATCTAGTCGCGAGGAGATGTATTTCCTCGAAGTCCAATCCGACGAAGTGCCACAAGGGGTAGCACCTCCGCGGTATCCACACATACGGCTCGATGTAGATCTCCTCCTTCTTGATCCCGCAAGCAAGGTGGAGATGGCTAGATGGATCTCGGCACCACGACGGTTGTGGTGGCGTTGATGGTGTAGACTTCCCACGAGCAGGGCTTCGCCAAGCCAAGCAAGAGGGAGAGGGAGACATGGTGCAGCAGCCCTACGGCAAGGGGTGGTGCAGCAAGGGAGGAGGTGTATCTCGCGGCAGCCCTCCGGGAGGGGTGGCGCAAGTGGTGGAGGTGGAGGGAGAAGAGGGGGGCGGCTAGGGTTTGCAATGGGCAGCCAAAAGGGTGCCGCACCCCTCCCCTTGCCCCTCCTTATATAGGAGGCCAAGGGGGGTGCGCCCCACCCCCTCCTAGGGCCGGCGGCTAGGGGAGGAGTGGCCCCCAAGCCAGCCGCCCTAGGGTTAGGGTTTGGTGGCCGGCCCCCTTCCCCTCTTGGGCTCCAAGCCCACACGCATGGGCCCCTTAGGGCTGTGGTGCGGCTGGCCCATGAGGCCAGTCCACCACCCCTTTAAATCATGTGGGCCCCATACTCCTATGGGCCCCACTTCTAGACCCCTCTAGAACCTTCTAGAATCTTCCGGTACCCTACCGAAATATTCCGGAACTTTTCCAACACCTCCGGAAACCACTTTCCTTATATGAATCTTATTCTCGGACCACTCCGGAACTCCTCGTGATGTCCGGGATCCTATCCGAGACTCCGAATCACCATTCGTTCATTCCATCAAAATATCTCATCGCTAACCCTAGCTACATCGGAGCGTTAAGTGTGTGACCCTACGGGTTCGAGAACATGCAGACATCATCAAATCAATAATCAATAGCGGGACCGGGATGCCCATATTGACTCCTACATATTCAACGAAGTTCTTTATCGATTGAACCACGATGCCGGAGATTCTTAATGTCGTATACGATTCCCTTTGTCTCACCGATATTTAATTTGCCCGAGATTCGATCGTCGATATCCCCATATCTAGTTTCATCTCGTTACCTGGCAAATTCTCTTTACTCGTCCATAATATAGGATCACCGTGATTAACACTTAATCACATGGTTGCAACCTTTCTGATGCTATATTACCGAGAGGGCCCAGAGATATCTTTTCCGTCACAAGGAAGGACAAATCCCAGTCTTGATTCATGTCACCCAACAAATACCATCGGAGATACCTGAAAGCCACCTTTATAATCACCCAGTTACGAAGTGACGTTTGATGTCCACAAAGTACTCCTTCGGTAAACGGGAGTGACATAATCTCATGGTCTAAGGAAACTATACTTGGCATACTAAAAGTGTTGGCAATAAAACTGTCGTGACACGATCAATTGCAACTCTTTATTATTTGGGTCTTGTCCATCACATCATTACTCCTAATGATATGATTCCGTTATCAAGTGACTATAACAAGTCCATGGTTAGGAAACTCTAACCATCTCTTGACTAACGAACTAGTCCAGTAGAGGCTTACTAGGGACACCTGGTGTTTATATTCCACACATGTATTATGTTTCCATTTAATACAATTATAGCATGTAGAATAAACTATTATCATAAACATGAATATGCTAATAAACCATTTTATTATTGCCTCTAGGGCATATTCCCAACACACCACCGGCGTGCGCCACAGAAATATATTTTAGTGGCAAGGATTTTGTGGCGCATCCACCTGTTTCCAGGGATGCGCCACAGAAGTCCAAATTGGTGTGCCACAGATAGCCTATTCTGTAGTAGTGCACCGCTGAATATACTCGCGCAGCGTCTCGCCCAATCGCTGCTTGCAAGCTCTAAGTTCTTCGAACGAGGCGGGTCATTTGCATGTGCCAGCGAAGTTGCGGATGAAGTCCTCACCGAAATCTTCCCAGCAAGTATATGCTCCCTGCGGCAGGCTTTTAAGCTAGGCTCGGGCAGACCCTGTGAGCACCAGCTGAATGTATTGCATGGGCGTAGACGTGGAACCTCTCTAGCAAGTTACTACCGTGAGGTAGTCCTCCAGCCAGGCGGAGGGTTCTTGTATACCATCATACTTTGGAGTCTCAGATGTTAATCTGAAACCCTTTGGCATCCTTGCCTCTCGGATACGGTGACTGAAGCATAGTGCTTTGCAAGGTTCAAAATCCTCTTCGGAGTCTGGATCATCGCTGCTCGTGTCACGTGATGCCCGTTTCGAGCGGTTATTATTGACCTTGCTCTGCGTGATGATGTTGCGTGCGTCTTCACCTTCCGCGAGGTGATATCGGTCTTCTCGTCCACGAGTTGTGCGATGCCTTCGATCACGGTTGGCGCGGTTTTCTCGGTCATGAGCGGCACGCTCATTGTTTACACATGTGATGCGATCCTCCTAATCACGAGTAGCGCGGTCGCCTCGCTCGGGGGTCCGTGGTTCATGCCGTGGGCTTTGTTGGCGCCGTGGAGGCGCATTGTTAGCAGCTGCTGTGCCTACGGCTGGTTGTGGTGGTTCTTCTGGTATCAACTCCGCACCCGCCATGCTGACGAATTTTATTTGTTGGCGGTGCAAAGCCGCCCTAGGATCGTTCTCCGGAGGTTGTGTTGCTTGCAGGTACGTAGCCACTGACATGAAGGCGCCGGTAGCTGTTTTGGGAATAGGTATTCCTCCTTCATCCAGAGACATGAAGGAGTCCTCCAGGTTGCGAGTGACGGTGGTCCTTGCCCCCTCCGGCATATGCAGATAGCGAGGCCGGTCGCGAGAGGGTTGAGATCGCCCTGATGATTGGACGGATAAATCCGCCCGTCGTGCGCTTGATAGGCTGGCTTGCCTTCTTCTTTCCGCAAGGACTCTCTCCTGCTCCTTCAGCTTGATGCTTTCTTGCCATAGCGGGTACTGGTAGCATTGCAGGTCTTCAGCCGTGGCATCCTCCGCCGGAGCACCATCCGCTACGGCCTTTATTGCCTTTTCACCCATAGCTTGGGAGATATGGAGCTGAGTTCGTCTGTTCTGCAGAATTACTGTGAACGGGTATGTGCGTGGCTCGGGTGGAGTGCTTGGTGATGTTGCCGTTATGATAGCCGTTCCCGCGGCTGGTCCTGCGGCTGGTCCTGCAGCTGGTCCCGCGGGTGCTGTCGGGGGGCAACCCCCGGATATGGGCGAGATGCCGATATAAGGGTTGACTCGGAGTTGACCGGATCACTGAAACCAACATAACTGTACCGGCATACTCAGGGTTGACCGGGTCAAGACTAACCGACATATTGGAATGTCGGTCCATGCATGTTATATGTCGGATCTTCCTTTGTTCTTCTTGTGTGCAGGGAAGGCAAAACCGAGTTACAATGTATTCGGCATGCCTATGCCGGATAAGGAGGATACCTCGGACCGTGGTCAAGGCTCACGTCTTGTCCCTACAATCACGGGGCAGGTGCCGAGCCACTTGCACGATGGGACGAGGCCACTTGACCAGAGTGATAGACCTCCATGCCGCTGACCGAAGCGGTACCAGGGAGCAGTGCGCTGGAGGAGATAGATGGGACGCGCCACGCCGCGGTGACGGAGGCAGTCAGAGGACCGGACGTGGCCACAGTGCGGGCTATGCCAGCACCGACGTCAGCCCTAAACTTGTGCCCTGGGCTTCCCTTTATAAGGAGCACCAGGGGCTCCTCTTACACGGACGGATACCTGCCTCACGCATACACACTTAAGCATTTATTTCGTAGCCAGTAGAGAACCAGAAAGCTGCCCCGAGACTCGGTAGAGGCCTAGATCATGCTGTTCTTCCATCACAGCTCAAGGAGCAAGCTTGTAAATCATTGGTAGTCCATATATATTGATCAGATAGGCAGGAGTAGGGGTGTTATCTCCTCACGAGAGCCCCGAACCTGGGTAAAACCGTGTGTGTTGTGTTCTTGGTGTGTGTGTTCGTGCGCACAAGCCCTCCCCGGGTGCCTCCAGCGTCCATCGGCCCCACAACTCAAGCCATCGTATGGCATCTGCCGTGACACCAGCACGATAGTTGGCGCCCACCGTGGGGCCAGCAGCGGCGCTGGCTGGAGTTTTCATCCGGACGGGTTCTCTCATCGCGTCGGGTGAGCGCGTGGTCTGTGGCCTTGTCCACAGATTCGGCTCCCTCAACGTCATCAGCGACAACGCAGGTTGCTTCGGCAGCAGGCCACTGCCCCGGAACGGATGCCTCATCGACTTCGGCGTGCTCACGGTTTACGTCGCCACCAAGGTCCCTTGCTGGTTTCCCGAAAGGGTGCAGCTGGGAGCGGATCCACCCGCAGTCTGCGCAGCTCGCGGACCGGCATACCGCTCGCCCCGCTAGCTGCGTGGAAGTCATGATGACCGCCCCGGGCCCCGGTGTCGGCAAAGCCATGGCGGGCGATGCTGATCCCGGCACCAGGTCGGCAAGAACAGGGCGTCCGCCCTTGGAGAAACCAGAGAACCGTGCGGCACAGGCCAGCACATCCAGCGTGCCGGTGACGCCGAGTCCTCTTCAGGACGTGATTCAGAAGCTGGCAACCCCAGTCGCACCGAGTGCAGATGCTGCCCTGACTCAAGCCGAGTTGGAGGTGCAGCGCCAGAACATACTCCAGGAGGCCAGAGAGGTGGCCCGAGTCAGGCAGGAGTTCGACATATCCATGCGTGAGTATAACTCGGCTCACGGTTTCACTCCAGTAGCAAACCCAGTTAGTCGCATCGATGAGGTGCGTGCCCGAGGTAGAGACCTCAATGCAGAGATAGCTAGAGATGGTAGAACTAGATCTGCTAGAACTGCTAGTTACGTGTCGGCTGAAAAGCCGAGATACAGCACACCCGGAAAGAACCTTAGGGCAGCAGAGGCAGCCATAGCCGAGTTGGCCGGTCTATCCGGAGACGCTCGCTCTAGGCAGCAGGATCGAGTAAACGAGTTGGTGGCTGTTGCTAACCGACAGAATGAGGCCTACCGTAAGGATAACCCGGATGCGGGTGGATCTCGGTTCCTTCACTCAAATGGTGGAGCCGGGGAAATGTCCAAGGGACAGGCCTCCTCGCCGTATGTCGGCAGGAGCAGAGGCCAGAGTGTCAACTCTGGCAAGAACAAGCAGATGCAAGCGTATGATCCGGCTTATGCCGGAAAGCAAGTAGCCGAGCAAGGCAATGCCGGTCGGGGAAAACCAGGACCCGCCCAGGGCAGACAAGAGGCAAACCAAGTTATTCCGGCGAATCAAGGCCAGCCACCTCGGCATCCGGCACCAATTCCACCTCGGCCACGACATGGTGCCGAGTATGCTGAACCGGCCGCCGACCGATACGATGATGGTTACTCGGCCATGGAGCGGGCTGGGTACACAAGATACAGTGACCTGGCGTCTGAGGGTGCACTCGGTGCTAGGCTGGGAACTCGCCAATTGCCGGCACACGATGTCCGGAACAAGCTTGACAGAATCTATCTGTCCGAGCTCCTGGAGGAGCAAGGCCCACCGGGTCCGGCATGTTTTGGATCCCGGATAATGAAGCAGGCACCTGTGCCGAATTTCCAGTTACCTCGGGGTGCCAAGATGTATGACGGCAAGTACCAAGCCGGAGGACTGGCTGACAGACTATGTCACCGCTGTGCACATTGCCGGCGGAAGTCGCAGACGGGCAGTGCGGTATGTGCCGCAAATGCTTGAAGGACCAGCCCGGATCTGGCTGAACAACCTCGAGGAGGACAGCATTGACTGCTAGTTGGATTTCTCCGACGCATTCGTCAGCAACTTCTCCAGCACATACAAGAGGCCGAATCGCCCTCAGCAGCTGTCCATGTGTCGGCAGAGAGAAGACGAAACCGACCGAGAGTACCTGACTCGGTGGAGCACGATCCGCAACTCCTGCGAAGGAGTGATCGAGTCGCAGGCCATTGCATGGTTTGCACAAGGGTGCCGACATGGCTCCATGCTCTGGCAGAGACTCCAGAGAGAAATGCCGGCCACCTTGGCCGAGACAATCAAGATTGCTGATAGCTATGCTTTGGGTGATCCGACACAGCCCTTACTGGCCCCGGTCGACAGAGACAGATCGGGTCGGCGAGGTGATCGTTCGGATTACCGAGGAAAGAGAAGAGAGGAGAGGCCGGATTACCGGTATGGGTCAGACCAGGTTGCTGCCATCGACCAAGATCAGATGGATGCCGGCAACAGCCAGAGACAGAAGAATGACGGTCCCGCGTGGGGCCAGAACTCGGAAGGAAGGAGGCCGTGGGACGGCGAAAAAAGACCGTGGAATGGCGAGAGGAAGCCATGGAACGGCGACAAGAGGCAGTGGGGTAACCCCAATGGGACGATGCCGGATGATCCCTGCAGCTACCACACCAAGCACCCCAGCAGACCGGCTCAGCACTCAAACCGGAACTGCAGCCGGAACAGGCGCCCACGGGAGAACACAGGTCCGGCGACTCGACCCGCACCACTCACGGGTGTGAACGCTATCCCGGTGAACGCCCAAGCAAGGCCTGAAGATGTCAACCAAGTAGCCAACATGGCCAACACCAACAACAACTCCAACTACCCCGACAACAACGCTGGCCCGAGTCGGCAAAATCAGTACCGAGAGCCCCACCAGAGTTACATGGTCTTTGTGACCGAACCCAATGACAAGCAGAGTCAGCACAGGCGTGTGATGGAGGTAAATGCCGTTATGCCGGCGGTGCCGAAATTCATGTACTGGTCCGAGGATGAGATCAGCTGGAGCGTCAGGGACCATCCAAAGGTCATGCCCAACCCAGGGGGTTATGCTCTAGTGTTGGATCCGACATTCGTTGGGCCCAGCATCAATGTCAGGTTTTCCCGGGTCCTCGTTGATAACGGGAGCAGCATCAACATCATGTACCGGGATACCATGGTCAAACTCGGCATAACCGAGAATATGATGCAGCCCAGCCGAACCACCTTCCACGGCATTGTGCCGGGTGTTTCACATGCACCCATGGGCACGGTTTGGGTTGATGTCGCCTTTGGTGACAAAAGCAACTGCCGGACTGAGAGTCTGCTGTTCGAGGTCGTGGATCTCGAGAGTCCGTATCACGCCTTACTCGGCAGGCCGGCACTCGCCAAGTTCATGGCGTCCACTCATGTGGCTTATCTGAAGATGAAACTTTTTGGTCCAAATGGTGTCATCACCATCTCGGGAGACTACAAGCGTTCCATGGAGTGCGCATCAGCCGGGTCATCCCTGGCCGAATCACTGGTGATCGCCGCCGAGAAAAGGAGAATCCATGAGGTGGTGGCTCTGGCCCAGGCATCTCAGCTCGGTATGCCAAGTGTGGCCAACCCGCAGCAAACTACAACCTTCCAGGCGGCGAAGGAATCGAAGAAGGTCGGCATCGACGAGGCTAACCCGGACCGCTCCGTCATCATCGGTGCCGGGTTGGACAAGAAATAGGAAAGCGAGCTCATCAACTTCCTCCGTGAGAATCGGGATATCTTTGCATGGTCCAGTCAGGACCTGTCGGGTGTTCCGAGGGAGTTGGCTGAGCACTCTCTGCATGTCAGGCCAGATGCTAGGCCCGTAAAGCAACCGACTCGGCGTCTCGCCGAAGAAAGAAGAAAGGCAGTGGGTAATGAGTTAGCCAAGTTACTCGCATCAAACTCCGTCGTGGAAGTAAAATACCCGGACTGGTTGGCTAACCCGGTCATGGTAGAGAAGAAGAAGGAAGACCTGGATGCGCCTACTGTCTGGCGCATGTGTATCGACTACACCCACCTGAACAAGGCTTGTCCGAAAGATCCTTTCCCGTTGCCCCGGATCGATCAGGTGATCGACTCCACGGCCGGATGTCAGCTGTTATCCTTTGTGGATGCCTACTCTGGTTTTCACCAGATCCCGTTAAATCCGGATGATCAAATAAAGACTGCTTTTATCACCCCGTACGGGGCTTATTGCTATCGTGTCATGTGTTTTGGTTTGAGAAATACCGGCGCTACTTATCAGCGCTGTATGCAGAAATGTTTGCATGATCAGATAGGAAAAAATGTGCAGGTATATGTCGACGACATAGTCATAAAAACAAGAGAAAAACATACTCTGTTAGATGATCTCAGAGAAACATTCGCAAACCTGCGGAAATTCCGATTAAAACTTAATCCGGATAAGTGTACATTCGGTGTGCCTGCCGGCAAGTTACTCGGTTTCCTCATGTCGAGCCGAGGTATCGAGGCGAATCCGACTAAGATCCGGGCAATAGAAAATATGAGGTTAAGGAGATGCCTCCGAGATGTCCAAAAATTTACAGGTTGCCTGGCTTCCCTGAGTCGGTTTTTAGGTCGGTTGGGAGAAAAGGCCCTACCTCTGTACCAACTCATGAAAAAGTCTGATAGATTTAGCTGGACCCCGCAAGCGGACTCGGCCTTCCATGAGCTAAAAAAGATGTTGGCTACTGCGCCGATATTGGCTTCGCCATTACCAAGAGAGCCCATGTTGCTTTACATTGCAGCCACTAACCGAGTAGTCAGTGTCGTTGTAGTGGTGGAACGAGAAGAAGGGGGAACCACCGTGCAGAGGCCGGTGTATTACCTGAGTGAGGTGCTCTCCACCTCAAAACAAAATTACCCACACTACCAGAAAATGACCTATGGTGTGTACCTGGCGGCCAAGAAACTGAAGCATTACTTCCAGGAGCACCCAATAACTGTGGTGAGTGCGGCTCCTATTTCGGAAATCATCGGAAACCGAGATGCAAGTGGCCGAGTAGCCAAGTGGGCTATCGAGTTGGCGGCATATGCGCCGCAATACGCGAGAAGAGATACCATCAAATCTCAAGCGGTGGCGGATTTCTTTGTCGATTGGGCCGAGATGCAGTATGAACCATCTCTGTCGGACTCCAATTACTGGAGGATGCACTTCGACGGGTCCAAAGTAAAAGAGGGCCTGGGTGCCGGCGTGGTTCTCACCTCGCCAAAGCGAGACCAGTTGAAATATGTGCTGCAAGTTCATTTCGCGGCATCCAACAATGTAGCCGAGTATGAGGCATTGATCCACGGACTCAAGGTGGCCAAGGAAATCGGGATTCGCCGAATAATCTGCTATGGTGACTCGGATTTGGTGATTCAGCAAACCTCGGGTAACTGGGATGCCCTGGATGCCAACATGGTGGCATACCGGTTTCATGTCCAAAAGATCTCGGGATTCTTTGATGGCTGCGAGTTCAATCACATCCGGCGGACCGAAAATGAAAGTGCAGACATGCTGTCCAAAATTGGATCATACCGACAGGCCATTCCGCCCGGAGTGTCTCTGGAGCATCTTCACAAGCCATCAATTAAGCCTTCACCCGAGTCAGACTCATATTCATCCCGGGTAATCCGGAATCCGATGTCGTCCCGATGGACGTTGACGTCGGGAGCAAGCCGCTAAACCTGGGGACTGCTCTGCAGGACCCGGGGACTTCCATGGATGTCGCGTGTGTTCTGTCGGACTCGAAAACAGAGTTGGAAAATTGGAAAGCCGCTTGGCGAAACTCGGGAATCCTTTGGGAGGACTCGGGGACTCGTCAGCCTATGTCGGATGTTGTTATGTCGGTTGAGGCCATGGAAGTCGATGAGCCTGAACTCGGAACTCGTCCGGTACCGACATGGGCCCAACCCATCATGACATTTATGTTGGATGGCAGTTTACCGAGTAATAAGGTCTCGGCCAGGCAGATACAGAGACGATCCAAGTCATTCACCATCATCAACCAAGAGCTATACAAGAGAAGCGTAACCACTGTGCTTCAGCGCTGTGTTGAGCCAGAAGAAGGAGAAAAGATCCTCCGAGATATCCATCAGGGAGAATGCGGTCATCACGCCTCTTCCCGAGCCATTGTGGCCAAAGCATTCCGATATGGGTTTTACTGGCCGAGTGCTCTGCAGCAGGCAGAGGACATAGTCCGGAAGTGTGAAGGATGTCAGAGATTCGCAAACAAGATTCATATGCCGGCCTCAGCACTCAAGACTATCCCCATCACTTGTCCCTTTGCGGTGTGGTGTTTGGATATGGTGGGACCGTTTAAACCGGCCCGAGGTAACATGACTCACATATTGGTGATGGTGGACAAGTTCACCAAGTGGATCGAGGTAAAACCAATAAGAAAATGTGATGGCCGTACAGCTGTGTCATTCTTGAAGGATATTATCCTGAGATATGGGCACCCACATAGCATCATCACTGATAACGGCACAAATTTCGCCGAGGGAGCCTTTGCTCGGTTTTGCCAAGAAAAGAGAATCCGACTAGACCTGGCGTCGGTCGCGCATCCACAGTCGAATAGGCAAGTGGAAAGATCAAATGCTCTGGTCTTATCCGCATAAAACCCCNGAGCATCCGATCGTCGCCTGCCCCACACTCTTTTCCGTCTTTGATGGATATGCCGTGCTACCCACCACGACAGTTTTACTGGCCGAGTGCTCTGCAGCAGGCAGAGGACATAGTCCGGAAGTGTGAAGGATGTCAGAGATTCGCAAACAAGATTCATATGCCGGCCTCAGCACTCAAGACTATCCCCATCACTTGGCCCTTTGCGGTGTGGTGTTTGGATATGGTGGGACCGTTTAAACCAGCCCGAGGTAACATGACTCATATATTGGTAATGGTGGACAAGTTCACCAAATGGATCGAGGTAAAACCAATAAGAAAGTGTGATGGCCGTACAGCTGTGTCATTCTTAAAGGATATTATCCTGAGATATGGGCACCCACATAGCATCATCACTGATAACGGCACAAATTTCGCCGAGGGAGCCTTTGCTCGGTTTTGCCAAGAAAAGAGAATCCGACTAGACTTGGCGTCGGTCGCGCATCCGCAGTCGAATGGGCAAGTGGAAAGATCAAATGCTCTGGTCTTATCTGGCATAAAACCCCGGCTAATTGAGCCACTGTTACGTGCTCCGGGGTGTTGGCTGGACGAGATCCCGGCAGTACTGTGGAGTCTAAGGACTACACCGAATCGCTCTACCGGCTATACGCCATTCTTCCTGGTCTACGGAGCAGAGGCAGTTCTGCCAACCGACATAGAGCATGACTCGCCGAGAGTTGCTTTATATACCGAGTCAGAGGCAAAAGAAGCCCGAGAAAACGATGTCGATTTGCTTGAAGAAGCACGAGAGTTGGCATTGTCCAAGTCATCGATATATCAACAGAATCTCCGACGTTACCACAGTCGGAAGGTGAATCCTCGCAAGTTCCGAGAAGGAGACCTCGTGCTTAGGCTTGTGCAGCGCACCTCCGGAATGCACAAACTGTCACCTCCATGGGAGGGACCATTTATTGTGAGCAAAGCCTTGAACAATGATGCCTACTATCTTATAGATGCTCAGAAACAGGTGAAGAACAGGATGGACCGATCCGGAGAGGAGACCAAACGTCCTTGGAATGTAGCTCTGCTCCGCCCTTTTTATTCTTAAGGACTCACTGTATGTATCTCGAAACCCAGAAATGAAATGTCGGCACCCCGAGAAGAGACTCGGGGACTGCCTTGTTGAAAAATCTGTGTTTATCTTTGTACTTATCGTTATTTCCTTGTGTCGGATGGCTCCAAAAACTATGTCGCCATGTCGGTGAGTATTGTATGCTGTGTTTTCGTGATCTTGTGACTCGACTGCCAAAACACCGAAAAAGGTAGGCAAGAGCAAAGGTTACCTGGTGCAGTAAACAAGAAAACCGACTCGGGCACTCGGTCCAGGAGTGATTCGGTTTCCTTTTTAAGTAATGTGCTTGTGTCGGATGGCTCTAAAAACTGTGTCACCATGTGGGCAAGTATTGTATGCTGTGTTCTCGTAATCCTGTGACTCGACTGCCAAAACACCGAAAAAGGTAGGCAAGAGCAAGGGTTATCAGGTGCAGTAAACAAGAAAACCGACTCGGGGACTCGGTCCAGGAGCGATTCGGTTTCCTTTTCTAAATAATAAGCTTATGTCGGATGGCCTTGGTTATTTTTCCAAGTTTCAAAGTACTGTATGCCGTACAACGGTCGTTTTGTGACTCGACTGCCAAAAACACCGAGAAAGGTAGGCAAGAGCAGAGATGGCAGGAGTATAGTAAACAAGAAATTGAACGCGGGAATTCAGTTCAAAGTGATCCGACATACGGCTAAACTTGTTAAAACATGCAAAGTAAAACGCCAGATACCAACCATAAAAAGTGTAAGGTATATATTACATCTGCACCCGGCATTCCGGGGATTTAACGAATTGAGTTTCTTCTTAAAAGTCTAGGCAGCAGCATCCGAAGTTTTTTGTGCAGAAGGAGAGGCTGGAGTCTCGGTTGCGGTTTCCTCGGCTATAGGCTTGGTAGCAATGCCGGTGGCTGACTCGGGCGGAGTGTCGGCTTCGATTTCTTCATCGATGGCCTCTTCTTCGTCTTCTTCTTCGCTCTCTCCTTCAACCGGGATCTCCTCGGGTTGGGGAACCCGCTCGCCAGCGACAAAGGAGTGCACCGGGGCGTACTGGATAAGGGAATGAGCAAATTCTTGGCGACGCCGAATGTGATCTGGATCAGTGAGCCATTTTGACCCGTCGCGCAGAGTCTTGAGCCTGTCGAGGTCAAGCCCCTCGTACCAGGACAACACGTACATCAATGCCTCGTCTGCGCCGACTCGGGCGGCGGATGATCGCCAGTCATCGAGCCTTGCCTCGGAGGCTATCAGACACTTGGCCAATTCATCGACAACCAAAGGGGCCTCGCACCCGGGCCAGAGAACGTTGTAGACTCGGATTGCCGAAGTAAGGAGATTCATCCCGATGGCCCTCATCGGTACCAAGCGTGCCTTCAGAGCCACCAAGTGAGCATCCATATCCCACTCGGCCGAGATGGGGCCACCTTGGATTTCCTTGAACCGGTGCTCGTTCGCGCTCTTGTCCGCGGCGGCCTTGGAGTGGGGGAAGCGTTCTGAGTAGGGAATGGCTAACGCCGAAATAAGTTACAGGAGAATAAAAGTGATAGAGTGAATAAAGGCAGAAGGGGAAGTGACTTACTGTCCATCTCAGAGTTGATGCTGGAGATGTCCACCAGCCACTTCGCAATCTTGGGTTTCAGAGCTTGGAGCTCGCTCTCAGCCGAGATTGCCCGTGACTTGGACTCCTCAAGAGATTCCTTGAGCTTCCGAGTCTCCTCTTCTCGGAGCTGCTTCTCTGCGGCGGCGGTCTTGTCCGACTCGGCGGCTCGGCTCCGAGATTGCTCTAACTCGGCCTTCAGCCGGGACACCTCCTCTTGTTCTCTCGTCAGCTCGGCTTGATGTGCAAGCTCGCGCTCCTTATGTGCGGCTGTGCCGAGGTAGCAAGGGTCAGAATGAGCGAATTGATGCAAGTACAAGTGGAAGGGCAGAATATGGCTTACTCTCGATTTCCGAGATCCGCTTCTCCAATCCTTCGGCCTTGAGTGCCGAATAAGACACTTGGTCCAGCTTGGCCCGGAGCAGCTTGAACTTGTTGGAAAGCACCTTGTGCTCCAGCAGCAGCTTGCGGTATATTTGTGTGCGCTTTGTCATGCAAGCCTGAGAAGAAGAAGTGTCAGTATTGTTGATGAAGATTCAGGCCGAGTTACCCTCACTCAACCGAGTCATCACTACTCGGCTGAGCCACAGTCACTCAACCCGAATCTCGGGGACTGGGGATAGATAATATCTACGTTAAAGAGGTAAACCGAGTGATATTTAACCGAGTTATCTCTATTCGGCACAACTTACCGCAGCTGCTTGGTCGGCCGCGAGAAGGGCAGTTTTGGCTGCAGACATCTTCTGAGCCACCAGACTCGGCCCCGCCGGATGTTCCGAGACGATTTGGCCTGCTGGTGACCTCGAGCTCACTTTGCTCAGGTCGGCAGCGTTCCAGTCCGTATGGTAATGCTCAAGGGAGCCCAGACTTTGCCCGCTCGAGGTTTTTAAGGGGCCAAACCCCCAATTAACTGCAGAAGTCTGGGCGCTGGTCACTGCTGTGGCCGTTCCGGATGGTTCTTGGAGAACAATTTGGCGCTCCGGGTTAGGCGGCAGGTCCTTAGCAGCTGTGGCTTTCTCCGGAGCTTTCCCGGTCGCAGTGGATGCTTTCCCAGCTGCAGTGGGTGCAGCTTTGTCTGCTGCTGTTCTGGTCGTGCCGGGCGCGGTTTTCCTCGGCGATGGTTTCCCGGCCGTAGCGGGCGCGGGCGTTTTCTGTTTCGGTTGCTGCTGCTTCGGAGGAGATGGCCGGGGCGGTTGTGTCGGAGCGGGCTGTGGCTGCGGCTGTGGCTGCGGCTGCGGTATCTCTTGCTGCTGCGGTGGTGTTTGTTGCTGTTGTTGTGGCTGTGGCGGTTCTTGCGGCGGCTGACTCGGATGTTCCGAGTGTTCTGGAGCCGCAGTCTTCTCTATTTCGGGGGCCGATGAGCTGGCCCCGAGACTCATGGATATGTCGGTCGCCTCCGACTCGGTGTCTCCAGTTCCGGATCCCGGAACCGTTGGAGGCACTGTCGAGCTGGTCCGTGGCGGACTCGGCAGTCTTGTGTCGTCCGGCCGAGGTGGCGTCGGAGTCCTGAGGGGAACCGAGTCAGTGGGCTCGGTTGGAACCTCCAGAGGAGCGGAGCTGCAAAGCAAAACAGCAAAGTGTATTGTCAGAGGGAGAAAAGTAAATACGGTTAAGCATATAAAGTTTATGTCGGAAAAAGGGGAATCTTACCCCTTAGTGACGGGGCGCTCGCGGCGCTTCACTATGGTCTTTACTCGTTGTTTCTTCTTCACGGGACCAGAAGCGCCGGATGTTCCAGCGCCGGCAGACGCAGCTGCTGGGCGCTTCCGAACTACGCCCTTGGGTCCCACAGCGAGGGGCTCCACCTCGAGCACTTGGTCGTCCGCGTCAGCTGGGGGCGAGGACACCGGGTAAGAGAACGAAACCGGGAGAGGATCATGTACCTCTAGAATTCGACAGTCGTCATCATCATCGTCCGACCAGTCTCGGACGCGAGCCTTACCCGTGACAGGAACCAAGCCGACATCAGGGATCGGCATGTTGTCTTCATTATCCGGATCCTCCGAGTCAGCTTCGACCCGGTCGGCACCCCATTTGGAGGCGGGATCCGGTCCGTCCTCCTTCTTTTGCCGCCCAAATCTCTGAATGGCGGAAACAGAGAAAGGTTAAGGCCAAATGTAAAAGGGGAACCGACATAAGAGTTTACGTCGGAGGAAGGTATATGTCAATTCAAGTTACTTACCTGGGGCGGACGGTTGCTCCGGCTGTGAGGTTCTTTGCCCCACTCCCACTCCTCCGTCATCTTCGTCCGGGCTATGGCCTTGACCCGCTGCCGGATCTGGGCCTTGGTCAGCTCGACGGTACTTATCCGGGTCGGATCAAGAGGTCCACTCATGTGGCAAATCTTGTGGACTCGGCGCTGAAGGGGCGAGACCCGGCGGCTAATGAATGTCGCCAACAGGTCGTCAGCAGTCAACCCTTCTCCTCTGAGTTGCTCCACGATTTGGTGGATGTGGTTGACCTCAATCTCTTTGTCGGTTGGATTGTACCCCCAATTGAGTTGCGCCGTAGGGGGGCCGATGACGAAATTCGGCAAGTTAATCAGATCTACGTCGGTCGAATTCTTGACATAGAAGAAGGAGCGCTGCCATTTCCGGCATGACTCCAAGCCGTAGATCCGGGGGAAGATTGAGCCGCGCCGAGGTGTGACCGTGGCGGCCCCACACTGGGTCATCATCTTGGGGGCGGCCGGGTCAGCAGGGTTCGGAATGACCTGCTTCCGGAAGGAGAAATACTTGGACCACGCGCGGACGGTGGCCTTGAGGCCGAGATAGCCCTCGGTGAAGGAGACGAAGGAGGATAAGGTGGTGATGGCATTTGCTGGTAAGTGATGAGGTTGGAGACCGAAACTGTCGAGGAAGTTCCGGAAGAACACGCTGGCGGGTAATCCGAATCCCCGCTCGAAGTGCGCGACGAAGACGACATATTCACCTTCCTTGAGACTCGGCGCTGTCTCGGTGCCTGGCACTCGGCACTCTACTCCGGGCGGGATCCGTCGTGTCCGGACTAGCCAGTCTATCTCGGCTCTTCCGACATCGGAACCTTCCCAGGAGGCCCGAGTGGATCCCTCCACTGTGCTTTCTTCAACCGAGTCAACCACCTCGAGAGCGGCGTCGTCCGACATATTGGTGAAAGGTTGTAGCGCCCTTGCTTAGAAAAGCAATGACACATCGTGAAATATGCTATTCCCTGGATCGAGTACGGATAGCAATTCACAAATAGATGTAATATCATGCATCAATGTCAAATAAATATTACATCGCGAGATCATAAGTAAAATATTCTTTACAAATTGCATAGCCAAGGGCTAGCTTGAATGCAAAGTTTGGCAGCGGAAACATAAGTAGCACAGAGAGCTTCATCATCTTCATGTGCCACTGGCATACATGTTGGTTGCAAGCTCGAAAGGTAGACGTCCTCACTCGTCATCATAATAACCTGCAACATTAACGTTGCAGCCCAGAGAATTTGGGTCAATACCTTGTGACAGGCCGGCAAGTGATACTTTGGTGGAATATAAAATGGCCAGTCTAAATCTATATGCATATCTGGCTGGTGGAGTTGAAGGCTATTGCATAAAGCCAATTTTGTCCTACTTTTCATAAAGCTTTTTCATTTCTCAACTATCTATAAGACGAACTGGCATGAAAACCAGTGTCTCTTCTACTCTTGTTCACCAATCATATTTTATTTATGAAATTGGAATGAGGAGATTTTCCATCGACATCCTTGTCCAGCTGCTCAGAATTGTCCGTAACCGGGGACACGGCTATGATCATAGTTTTACACTCTCGAGAGGTTGTGACACTTTCACCACGAGACTTCATCAACCCATTCTGTCCTTGACCTTCTTGAAGTGAAAAGGAAAGGTGAAGATGAAGACGAGACCTTTGGGAAACAGTCCCCTGTTCCTCTGGGCAGACCCATACCAGGGGTTCATCAGCTGAAATCTGCCGGAATCAGGTTCCTAGAACTTACTTAGTCAAGGCAGAGCCATAATACCAAGTGGCTGCACTGGAAGCAATCTAAACTTGGAGTGACTTAAATCTCTTTGTTCCTGGGTGGCCGTTCACAAGTGCACGTACTCAGTTAAAACCATGGAAATGGCCCTGAGCAGCCACTCAACTTTGACCACCAATAGAGCAAAACCAATTGCCACCCAGGTAGTTCATTAACTTAGTAGAGTTTTTATCCTTTCATACTACAATAAAACATTTCAGCATTGCAGTTCTAACTTCTACCAAGTGAATGGGTTCCTAAATCAACAGGAATAAAGGGTGATATACTAACAGGTCTGCATAGCAATATAGTAGTACACCTATCATGTATACTACTGAAATAGTCTACAATGCATATATAATAAAATAGTAGGTCTTTCATGAAAGGGTGTATGCACTTGCCTTTTGGAACTTGTCGTTGCTCACACACTCTTCTCAAAGTAACTCGTAGCACTCCGTTCAATCTATACAATACAAACATATGACAATAAGCAACAATACAACAATCAAAAGAAACAAACATAACAACAAACATGGATAAAAACAAACAAAACTAGTTTGGTGGTCCAAGCTTCAATACATGATTCCATATGCAAAAAGAATCAATGCATTTAGGTTTGGGGTTTGCCATTTGGGTCAGGGGTTGGTCTGAAATAAAATTTGAAAAGGTTGAAGGGGTGTTTCAAAGGTTCCAAGGATTGGTTTTGATCAAAGTGATCACACAAAGGTTGGTCTAAAGAGTTTTAAAACATTTTGAAACTATAGTTTGCAAAACATTAACATTTAAATGGCCTTTGGCACACTTTCAATGTTTATGTTTCAAAAAGTGGTAGCTAGGTATGACTTTGGTATCTCTAGACAAAGACAACTATTTGAGGAAGTTTTCTAAAAGAAAACAATTTAAAAGGATTTATAGAAATTAAACTATAACAGAAATACTCCAATTTGAGTCCCTGATAAAGAAATATTTTTAAAACTATCAAAAATTAATTATAACAGTGGGATCATGTCATGCATGTTCCAAGGTTTCCAGAAATATTTTATTTGCAAAATTTGGACTTATAGATTTGAAAATATGTCAATTTTACTCAAATGACTCATTTGAAATTTGAATAAATTTAGATTTGTTACACTGAAAACTAACAGTGCCAAAAGATTCTACAAGTCCAGAGCTTTTCAAAAATATAAAGTTTACTAAAATTGGCCAAAGGGTTTAAAAGTTATGAAGGTTTGAAGGTATAGGGTCTTTTCTGCAAAAAGGCCATTTAAAACAATTCGGGAAAAATCCCAGAGAAGGCTGGCTCGGCTGGGCTCGGCTTTGGCTCTGGCTCGGCTCGGCTCGGCTCTATCTAATCTGTGCCGTCGGAATCAGATCGGGCGGTCCTGGAGCTAGGGTTTCACCTCGGTGGCGGAGGGTGGCCGGTGAAGGAAGAGACGGTGGCCGGCGGCTCGGGTGTGACGCTCCGCTCGCTCCGGTGCTCCTTCCGGCTCGCGGAGATGTCGCCGAGGAGAGGCGCGACAAGGCAAGGGCGATGGTATGGATGGCGTTCTCGGGCGCGTCCAGTAGCAGCGACGGCGACCGGCTGGACTCGCGTTGACTCCAGCGAGCTCCGATCGAGGATGAATGCAACGTTCCCGTGGTCCTTGGGCTCGGGGAAGACGACCACGGCGTGCTACGCGACGAGGGGAACACTTTGTTGTCCTCGGAGACGTCTCCCGTGCCTTGGCGCGACGATGACAGGCGGCAGGAGTCGTGCGGCTGGAGCAGTTATGGTCGCGGCGGAGGACGGAGATTTGGTCGACCTCGAATACGTCGATGCACTGCGTATAAATTTCGAAAGAAAGGGTCACGTGGTGCGCACGACAAAGGGAAGGTAGTGGACAAAGTATTGGCGGCGGAAACTCACCAAGCTCGCCGGAATCCTCTCGGAGACGTGGCGGCGGCAGCGGACTCCGGCGAGAAAATTCACCGGACTGGGGGCGGTACGGAGAGGGCTTTTGGGGGCAAATGGAAGAGGAGATCGAGGGCTTCGTATAGGAACAAACGGCGCTTCAATTGATGCTGTAAATCGCCCGGAATCAAATCGGGAAGGAATGCCAAGCAAGCTGTAACGGACGTGCGCGTTACGTCCAGAGCTTGATGGTGATGCTGACGTCATCGATGACGTCAGCAGATATTTTTTTCTGTTTTTCTCTTTTATCTTATATCTTTTGAAAAATAGCTCCAAATCAAGTCAATTAAATTGGTAAAAATTTGTAAAATTCCAATTAGTCAAAATAGACATTTAGTAACTATTTTTATCAAAACAAAATTACCGATATACCCTTTTGGTCAAATTTGCCTTATATGGCTATTTGGGAAATTCAAATTAAGGTTTATAAATATCCCAAACTATTTAAATAAAAACCAGAGAAATAATATGAGTAATATCATTCAAAGTGATAGCTCATTTTCTTATTAAAATAATTTAAGATAAAACATTTTATAAACAGAGCTTGGAAAAAATATTTAAATCATTTTCTCAAATAATTTATGGTTTATAATATCCCCATATTATTTATTTGAAAACCAAATATCCAAAGTGGAAAGTACTATTTGAAAACTCCTTTAAATATTTTATTTCCAAAACTTTAAAGTTGAGATAGGAAGATAAAGGAATATTTAATTTAAAATATAACTTTGAAGATGTCAAAACAATCTTCTATAAAAGCTTTTCTTGATTTTTGGAGACTTTATTTAATTATTAATAAAAGTTTTAAATTTTTGTGATTTTTACAACATTCCAAAATTTGGGATGTTACAAACCTACCACCCTTAAAAGGAATCTCGTCCCCGAGATTCGGAGAGGCTAGAAAGAAAGATGGGTTCGGGACAACTAGGTTTAGGCAACTGGGTGGGCTACCACCCTTAAAAGAAACTTTTGTAGGCGGTCTTTAAATCTTGACTTCAAACAGGGCACACATAGGACGATTCCTGAATCCTTGTTGGATCAACTTTTATCTTCGACTGTATCAGTTTTGCTTCATCCTCTCTAGTTATGGATATGGCATGTACCAGCTCTTCATAAGCATCGTAAGCTTCAATTCCAATAGGCGGGTGTCTCTTCAAGATGGCTTGAAATATTACGTCCTCCATCCATGTGATGTCTTCGGTAATATTTCTTCTCTAGGTTGGCATCCTTCAGTGCAAACAAAGCGTCAATTCTAACGAAACTCTCATGGTGGGTCAAAACTTTCATTGCACGATTCCTTCTTCTTCACGAGCGTTGAGGTTTAGCCTCACCGTATTTTATACGCCTTGGCAGCACTTGCCTTAATTTAAAGGTATAATATTTATTACCATCCTATGGTTTAGGCTTTTCATCGTCGGCTCTCTCATAGGTATGTCACTCAAGACTTATCATTCCGCATAACAAAAATGAATGATATGAGTACTAGTCATGGGGGCCAATCCACGACACACTCAATCATCACCTTGCACTTGGTTTGGTGAGTCTCGTATTCTAACACTCGGTCATCCTCACTTGTCCGACAGGAAGTTTCCAGTCTGCAAGACAGCCTGAACTAGACTATCGATCCTTCAAACTGTTGGGTAGCGCAAAAAAAATTCCTATACATCGTCACTTCACATCTTGGAGATTCTTCATTGCTTCTCCTCCTTGGTTTTGTTGTTGGCTAGTCTTCAGGTCTTCAACAAAATATGTGAGATTGGATTTTCATCACTCGTTGTACCATCAATCGTTCATTGTGGTTGGCCTATTGGTGAGGCATCTGATTGGCTTGGATGGGCTTAGAATGGACATGTAGAGATAGAAGGATATAAGAGAAGTACTCCTCCTATACAACACTGATTCGCTAGCTGTATCTCCTTCAGCGGTTCTTCTTCTTGTTGTCGGTACAATAGGATTTTTTTTACATCACTTTACCTCTTTAGTTTTTATCCCACATCCTACTTCTTCTTACAGACAATTTCCTCAACACTTGAGTCAACCGAGTCTGAGCTTTATCAGCTGCTGCATTGCATAAGGCATCTTGAGGTGGCTATCAGTCATTGCACTCCAAGCGGTAGGTCACATTGGTCGGCATATTGGCGAGGCATTTGGTTGGGTTTAGCAGAGAGAAGTGGAGATAGAAAGATCTAAAGAAGATTCCAACCCGCCCACACCATATCAAGGCAATACATCTTACAAACAACATCTAGCAAGCAACAAGTGACAAACAATAGAGATAAAACAACTATTCCTAATTAATTTTCGAAAATATAGTTTGGATAACAAACAAACACAACAAGGTTTTTCAAAATAGACACGATAGTACTGCCATACCACAATTTGGTAAGTCAATACAATATTACTATAACGCTACTAGGGTAAAATGGTGGTCTAGTCTATCTCTTTCTTCAATGCTTCAAGATTCTCTTCTATTTCTTTGAGTTCGTCGAGGTACTTCTAGTTGTTGTGGAGTTTAGATTGAAGTCTTCAACCAATTTACTTGATGGCTTCACATGCTTGTCAAGTTGATCTTCAACGCCTTCGGGAACATTTCTCAGTTATGGTCATCTATAAATAAGATAAGATAACTTAGAAAGCAATTAGATGAGGAGGTTACAAGAAGGATATTAGGAAAGATTTAGACAAGGAGAAAATAACTTTTGTTCCTATGGTCATTCTTATTTCTAATCCAAACCTAAGGTTTTCGAGCCTACAGGCAACATTACGCTCTGATACCATCTGTAGCGCCCTTGCTTAGAAAAGCAATGACACATCGTGAAATATGCTATTCCCTGGATCGAGTACGGATAGCAATTCACAAATAGATGTAATATCATGCATCAATGTCAAATAAATATTACATCGCGAGATCATAAGTAAAATATTCTTTACAAATTGCATAGCCAAGGGCTAGCTTGAATGCAAAGTTTGGCAGCGGAAACATAAGTAGCACAGAGAGCTTCATCATCTTCATGTGCCACTGGCATACATGTTGGTTGCAAGCTCGAAAGGTAGACGTCCTCACTCGTCATCATAATAACCTGCAACATTAACGTTGCAGCCCAGAGAATTTGGGTCAATACCTTGTGACAGGCCGGCAAGTGATACTTTGGTGGAATATAAAATGGCCAGTCTAAATCTATATGCATATCTGGCTGGTGGAGTTGAAGGCTATTGCATAAAGCCAATTTGTCCTACTTTTCATAAAGCTTTTTCATTTCTCAACTATCTATAAGACGAACTGGCATGAAAACCAGTGTCTCTTCTACTCTTGTTCACCAATCATATTTTATTTATGAAATTGGAATGAGGAGATTTTCCATCGACATCCTTGTCCAGCTGCTCAGAATTGTCCGTAACCGGGGACACGGCTATGATCATAGTTTTACACTCTCGAGAGGTTGTGACACTTTCACCACGAGACTTCATCAACCCATTCTTTCCTTGACCTTCTTGAAGTGAAAAGGAAAGGTGAAGATGAAGACGAGACCTTTGGGAAACAGTCCCCTGTTCCTCTGGGCAGACCCATACCAGGGGTTCATCAGCTGAAATCTGCCGGAATCAGGTTCCTAGAACTTACTTAGTCAAGGCAGAGCCATAATACCAAGTGGCTGCACTGGAAGCAATCTAAACTTGGAGTGACTTAAATCTCTTTGTTCCTGGGTGGCCGTTCACAAGTGCACGTACTCAGTTAAAACCATGGAAATGGCCCTGAGCAGCCACTCAACTTTGACCACCAATAGAGCAAAACCAATTGCCACCCAGGTAGTTCATTAACTTAGTAGAGTTTTTATCCTTTCATACTACAATAAAACATTTCAGCATTGCAGTTCTAACTTCTACCAAGTGAATGGGTTCCTAAATCAACAGGAATAAAGGGTGATATACTAACAGGTCTGCATAGCAATATAGTAGCACACCTATCATGTATACTACTGAAATAGTCTACAATGCATATATAATAAAATAGTAGGTCTTTCATGAAAGGGTGTATGCACTTGCCTTTTGGAACTTGTCGTTGCTCACACACTCTTCTCAAAGTAACTCGTAGCACTCCGTTCAATCTATACAATACAAACATATGACAATAAGAAACAATACAACAATCAAAAGAAACAAACATAACAACAAACATGGATAAAAACAAACAAAACTAGTTTGGTGGTCCAAGCTTCAATACATGATTCCATATGCAAAAAGAATCAATGCATTTAGGTTTGGGGTTTGCCATTTGGGTCAGGGGTTGGTCTGAAATAAAATTTGAAAAGGTTGAAGGGGTGTTTCAAAGGTTCCAAGGATTGGTTTTGATCAAAGTGATCACACAAAGGTTGGTCTAAAGAGTTTTAAAACATTTTGAAACTATAGTTTGCAAAACATTAACATTTAAATGGCCTTTGGCACACTTTCAATGTTTATGTTTCAAAAAGTGGTAGCTAGGTATGGCTTTGGTCTCTCTGGACAAAGACAACTATTTGAGGAAGTTTTCTAAAAGAAAACAATTTAAAAGGATTTATAGAAATTAAACTATAACAGAAATACTCCAATTTGAGTCCCTGATAAAGAAATATTTTTAAAACTATCAAAAATTAATTATAACAGTGGGATCATGTCATTCATGTTCCAATGTTTCCAGAAATATTTTATTTGCAAAATTTGGACTTATAGATTTGAAAATATGTCAATTTTACTCAAATGACTCATTTGAAATTTGAATAAATTTAGATTTGTTACACTGAAAACTAACAGTGCCAAAAGATTCTACAAGTCCAGAGCTTTTCAAAAATATAAAGTTTACTAAAATTGGCCAAAGGGTTTAAAAGTTATGAAGGTTTGAAGGTATAGGGTCTTTTCTGCAAAAAGGCCATTTAAAACAATTCGGGAAAAATCCCAGAGAAGGCTGGCTCGGCTGGGCTCGGCTTTGGCTCTGGCTCGGCTCGGCTCGGCTCTATCTAATCTGTGCCGTCGGAATCAGATCGGGCGGTCCTGGAGCTAGGGTTTCACCTCGGTGGCGGAGGGTGGCCGGTGAAGGAAGAGACGGTGGCCGGCGGCTCGGGTGTGACGCTCCGCTCGCTCCGGTGCTCCTTCCGGCTCGCGGAGATGTCGCCGAGGAGAGGCGCGACAAGGCAAGGGCGATGGTATGGATGGCGTTCTCGGGCGCGTCCAGTAGCAGCGACGGCGACCGGCTGGACTCGCGTTGACTCCAGCGAGCTCCGATCGAGGATGAATGCAACGTTCCCGTGGTCCTTGGGCTCGGGGAAGACGACCACGGCGTGCTACGCGACGAGGGGAACACTTTGTTGTCCTCGGAGACGTCTCCCGTGCCTTGGCGCGACGATGACAGGCGGCAGGAGTCGTGCGGCTGGAGCAGTTATGGTCGCGGCGGAGGACGGAGATTTGGTCGACCTCGAATACGTCGATGCACTGCGTATAAATTTCGAAAGAAAGGGTCACGTGGTGCGCACGACAAAGGGAAGGTAGTGGACAAAGTATTGGCGGCGGAAACTCACCAAGCTCGCCGGAATCCTCTCGGAGACGTGGCGGCGGCAGCGGACTCCGGCGAGAAAATTCACCGGACTGGGGGCGGTACGGAGAGGGCTTTTGGGGGCAAATGGAAGAGGAGATCGAGGGCTTCGTATAGGAACAAACGGCGCTTCAATTGATGCTGTAAATCGCCCGGAATCAAATCGGGAAGGAATGCCAAGCAAGCTGTAACGGACGTGCGCGTTACGTCCAGAGCTTGATGGTGATGCTGACGTCATCGATGACGTCAGCAGATATTTTTTTCTGTTTTTCTCTTTTATCTTATATCTTTTGAAAAATAGCTCCAAATCAAGTCAATTAAATTGGTAAAAATTTGTAAAATTCCAATTAGTCAAAATAGACATTTAGTAACTATTTTTATCAAAACAAAATTACCGATATACCCTTTTGGTCAAATTTGCCTTATATGGCTATTTGGGAAATTCAAATTAAGGTTTATAAATATCCCAAACTATTTAAATAAAAACCAGAGAAATAATATGAGTAATATCATTCAAAGTGATAGCTCATTTTCTTATTAAAATAATTTAAGATAAAACATTTTATAAACAGAGCTTGGAAAAAATATTTAAATCATTTTCTCAAATAATTTATGGTTTATAATATCCCCATATTATTTATTTGAAAACCAAATATCCAAAGTGGAAAGTACTATTTGAAAACTCCTTTAAATATTTTATTTCCAAAACTTTAAAGTTGAGATAGGAAGATAAAGGAATATTTAATTTAAAATATAACTTTGAAGATGTCAAAACAATCTTCTATAAAAGCTTTTCTTGATTTTTGGAGACTTTATTTAATTATTAATAAAAGTTTTAAATTTTTGTGATTTTTACAACATTCCAAAATTTGGGATGTTACAAAGGTTACCGAGATCTGCAAAGAAAGATTCACCGGCGGTGAGCAATGTATGCCGTAGTAAAAACAAAAAGAAAAAGGGAAGAAAATACGCGAAGATGCGAACAAGTTCTAGATCCAGAAGAGAAGCGAAGAGGAAGAAAAGAAGTGCTACGGCGGCTAATCCACCGGCGGCACACTGCAACCACGGCTGCGAGGTCACCGGCGGTGCGCGATGCGGAGCGGCGGTGAAGAAACATGAAGAACAGGGAGAAGAAACAGAGAGATAAGGAGGAGTTACCGTGGTACTGCGGCGTACGGCGGCGAGATCTTGCTGGCTGCGCGTCGGCGGCGTTGGTCTCCGGCGGCGCGTCGGCGTGTGACGGCGTTGGTCGCCGGTGGCGCGTCGGCGTGCGGCGGCGGCGTGAGCGGTGCTGCGTGCACTGGGGAGCGAGGAAAGCGAGGAGGCAAGGAAGAAGAAGAAGAGTGAATGCGGAGGGGGGTAAAGATTGCCCCGCTTCCCCTATTTATTTACGGCGGAGGAGATCGTGGGCGCGGATTCTCTGCGCAGGATCCCCGTAGCGGACGGGGATTAACGGCCCCACGATCTTTGCCACGATTCCCGCTGCGGCTTAACCGCCGCACGATCTGCCCCATGATGGGCCACAGGGAGCCAACGGTTTAGTGCGCCGCACCCGATCGGGCGAGACCCGAGGCGACGCACGCACGATCAAGGGCGCACTCAAGTGCTTACGTGGGCACAGCGGCCAAGACGACCGGCGTCACACAGGTGGCACGCATGCCTGTGGCACGTCCATCCGTGCACAGAGACCGAGGCGTCAAGCAGAGATGCTCTGCCACGTAGTGAACCGATGACTCGGAGAAGTCATGGGATTTTTTCCCGTAAGTCGGAACGATCCGACGCAAGATAAGATATCAAGTTGGGATACAAAGTGCTTTCCGACATATGAATTTCGCCGGCACATGTTATGTCGGAGGTCAACTAAGGATGCTGGATTTCGGGTAAACCTGCCGTGGCCCTTCATCCGAGGCTGCAGGACCGCGCCAGCTTCGGGGACTAATGTCGGGGGGCAACCCCCGGATATGGGCGAGATGCCGATATAAGGGTTGACTCGGAGTTGACTGGATCACTGAAACCGACATAATTGTACCGGCATACTCAGGATTGACCGGGTCAAGACTAACCGACATATCGGTATGTCGGTTCATGCATGCTATAAGTCGGATCTTCCTTTGTTCTTTTTGTGTGCAGGGAAGGCAAAACCGAGTCACAGGGTGTTCGGCATGCCTATGCCGGATAAGGAGGCTTACTCGGGCCATGGTCAAGGCTCGCGTCTTGTCCCTACAATCACGGGGCAGGGCGCCGAGCCACTTGCACGATGGGACGAGGCCACTTGACCAGAGTGATAGGCCTCCATGCCGCTGACCGAAGCGGTACCAGGGAGCAGTGCGCGGGAGGAGATAGATGGGACGCGCCATGCCGCGGTGACGGAGGCAGTCAGAGGACCGGACGTGGCCACAGTGCGGGCTACGCCAGCACCGACGTCAGCCCTACACTTGTGCCCTGGGCTTCCCTTTATAAGGAGCACCAAGGGCTCCTCTTGCACGGACGGATACCTGCCTCACGCATACACACTTAAGCATTTATTTCGTAGCCAGTAGAGAACCAGAAAGCTGCCCCGAAACTCGGTAGAAGCCTAGATCGTGCTGTTCTTCCATCACAGCTCAAGGAGCAAGCTTGTAAATCGTTGGTAGTCCATATATAAAGATCAGATAGGCAGGAGTAGGGGTTTTACCTCCTCACGAGGGCCCCGAACCTGGGTAAACCGCGTGTGTTGTGTTCTTTGTGTGCGTGTTCGTGCGCACAAGCCCTCCCCGGGTGCCTCCAGCGTCCATCGGCCCCACAACTCAAGCCATCCTATGGCATCTGCCGTGACACCACCACGACAATGGAAGATCATAGATAAAACACAACACATAGATGAACAAAAGTAATGCATGCAAACACAATCATGTAGCAGTTACAGATAATATAATCGTGATCATGATAAGCAGCTCACAAGATCTAAGCAATGGAGTACAAGGAGGAGAGACAACTATCTAGCTACTGCTATGGACCCGTAGTCCCGTGGTGGACTACTCACGCATCACTCCGGAGGCAGGCATGGTAGTGTAGATGCCTCCGGTGTCGATTTTCCTCTCCGGCAGGGTGCTGGGAAGAGCTGGAAAACCCTCTCGAACTAGGGTTGGAGATGGCCGCGGCCTTAGATGTCTTCTGGAAAATATGATCGGGTCTCTAGGGTTTTCGGGGCGAAGACCAATTTATAGGCGAAGAGGCGAATCGAGGCGACGAAGGAGGGTGTCAGGTGGGCCCCAGGCACGGCCTAGGGTGGGGCCGCACCTGGAGGGCGTCTGGAGGCTGGGAGCCTCCCCTCTGGGCGTCCTTCGGGTTCCGTCTTTGTTTCAACTTGGAAATAAATCACGTAAATTTTCAGCGCATTCCGAGAAACTTCACAGAACAACTTTTCTGAAACAAAATGACAGCAGAAAGCAGGAACTGGCACTGGGCATCTTGTTAATAGGTTAGTTCCATAAATCATGCCAAAATGATATAAAAACGTTATAAAAACATGTGGCACTGATATATAATCTATCATGGAACATAAAAAATTATAGATACGTCAGAGACGTATCAGCCACATGCCGACCTGGGCGGGGCATGGCCGGCCCACCCGGCTCGCCCTCGCGGCCCACTCGGCTCGCCCACCCCGCTGGCTGGCTCGGCCCATCGGTTGGCTTGCCGGGCCGCGCTAGCTGCTGGCTGTTGCCCAGCCACTGGCCGGCCTCGCGAAGTTTCATCCCAACTGGCCGATTTTGGGACTCCTTTTTCAGGGGTTTTCTTTCCCAAGAGAACTGTAACGTTTGCTCAACTCTTGAGCTTGATTTTCTTCAACTGTTGACCTTTTCTTGATCTTGCTAACTCTCAAACCCTCCATGATCTTGTATCCATTTAGAGGGAAAAGAGAGAGAAGATCTAGATCTATATTTGCACTGGTCAATCTCTCCTCTAAGTGAGGGGAACCCTTTGGATCTAGATCTTGGAGTTTCTTTGTGTTTCTCATTTGTTCTTCCTCTCAAATCCATCCCTAGCATTAGTTGCTTTGGTTTAATTTGGGGGTGAAGAACTTGACCACCCAGTGTGTTCTTGTCATTGCATTTGGTGCATCAGTTTGTGCTCTCCACGGTGATACGTGGAAGTAAAGTTCGAGAAGCTCATTACTCTTGGGTACATTGTGTTCCCAAGAGATTGTGCGTCTTGGGTGTATTGTGTACCCTTAACGGTTGGTGGTGCCGCGAAGATATTCGAGTTGTGAAGCTTCGGGCAAGCTGCATGAGTCTCCAATTAAATTGTGGAGATAGCCCCGGTCAAATTTTACGGGTTAAGTCGTCCTCATAGTGGAACGAGCAAATCCGCACGGGAGGAGCTCACGGAGAATTGGATGAGTACAGACGTGCTTGTAGGAGTGCCAAGGAGGCTCCACGCCCCTCTAAAGTAGATGTACTTCCCTCGAAAATAAACTACAAGATTCAATTCTTCGTGTCCACCTTTGCTCTTAATTCTATACCCGATCTCGTTACTTGTGCATTTACTTTATGATAGCCATCAAGTTTGAAGTTATACATATTGCTATCACCTTGTTTCTTATCTTGTCTAGCATAAGTTGTTGGTGCACATAGGTGAATCTAGTATATTCGGTTTTGTGCTTGTTAAATTTGTAAAATTAAACGTTAATCTTATTCCACATTTAATCAAGCCCTAAACATAAAAAGATCTTCTATTCGCCTCACACCCTTTTTATTCGTCTGCCATTCAAAACGGGGTGTAGGGCGCACAATGCCGGTAGAGCTGCTCATTTCGTCCATCGTCAACATCTTCATGGCCAGTCGGCTAGTCTCCGCCGCCATCTTCCGCCGCAGGGCCGCGCCTTCCAGTACCAGTCACACTGCCTCCAGGACCGCAAACTCCGGGTGCTCCCTTGCGTCCAGTCCATGCTCATTCTCGCCGAGATCTCCAAGGGCAGCGCCCCGATGGCCGTGTACCTTCTTGTCAGGATATGAGATTTATGAATCCAAATATGTCTTTGGTGCACCCTATGTAATTCAGTTATCGGATGGCTCGGGTGTTCGCATAACGCTTCGGAATATGAAGATTCTACGGTCTCTGTGAAAGGTGACCGTCTGCTGCCGTTCCAGACATCTCCTCCTATGATGACGTTGGCGCTGCCGAAGCAGCACCAGTTACCAGTGCCCGCTGCTCAGGAATGCGTGCGTGACATTTATGCCTCATCCCGGAAAGTGTTTGGCCAATGTTTTGGCGACCGAAGGGCTTAAACATCTCACGTGGAACATCTTCTGAAAAATACTCCCTCCGTTCCTAAATATAAGATGTTTTAACTTTTACAAATGGAAATGGGACAGATGTATCTAGACATGTTCTAGTGTATATGCACACTACTTTTAGTCCTAATCTAGACAACATATGCAATACCTAAAACATCTTATATTGTGGAACGGAGGGAGTATGAGCGAGAGCCTAGCTAAGTAAGGTGTCACTACACCTTCGTATGTATGATTCAGTTGTATATGCATGGCTGTAGATTTATGCTTGAATTTATTCAACACTTATAAAATATACTATTTTTCTCGTATCTTAGTTTGAGGCTTCTTTGATTCACATGGTAGGAAAAATTAGAGAAATAAAAATTGTGCAGGATTGAGTTGTCCCGTCCAGTGAAATCCTATAGGCATGGGAATAAGAGGTAGGATTTGATCATGAGGTCCAAACTCATGTTAGTTTTTCCGTGAAAATACAATACACATTTTCTATGAGAATAGTTCCTACATGTTACAATCCTATGATTCAAACACCTTGAGTAGGAAAAGAACCACAAGGTCCAAATCCTACAAGATTACTTAGAAAATTCTGTGGAATCAAAGGAGCCCTGAGACACATATAAAAAATAGTGTATGTTATATATCATACAACTATGATTGGCAAAACGTATGAAGTGATTAAGTTTTTTATACGGGTATTTTGCTAGTTTAACATAATATTTAGGACTATCATTTCGTTGAAACAAAAAAATCATATCTTGGAATTTCTAAATATAAAGGCCAATGTATTTACATAGGTCACGCAACGAGGTCTCTGGATTTAGATGATGTGCGTAGGTGTGAGGTCAGGAAATGCAGCCCTGATTACTGTCACCCCTTCATTAGACTTGTAGGTGTGGCGACAAGTGTCGTCAGTAAGGTGATTTCCGGTTGATTTATATTTTCTTTGTAAGGGTTTGTGAAATAATATATTAAAAAGTTGTGCGCATCTCTTCGAAGCGGATATCGAGGATTTTAACCTGCTTTTCAAATAAAAAACTATAACTATTTTAGCATAGAACTGAACACATCGTCTTCCAAGTGCAAGCTCGGCCTGAAGATTTTTCTTTTTCAAAAGGAGGATCGAAACTCTTATGAAATGAACATTCAAATTCCAGCTAGGATCTGTAATCAACAATTGCAGTTAGGGATTACATTCACTAGTAGTATACATCACATCACTCGTTTCTTATTCATAGCTAAAGGACGCGAAACGACTCATCATATGATTAAAGCCTAAACGAAGCTACTAGGGCCCACTTATGTTCCCATAACAGTACAGTTTACACCGGCCGTTAGCCCGGCTATCTACTCGCGCGCGCCGGCCGACATGCGTCAACGTCGGCGCGTCTCGCCGCACGACGCCTCATCATGGTCGAAAAGCACGTCGTAGCCGACGCTGGTCACGTTCCTCAAGTAGCAGCCGCCGTTGCTGGCGCCGTAGTTGTACACCTGGTGCATCCGCCACGTCGCGCCGGCCACCTGGTCGTCCCGGAGCACCACCTCCGCCTCGGCCACCTGCTCGTTGCGCAGCGTGCTGGTTCTCGCCCCGCTGCCGCCCGTGCCGGCGCTCGATCGGGACTCCACGAACCCGATCTCCACGCGCCTCATCAGCCGCTGCGAGGAGGTGCCGCTGCCGCTGCCGCCCAGGAAGATGTAGAGCGGGAAGCTCTGGTGCAGCTGGTGGGCGTACGCGCCGTCCCCGCCGACATCGGCGTGCGCTTCGATTGTCTGGTTGATCGCCTGCGCACTCCCTTTGTTGCTCACCACGTTCGTGTTGGCGAAGCTGAGCCTCTGGGCGAACGTGGTGGTGATGTTGCCGCGCGACGAGCTCACCCACCCCGTGGCCGAGATGTTGCGGCTGGCCGTCGCACGGTACTCCCCGTCGATGCCGTCCAAAGAGTGCGAGGTGATGGTTCCGGTCAGCTTCGGCGCGTCGTAGGAGATGAGACCGCCGGCGGTCTTGGTGGCCTTGGGGTCGAGCCAAAGGTGGAGGTTGGCGTTCACGTACCACGAATTCTGCGCGTTGGTGACCGCGAACCCGACCTCGTGCTCCTTGCTGTCCAGGAGCTTGCCCAAGAACGGGGTGAGCTCGATGTCGTAGGTGGGCAGGTTGAACGACCCAATGCTGGTGATGGGGCGCCAGATGAGGGGGTTGATGCCGCCGGTGTAGATCACCGGGAACGGCCACACGGCGCCCACGACGTCGCCGTCGAGCTGGACGGTGACCTCGCGGAATGGCCCGTTCTGCTCAGGCGTGTTCATGTACCAGAACTCGTCGGCGTAGTGTGACGAGACGTATACCTCGAGCACCGCGCGGTACGCGTTGGCCGGCACGGCGACGCGCGTGGACTCGACGTCGGTGGCGTTCTGGACGACAAACCACAGCCCATCGTCGAGAGGCATGCTTCTTGACACGGGCACGATCAGATCGGCGGGCGCCGACGCCGGCGGCGGCGACTGGGCCTTACTCCGGAAGTAGAGGTGGAGCGTGAGGTTAGCGTGGTACACGCCGTTGTAGGTGTCATCGATGAGGTTGCCGAGGTACACGGCGAGCGTGGAGTTGCCGGTCGCGAGGAGGGACGCGTACTTGGTGACGTCCTTGTGCACCGACCACGTCACGCCGCCGGGGCGCGGCTCGGCGGTGCTGCCGCGCAGGAGCTCGGCGCCGCCCAGCCAGACGCCGAAGATGCGCTCGTACTGGACGCCGTGGCAGTCGGCGCGCCACTCGAGGACGGCGAGGGACACGTCCCCCGCGCCGCGCAGGCAGGACGGCGGCGAGTAGGCGACGGTGACAGGCGGCTTGGTGAGCGTGTGCGCGAAGGAGTGGGAGAGGAGGTGCGTGGAGCAAGGCCCCGAGCTCCCACGCGGAGGGCGGAGCGGCCGGTTGACCTCGAAGAAGGTGGTCTTGGCCTTGGCGCGCTGTCGAGCCGGCAGCTCCTCCTCAGCCGCGGCGACGTCCTGGGCCGAGAGGAGGAGGTGGTGCGGCCTGCCGACGGAGGAGTGGAAGTGGGAGAGCAGAGTGAAGCAGAGGAAGAGGATGCGGGGAGCAGAGGAGGTATGCATGGTGCGCGCACGGTTGTGTGCCCGTGAAGGCTGAGAATTTAAGGGGAACCACTTCATCAGAGAAATATATATAAACATAAAATCAACAATATCTGGTCTGTATAAACAAATGTATTCTGTGGATATATTCTGATCTGTGAGTGCCGTATAATGGCAAACTAAAGTGGCGAGTAGGTAGGAGGAATTATCAATTATGGGGAGTTCGAATTGTCTGCTAGTATAATAACACAGAAAAATACATTGCGATGATCATGTATCCGGAGGGGGCCAAGAACAGCTGGAAACACACTTCCAGCTTCAAGTTCCACTGAAACGGAACAATGACTCAGCACGTAGATAGCCATTATCTCAAGAAAAAAATCATTGATAACTTGTGGAGTTGTGGTCGATGAGCAAAGTCGTGTTAGTATAATGGCTTACAGCGAAAACGGTCTCAACTCCCTGTTGCTGGATGGACCATGTGATTGTTTTCGTAGTTATCACCACTGTCGGCCGATGGATCCCGCACCTAATCAACAAACAAATGTAGGTGGAGTCCAGGAACACATCAACATCAACTATATACTACGGAGTACTAGCACATACTCACTCCGTTACACAATATAAGATGTTTTAGATGTTTCACATAATGTCTAGATTCGGACTAAAAGAATGTAAAGTGGGTGAACACATACACTAAAACATATCTAAATATATGTGGTACAAATACGAATGTGGAAAAGGCCTAAAACATCTTATATTATGGAACGGAGGGAGTAGTACGCTAGTATTACCGTACAGGCGTACATGCTCATAAATCTAGGACAATCGTGGCACATATACATCGACGGTCTATTTTAGCCTGCCCATGCTCGAGCCGGTCAATTGTCGAATTGTTGTCCGCTCAACGCTCATACGAGACCAGGGGATTGATGAATTATTCATTCGTTGTTGGTGAATAGGTTGCATATTATTGTCATAAATCGAAGAATTGTCTCAACCAAGGACCAGGCGATTGTTATCGTGGTTATCAATACCGTCGACAGCTCCTGCGCCTAATCATAAACACAAATGTAGGTGAATCAAGGCGCATATCATCATCAACTCGTGTAGTGTGCGTACTACCGTCATATGTGCTCATAAAGGGAGTGACTAATTCACCGTCGATCGATTTAGACTAAATTTCAATCAATTGTACACAATTGCATAACATGTGTAACTCTGAGTTCATCACAAATCACGACCCAAATCTAACGGCTAAGTAGACAACTGAGAATTAACTAAATCTCAATCAGTTGCAGATAGTCGCAAATTATTTACAACTCTGATACTAACACGAATTATGACATAAAATCTAATGACTAAGGAGGCTTAGTTAATTCTCAAACGACTTAGAAGTAGCAAAATCATAAAAAATAGGGTGTGACTAATTCTTTTTCAACCGACAATCAGCTTAATTCTCTTTCAAGTGATGTCATACCCCTGATTTTGTACTATGTGAACAATCTTTTTTACCATGAACCATTTTTCTCAGTTACAACCCATTTGCAACTGAAAAAATTCGTTGCAATCCCACTTGCAATTTTAGAGTGCATGCATCACGATGCAAATCCGACGATTCTAGAGTTGAATGAAATCTAACATAATTTCATTCTCATCAACAGAGAATTAGCAAAACAAGAAAATAAAGGCCCACGCTTCCCATTGGGCGTTCAATCTAGGGGAGAAATCAGGCGACTCTCCGACCATCGGATTAATATAAAATCTAAGATTTGGGATGTTTGTCCACCACACCATATCACATTCTCGTTGCAAATTGGTGTACTAAGGTATCAAAAAGGTACAAAAAAAAAGGTCCCAGTATTTGAAAATTCCAATACCACTTGTCAGCAAAAATTGATATGTTCCAGCAAAATCTATGAGAAAAAGTCCAAAACTCTTATGCAACATGGGGGTGGAGCGATATGTTGGCAACCGACCGATCAGAGCGTGCGAAATGACGTGAGTACAATCCTCTTACAAAAATAAACTACATCGAATGCAAAATTACCATCGGTATTCAGCTAGCGCTGGTTGTTATGTAATATTACATTTATGAAACTCATGAGAATAAATTCACAATCCATGATTTCGTAACTTATTAGTTGGCAATAGGATTTGTGAAACTAAACTTAAATATTTTGAAACTAGAGAAATATTGTTATAACCTTTTATGCTAGGAATTTTTTGATAACTCGACTGAAATATGTATATGTGTGGTCACTACAGTTTCATAATTCTTATGTCGAGCTTGATGTATATTATAATTGATTAAGTATTACGGTCGAGTTTTAAAATTTGGAATCCATGGATATCGAGTTGATTTCATTGACTCGAAAATGTCAAATTTTTGTACTAACTATGGAATGTGGGTTAACTGTAGTTAAAAACATTAGGTTGCAGCTATGAGGTATCTTTAGGAACCACTGGATGCATCACGAGCTTCGATTTGTCCCTATTCTGTACAGAATGGTGACTACATCATTCGTATTTCCCTCCTAGCCCAATCACCGATCCTAAAGATATTTTGTTTATTCAGACATTGGTCTCGACACATGAACTCTCAAAACTCACCATCCTATGATCTTGAAGAGGTTGTGCCCCAATGTTGTCGGCGAGGTGGAGTTTTTTGGGCTATCTATTCGGATATGTAAGATGATGCCCGAGGAGGTGACTGCGGCATGGGTGACATGGTCCACCGAGCTAACTCTGGCTTAGTTTAAACTCGAATTCATATCTTCTGGTAGCTTTGTTTTAAATTTAATTAAAAATGTATGATAAACTACAAACTTTAGGTTTAATTTTTTAAATAGTAAATTCATTGATATATTATATAGATATGCTAAGTAGAATATAAAAGTAGACTTCGATTGTTGGTAGTTCCTTCCTAGTTTTTTCTTATGCATCATTTATGTGTTTTCTCTGGACTTCATATGTTAGATTGGAGTATTGAATTTTCATGTATGTGATCCTCTAATACTAGGAATATTATTGAGATACATCAGATAAAGATTAGAGGCATGCAAGTTTTCTAATGTACACATTTAAGCAATCTATGATATCTACCCATACAGAAAAAATATTTAGACTTCCCTCTCTCATGTATATCTTTGTGCGGCTCATATATTTATCTCCCTATGAAACAAGAAACGAACTCTTCGCACGAAATATCTTTCATCACAATGATACAAACAATTACTCTAGAAGTTTTTTCATTAGACCTAATGTTTATGATATAAACATATGAAGAGCTAGTGTCCCGTAAAGTAAGTCGATATTTGTTCACATTTGAAAAATAAAGCAGTGCTTCTTTAACACAACCGGAGAAAGTCAGCCTAATAATGCCGTTGCAGACTGGGGGAGGAGTCAAGCACACGAGAGAAAAGTCCAGTAGACAACAAAGATGTGTGTGTGAGAAGTATTCACTATGTGTATATCATGTATATATTTATAGATTACGCTGGTATCGATGGTCCATGTTTCCCTTCTACCCTAGGATACATCCTAGAAATTGCAATAGAGAAAGCTTGATATAGATGTCAGAGATGTCGCCTGAGAACCATAACATTGTGTACCTCTCATCATCAACAAGTCTTTGCCCATAGTCTCCGGTCACTTGCTGTGGCGTAGCTACGTGTTGTTTGTGATGTCAAGCAACATTAAAAAAATTGTTGTGTTGTTGCATTACTACGTGTATGTTCTACTAGTTTTTAGGTGTAATTGTCCGTATATGTAGTGTATATGTACTTTTAACAACATAGGTTGTACGTCCCAACCTCAACTGGTCCATTCCTTCCTAGTTTTACTTTTGAAGGAGTACAGAGAGGGGAACTGATACGTGTCAAACGTATCTATAATTTTTGAGTGATCCATGCTAATTTTGTGATGTTGTCACCTGTTTCTATTATCATATCACATCAGTTTTATGCATTTTATTGGACTAACCTATTGACAAGATGCCCAGTGCCAGTTTCCTGTTTTTGTATTTCAGAAATTTACTTCTGGAAATATTCTCGGAATTGGACGAAAATTTACGGAGATTTTTTATGCGAAATAAGACACCTAAAGACCGAAGGGCAGCCTCGGAGGCGAACCACAGGGCACAGGCGGCCCCCTGCCGCGGCCCAGGGTGGACCCGTGGGTGGGACCCGCCCCTGCCCATGGTCCACCTCCTCGGCCCCCTCCGACGCCTATAAAATCAGAAATAACCTAAAAACGTCGGGGCGGCCATTATTTTCCACAGAAGACATCCCGACACGCCGTCATCTCAAACCCTAGTTCGGGGGTGATTCTGAAGTAGTTCCTGACACCCTGCCGGAGGGGAGATCAATCCCGGAGGGCTCTTCATCGCCATGCCTTCCTCCGGGATGATTTGTGAGTAGTTACACCTTGGACTTTGGGTCCATGGCAGTAGCTAGATGGTAGTCTCTCTCTTGTGCTTCATGTTTATGATCTTGTGAGCTGCCTAACATGATCAAGATCGACTATTGTAATGCTATGTGATGTGTTTGCTGTGATTCGATGGATTATAAAGTTATGATCAGATTGTGCATGATTCTTATATGTTGATTTATGTTCTTGCATGCTCTCCGATGTGTGTAGTTACTTTGGCCAAGTGATTGTTTGTATCTCCAAGAGAGAGTATTTATGCTAGATAGTGGGTTCATGCCCCCTTTTGTTCCTGGGCACGAGTGACAGAAACGTCTAAGGGCGAGGGTGTGCTATTGCTATTAAGGGTAAAACAACGATGTTAATGTCTCTTTTGATATTTGTATTGTCTACTTCATGCACTTTACTTGATGCAAATATCTATTGCTTGCAACTTAATACCGATGGGTGACAGGCTGGATAGCGATCCCACGGTGGACTATTTAGACAAAGATGCAGTTGGATTCAATGGTCTTTGTTCATTGTCATGATGCCTACTTAAATATTATCTTGTTCACTTTGTCATAGCTAAATTAAGTTTGTGTTATAATCTTGTCAAATGCCCAGCTGTAATTTGTTTACCCATCATATGATCGTTCTATTACTTGAGAGACTCCACTAGTGAACCCATGGTCCCTGGTCCATCTTTTTACATTGTTTACAACCTTATTTACTTACTTTTCATCATTATTACTCCACTGGTCATTTTTCATATTTCATCTATTTCACTATACAATTAACCGCTTTGTTTTCTGCGAGACCGGAAAGATTGACAACCTTTCCGCCGTTGGGGGCAAAGTATTTTGGTTGACTGTGTGCAGGTCCACGTCTGTTGAAGATTAAGCGCCAGAGATATTCAACATTCACTTTGTTGTTGATTTCAAGGTCCTACTGGTTCAATAAACCTCGGTTCGTTATCGAGGAAAAACTGCTGATTGCTATATCCACGCCTTCGCTTGGGGCACCACCCAACTCCTTATCAGTAGCAATCAAGCTCTTTTCCGATGCCGTTGCCAGGGATCTTGGAGCTACAGCAAGGGGAGTCTCACACTCTTAATCACTTTACTTTATTTTTGTCTTGCTTGTTTTATTTATCGTTAGCTTATTTTTCTTGTTGCAAAATTTTAAAACCCCAAAAAATTAGTGTAATCTTTATTTCAGTTTTGTTTATCTTTTATTTAGTAGCTATGTTTCCTCCTAATTTTGGTATGAAATATGTTAAGGTAGGAAGTGGGGATGTTGTTGGAAAGGATAATATTGAAAAAATCCTCACTTTCGTTAGCAAACTCTATACTCATGATAAAGGTCAATAGTAGAGCTAACTGGGGAGAGGCGTTTTTGCACCCGAGCTCACATGCTCCTCTGATTTTCAACGAAAATAAAAAAAATAGTAAAACATTATGAAAAATTCTGAAAAAAAATTGGAGGCACACACATATGCATTTTTTACATTCGTGCAAAATTTCGGAATGAAAAGAAATTTCCTGCGCTCTGCACAAAAAAGACAAAATGAGTGGTCAAAATAGATCTAAAAACACATTTTTGAAAACATTGATTTGTCGTTTTTGCATAGAGCGCAGGAAATTTCTTTTCATTTGAAAAAAAAATCACGAGTGTGAACAACTCATATTTGTATGCCTCCAATTTTTTTTTAGAATTTTTCATAATGTTTTACTATTTTTTTATTTTGTCGAAAGAAACAGGAGCATGTGAGCTCGGGTGCCATTGTGAAGTTCTGAGCTAACTGATAGTTATGATTCCGCTATATCTTGTTTGGTAGTTCGTCTTGAAAAGAGTTTTCTTAATTTAAATCCCATATTACATAAAATGTTTCTTAAGCTCGATAGCATGGAGAGAGGAAAGGAAAAAGATTTTGTATTAGAAACTCTTCTCCAGGAATTTTATGATATAGTTAAGGAAGTTAGAAAAATATTTGCTCGTTATGGTGCTCTTGGTTCATGTCCTAATATTCACTATTCTTTGGATGCTGGGGATGAAAATCTAAGAAAGTAAACTCGCAAATTGAGATTGAGGAGAAAGTTGATATTGCTATACCATTTAAACTCCTAGGGATATCCGATGCTTTGGAAGACAATTTTGGTTGGATTGCTCCTCAAAATCTATTCGATGAGAGTAGTCAACCAAAGAGAAAGGAGAAGGGTGACTCTCAGCCCTATATTGGTAATATCCAATGCATATTTGATAAATTTGCTAGTGTTCATTTGAAGGATGATGATGCCCTCGATTCCAAAAAAAATTGATATTTGGCATTGCGCCTAGCTAAAAGGCGTTAAAGAAAAGCGCTTGTTGGGAGGCAACCCATCTTTTACTTTCAGTTTTCTTTTTATTTTTCTTGAGTCTTGAAGTTGTAGCCTCTGTAGCAACTTCATTTTATCTTTTTCTTTTGGTTTTTTGTGCCAAGTTTAGCCTCTAATGCATTAAAAATGCGAGGTGTTATTTTGCTGTCCAAAAACAGAATTTTGTCCTTCATTGTTCGAAAATCTAAAAATACTCTGAATTTTTTTTCCTGAAATCTTTAGACAGCAAGCCTGATACTTTTATCTATCTTTTGTTAGTTTTGACTTTTCTGATTTGAGCTACATAAGTGCCTCAAAAAATTCGATCTTTACAGACTGTTCAGATTTTGACAGATTCTGCTTTTATTTTGCATTTGTTACTTTACCATCGTCATATGTGATACTCTAGGGGTGGGGTGCCACATTGAGGCTTAGTAAACTGTAGCTAATTCCCAATAAAATTGTTTGCAATTTGTCTTGAGTTTAACACATGTGCATTTTTAATTCATGAGCACTAACCCTATAATCAGTTTATGAGAAGTTTTGTGTGAAGAGAGTTTTTAAGTTCCAAAATAGAGGATAATGAAGAAATTGAAGACGGATTAGAGCTTAAGCTTGGGGATGCCCCATGGCATCCCCTCTGAATTTTAAGAACCATCAAGTGTCAAAGCTTGGGATGCCCAAGGCATCCCTCTTCTTCATCGACTGTCATGAGGTCGTCTTCGTTGAACTAAGTTTTTATCACTTTACATATTATGTGCTATGTTTGGAGCGTATTTTTACTTTCAGTTTTGTTTGTTATTTTTCTGGTCATATTCTTGTTGGATCCTTGCTTTGTTTGTGTGGGAGAGAGACACGCTCGCTTTTTCATTTGAATACTCCTGCGCTTCGCTTATATCTTGTTGAGTATTCTTAGCTACTGTTTGTTTGCTAGTAAGCTCTCGCTTTAGCTTTTATCTTATTTAGAGCTGCTAGTGGTTGATGTTAAACTCTCTTGTTCTTCACTTATATTGTTAGAGAGTTGTTTTGGTTGCTTGGTTGATGTGTTAGAACGATAAAATGATATGCATGTGGTAGTGGTATGAAATAGAAAAAACCTGCATAGTCTTGTAGATCACTATGTTGATAATTTGATACTCTTCAATTGTTTTGAGGCATTAAAATAACTAATAGTTAAAATGTGTTGGTAATGGTGTTAGATATGATTAGTGGAGATGTGTTAGTAAAGCGTGGAGCCGTACTTTTCTGAACTAAACAACCTAAGTCAACAATGCTAATGTGTCATGAATTCTGCTCAGTTGAAAATAAGTTCCTAGTGGGTAGTTACTGCAACGGTCGGGGAAGCCAACGGGGCACTTGTGTCGCCGCCACGATCCCTCTCGGGGTGTCTCTAACCATTTGTGTAACATTGAAACTGCTAGTTGTTTACAATATACGAAATGCATTGTTGAGTTTTGGTTTTTTGCACTTCCACTTCCATATTTTGCTAGCCTCTTTGGTGCTGTGCAATGCCCTCTCTCACATTGAGATTGGTGCATACTTTGCGAGTACATCCAACTCCGTGGGAGAACTTCATCCTGTTCTCCTACACATAAGCCAACCATCTCACTCAAAACAGCCACCATACCTACCTATCACGGCATTTCCATAGTCGTTCCGAGATATATTGCCATGCAACATCCATCATTACATTACATGACTTGATGTCGTTCTTTATTGCCATATAGTTTGCTTGATCACTGAGTTAGTGTGCAGCGTGGCTTGCCACATGTTCTACATTTTTTTCCACACTACGCTCAATCATGCATACCTTCTTTTATACATCATGTATTATTCTTATGAGTTATGAGTACCATAAAGTGTGATAATCCAATTGTAATATAGAGTGTTGCTCCTACAATGAGATATAAAATAAAAAAATAAAAATAAAAGAGCCCAAAGGAGGCCAAATGAGAAAGCATTTAAAAGAGCCAAGGAGGCCACCAAAATCCAAAAAAATAGAAAAAAAGAGAGGAAACAACACTACTATCCTTTTTACCACACTTGTGCTAGTTAGCACCTACATTTCATTATAGAGAGTTCTTATGTTGTCTTAGTAGTATAACTATGTGGGGAATTAACGTTATTGAACTTGGCTTGTATATTCCAAGGATGAGCCTCCTCAAGTGCTCTAGGTCTTCATGAGCAAGCAAGTTGGTTGCACCCCACTATGTGCATCCGTTGCATGGCAATCACTACTCCTCATACAGTGTCAACTACGGGACTTCCTTCTGTCTTGTGGTTACCTTCTCCACTGTTTGAGCCTTTCTTTTTTACCTTCCAAACCTCCATCATTGTTCTCTTTGCCATAACATCATGGTGCCAAAGCCACTTCTTACTTGCACTAGTTGAGTAGACTTCGAAACAGTTGATTTGTGAAGTAGATGGATTAGGACACTTGACTTGAGCTTGGCTATTTTCATGAATGACTAATTAGATGCTTTGAAGAATGATTGATACTTTACATTGGAGACATAATTTGCAATTCTTCTTTCTAAACCTTATGTATGGTTCCATGTCTCCAACGCACTTATTCATGAAAAGTTTCTAGCATTTGTTAGCTAGCATTTGTTAATCATTGTTTGCTTAATGTCAACTATAGACAATTGTTTTCGATCACCTTATTCACATCATGTGCTTTGCATTACTATCTTGATCAAGATAATGTTGATTGCATGTCTCATCAAAAATTATTTTGTTATCACTTACCTACTCGAGGACGAGTAGGAGTTAAGCTTGGGGATGCTTATACGTGTCAAACGTATCTATAATTTTTAAATGATTTATGCTAATTTTGTGATGTTGTCACATGTTTCTATTATCATATCACATCCTTTTTATGCATTTTGTTGGACTAACCTATTGACAAGATGCCCAGTGCCAGTTCTCTGTTTTTGCTGTTTTTGTATTTCAGAAATTTACTTCTGTAAATATTCTCGAAATTGGACGAAATTTTACGGAGATTTTTTATGCGCAATGAGACACCTGAAGAACGAAGGGCAGCCTCGGAGGCGAACCACAGGGCGCAGGCGGCCCCCTGCCGCGGCCCAGGGTGGACCCGCGGGTGGGACCCGCCCCTGCCCGTGGTCCACCTCCTCGGCCCCCTCCGACGCCTATCAAATCAGAAATAACCTAAAAACGTCGAGGCGGCCATAATTTTCCACAGAAGACATCCCGACACGCCGTCATCTCAAACCCTAGTTCGGGGGTGATTCTGAAACAGTTCCCGACACCCTGCCGGAGGGGATATCGATCCCGAAGGGCTCTTCATCGCCATGCCTTCCTCCGGGATGATTTGTGAGTAGTTCCACCTTGGACCTTGGGTACATGGCAGTAGCTAGATGGTAGTATCTCTCTTGTGCTTCATGTTTATGATCTTGTGAGCTGTCTAACATGATCAAGATCGACTATTATAATACTATGTGATGTGTTTGCTGTGATCCGATGGATTATAAAGTTATGATCAGATTGTGCATGATTCTTATATGTTGATTTATGTTCTTGCATGCTCTCCGATGTGCGTAGTTACTTTGGCCAAGTGATTGTGTGTATCTCCAAGAGAGAGTATTTATGCTAGATAGTGGGTTCATGCCCCCTTTTGTTTCTGGGCACGAGTGATAAAAACATCTAAGGGCGAGGGTGTGCTGTTGCTACTAAGGGTAAAACAGTGATGTTAATGTCTCTTTTGATATTATAGTATTGTTTACTTCATGCACTTTACTTAATGCAAATGTCTGTTACTTGCAACTTAATACCGATGGGTGACAGGCTGGATAGCGATCCCACGGTGGACTTTTTAGACAAAGTTGCAGTTGGATTCAACGGTCTTTGTTCATTGTCGTGATGCCTACTTAAATGTTATCTTGTTCACTTTGTCATAGCTAAATTAAGTTTGTGTTATAATCTTGTTAATTGCCCAGCTGTAATTTGTTTACCCATCATATGATCGTTCTATTTACTTGAGAGACTCCACTAGTGAACCCATGGTCCCTGGTCCATCTTTTTTACATTGTTTACAACCTCATTTACTTACTTTTCATCATCATTACTCCACCGGTCACTTTTCATATTTCATCTATTTCACTATACAATTAACCGATTTGTTTTCTGCGAGACCGGAAAGATTGACAACCTTTCCGCTGTTGGGGGCAAAGTATTTTGGTTGAGTATGTGTAGGTCCACGTCTGTTGAAGATTAAGCGCCAGAGATCTTCGACATTCACTTTGTTGTTGATTTCAAGGTCCTACTAGTTCGATAAACCTCGGTTCGTTATCGAGGGAAAACTATTGTTTGCTACATCCACGCCTTCGCTTGGGGCACCACCCAAGTCTTCATCAATAGCAATCAGGAACTCGTCACCATCTTGATTGTGTCTTTCTCTCGCCGTGACTGCCGGATGTCATATTCTTCGATGTATTGGGCAAGTACAGCCTAATGTGTCTCGCCTTTACAATGTGGGACTAAGACTTGTGCTTGGTTTAGAATTTTTTAGGCTGATTATGGTGCTCTCGTGTTTTGAAAATCTCATCGGAAAACTTCTACACTCGAGGCAACTTGCTTGACTACTCTAGGCTTCTCACTGACATCCCTCACCGTGAGTACCCCTCCCTGGATCGTCTTCCTTCAAAGCTTCTCCCTATGAAGTATCCGCTCTTGAATTTCTCTCCTTCGCGAGTTGCGCCTCCTTCCGAGCGCATCCACCAGTGTGTTTTTTTTTTCACAATGTGCTAAGCACCATAGATTCACTAAAATGGTGCTCTCGAGTTCACAACACTAAACTCAGGAGAGGTCGAGACAACGGGGGAATAGATCAGGTAGACCTGATCTGACTCCATCAGGCTCAAGTTGAGCCCAACTCGGTGAAGGCGACCCTTCAAAGTGTTGGTGGTGATAGGGTAGTGAAATAGATAATCTTTTATGCCGCAAAGGGCTTTACGATACGCTACAAGCGTGTAAGGTTTTTGTTGTTTAAACATGAACAACGACATGTTGCAATGATTTTGGACGTCCGCTGAGAAGGTTAGCGATTTGGGAGTTTACTTTTTGATGATGCATATGCTCGCTCGACATGTTGCACACACGTTTTCGTTTGCTGCATAGACGCGATGATTCTATATTCTATTGTTAATGTTGTGTTCATCAAACACGATTTTGTGTGGTGTTGGGTTGCAAGTGTTGGCTCCTATATTGCATACCTACATGGTTTTGTTTCTCAGCGATTTACTGCAATAAATGGAGATTTGTATGGGATTGCACGTGTGTGTGTTAGAAATGCTGAGTAGCTTGCAATCAAGCCGGGCAATGTACGTATTAGAGCAACTTAACTGAACAAGCTGATCAGCGCCACACCTGTTGATGCACTGAGCTCGACAGGTCACACACCTCTCACTATTTAATACCCCCTAGCTACAAACCACATTCAAAATTCGGTGAGTGGAGAAAACCGTTCATAGTTAGCTGTCACTTGAGGAGGAAAAAACTGCCTCCCTAGTCGCTCGCGCGGGCGACTCCGGAGGCGACCCCTAACCCTAGAAAAGCCGCCGCCGCCGCCTGAGTTCCTTGGCCGCTGCCGCCGCCAGCGCCGGCGGTGGCGGCGGCGCCCGAGATGGCGCACCTGGCGGAGCACCTTCGCGCGAAGGGGCTGCGTCGTGTAGGTCGCTGGGTTGTGGTGGTGCGGAGGAGTGGATGGCGTGACGGCGTGGATGCGCACCGGCGGAGTCGGCGACTCGCGCGACGATCTGGTGCACCTGGCGAGGAGGCGGCGGCGTGGATCGTCTGCGGCCGTCGCGCCTCTGCTAGGGTTGCGCGGGAGCCTGCTCGCGAAGATGCCGTGAGGCGTCTCAGACGAGGAGGTGGCGGCTTGGCCTCTCTGGGCCCGATCTGGGCACAAGGGCAGTGCCTGTCTCGCGCTTCGCATCTCCATCTGCTTCCTCTCCTCTGCTGCCGGCCGGCGGCGTGGGGGCTGCGGGCTCGGCCTGAATAATGGTGGCTGTCCTAGGGTTCCAACTCGCGCAAGGACGACGATCTACCTGACGCATGTCCTCCTCGATCTGGCCAGAGTGACGGGTTCCGGAAGGCTCCGCCGGCGATCTGCCATGGACGTTAAGTCCTAGAGATTGCTGGATCGGGTGGAATTCGGTCGTGCCGGAGGAACCGGTGCGAAGTTCTGCTTTGTTCCCATCATGGGCAAAACCATGGTGAAGTCAAGGGGAGAATGTCATGACAGCTAAGATTGGAGGTCTGGCAATGGTGCTCGGAGCTTTTACGTCGATGAGGAGCTGGCTTGGAGTTTCAAGAATCGTGGCAGCAGTATGTAAGCGGGGGGAGACAGCACAGGTGAAGTTCAGAGTCTCACCTTTCAGGGTGAAAATCCAAGGTCTGGCCTTAATTGGTTGTGCCTGGCAATGACCTTGTTAAAGTCATTGTTTTGAGAGCGGGGATTATCTCCAGGGTGAAGACCCGAGATCTTTGATCGGGCGACGACGGCGCTGGTGCACTGTTTCCTCCTTGGAGGCGTCGCTTTTGGAGTACTTGACTTCAGGTGTTGTTTTGGTGGTGGTTGTGTTGTTGCTGCAAGGACTGGAACTCTGTGGCGGGACTTTTCTTTTTTCTTTCTCTCTTTTTTATTTTTCTTTTTGGCTGTGTGCATCCGTCAGGCCTTTTTAGCTTGGCGTTGCAGAGGCTGAATGTAATTGATATCTTCGCGTTATTAATATATATTCTTTATCTAAAAAAAGTTAGCTGTCACTTTCCCTCCGAAACTAGGCTGGAAACCATCGAAGCCTCGTTTCGTCCACATTTTCCCTGCCGCCGATCAAAAAGCCAGAGCCAACTCAACTCTGAAGAAGAACAAACCGGAAGAAGCCAAAGCTAAGCAGGTATTATTGGGAAAGCACATTTGTATGGACTGCATGTGTGTGTTCCAAATATTTCGAGTCGCTTGCATTTTTTTAACATATAAGCAACAAAATGCTGGGTAGCTTGTAATCGAGCCGGGCCATGTAACTTAACTGAGGAAGCTGATCTGCGCCACACCTGTTCATAGTTTCATACACTGAGCTCGACAGATCATGCACCTCTCTTAATTTAATACCCCTAGCTACAGACCATTCACAATCTGGTGAGTAGCAAAACCGTTGGTAGTTAGCTGTCAGTCTGTCACCGTCCCTCCGAAACTAGGCTGGAAACCATCGAAGCCTCATTTTCGTCCACATTTTCCCTGCCGCCGACGATCAAAAGGCCAGAAGCCAACTCAACTCTGAAGAAGCCAAAGGCAAGCAGGCTGTCGGTCCACCCCCTTCGACCCACCCATGGAGACGCGCTGCGCTGCGCTGCATGATCCCTGATCCGGCTCCGATGGCGGCCTCGCACCAACCGGATCCCCACCTCGCCGGCTGACGAGCCGGCCCGAGCGCCGGCACGCAACTGCTGCGGCGGTGGCTCCGCCGCGTGGGTCCTGGGATGCATCATGCATGCTACTGCTCGGACCGCGACGTCTCTCCTAACGGAAAGCTTGGGCATTTTGGTCCCGCGAGGACGAGATGGTGTCTGCGTGCGTGGCAGCTGGGAACCGCCGCTCGTGGCCTCGATCCAGAGATTGGGACGAGGACCGTGATGGCATGCGTCCTTCTCGGTGTGATCATCTCCGTCTCCATTTTGACAGTCTTCCGTCAGTGTGCGACACCGTGTTGTCTATATAGTCCACATGCCTCTTGCTAAATCGAAATTGCCCAAGACTTCTGAAATATCCAAATCTGAGCTGTGTGGTGTCTCGGAGACTCAGCTCGGAGTTGAGACTTGCGGTGCGTGCCAGCCGAGAAGATGATGCGTGCAGCCGCGTGCAGTGTAGCGAAAACATGATGGAAAAGTTGGAGGAGGGCGCATTAAGAAAACTAGCGAGCGAATACAAAAACGAGTCCATGGTCTGCCACTCGGCGATCGTCTCCACTACCGGACACTGCGTGCGTCGACGTGCGCTACATGATTACCATGGGATAATAAGGCTACCCACATTTGTTTAGAGAAATAAACTGATACACCGTATTTGTTTAAGCATTGGTGCTTATTTATACTTGGGAGATGCCTAACTAGGCATCTCTCCTCTACAAATAAGTACTGGTCTTTAAAAAGAAGTTTGATTTATTTTCGTAAGCACTCATCAAAAACACCTCGCATTGTACATGGCCTAAAACATTTTTTGGCTAACATTGTATGTGTGTGCGTGCGCGCGCGTGTGTGTGGTTGTGGGGGGGGGGGGGGGGGGGGGGGGGGGTCGGAACAAAAAATATTTGAAAATTTACCAATTTTTTCTCAAACTAGGGACGGGGGCAAATGGCCAAAAACACATTTTTAGACAAAATTTACCACATATTATAGGGTTTTATGTAAAAATTCATCAGACCAGGGGAAAATGGGTAAAAAAGCATTTCGATCAAATTTTAAGAAATATGAAGGGATTACCTAAAAAAATCTCAGACTGGGAGGGGGGAGGGCGGGCGAAACTAAAACCGCAACCCTTAATACGATCATAATTATAATAATTGACATATGTATATAAAAGTGTTATGACATTTAAATATCTGAAAGCAATATTAAATTAGACAACTCATAAAAATTATGTTAAAAGTTTCTTCATACATATATAGATGCAATATATTGTTGATTGTATCAATATAACTCGTTATGGCGTCGATTCTAAGGGAGATCGCGTCGTCGGGGTGGCTGATGGGCATAGTGAAGTTTCCTCTCGATGACTAGGCCTCTCACTGTCGGTTGTGGCTGCATTAGGACAGATGATGAGGAGTCTCTAGGGAACATTTTGACTTGTCACTCTCATATCCAGCATGCGTTTATCACACAAGTCTTAGATGTTCCACCTTTGACAACAATTAGAGCAATCGCCGTGGGAGCGTTAAGGGGAAAATGGAGAAGGGGATGCCTCGGGTTTTTTAGCGGAAGAAAATGCCTCGATTGTATGACAGAATTTCTGGATCGCTCTTCTTTAGAACAGCCTATTTGAAAAGTGCATTTGACTCCCGAGCTCCAGTGATCCTGCCCATCTAAAATAAATAAAAAATATTTACAAGTTTTAAAAATATTGAAAAAATCTCCGATGTAAAGAACTGGTGTATCCCACAACCATGCAAAAAGTCAACTTTAAATACTTTTGTATTCTAGTGTACATAAAAATAACAAATCTGATAAAATTTAGATATTTGAAATATGTATACTCAGATCGATCCTATTGACATTTCTGTGTCGCTCATAATACAAAGTATTTCGAGTTTATTTTTGACAAGTTTTTGGCGGGGGGGGGGGGGGGGGGGGGGGTCGGAACAAAAAATATTTGAAAATTTACCAATTTTTTCTCAAACTAGGGACGGGGGCAAATGGCCAAAAACACATTTTTAGACAAAATTTACCACATATTATAGGGTTTTATGTAAAAATTCATCAGACCAGGGGAAAATGGGTAAAAAAGCATTTCGATCAAAATTTAACAAATATGAAGGGATTACCTAAAAAAATCTCAGACTGGGAGGGGGGAGGGCGGGCGAAACTAAAACCGCAACCCTTAATACGATCATAATTATAATAATTGACATATGTATATAAAAGTGTTATGACATTTAAATATCTGAAAGCAATATTAAAATTAGACAACTCATAAAAATTATGTTAAAAGTTTCTTCATACATATATAGATGCAAATATATTGTTGATTGTATCAATATAACTCGTATGGCGTCGATTCTAAGGGAGATCGCGTCGTCGGGGTGGCTGATGGGCACAGTGAAGTTTCCTCTCGATGACTAGGCCTCTCACTGTCGGTGTGGCTGCATTAGGACAGATGATGAGGAGTCTCTAGGGAACATTTTGACTTGTCACTCTCATATCCAGCATGCGTTTATCACACAAGTCTTAGATGTTCCACCTTTGACAACAATTAGAGCAATCGCCGTGGGAGCGTTAAGGGGAAAATGGAGAAGGGGATGCCTCGGGTTTTTTAGCGGAAGAAAATGCCTCGATTGTATGACAGAATTTCTGGATCGCTCTTCTTTAGAACAGCCTATTCGAAAAGTGCATTTGACTCCCGAGCTCCAGTGATCCTGCCCATCTAAAATAAATAAAAAATATTTACAAGTTTTCAAAAATATTGAAAAAATCTCCGATGTAAAGAACTGGTGTATCCCACAACCATGCAAAAAGTCAACTTTAAATACTTTTGTATTCTAGTGTACATAAAAATAACAAATCTGATAAAATTTAGAGATTTGAAAATATGTATACTCAGATCGATCCTATTGACATTTCTGTGTCGCTCATAATACAAAGTATTTCGAGTTTATTTTTGACAAGTTTATGGAATACACCATTAGATACATCCCTAATTTTTTCTGATATTTTTTAGAAGTTTTAAATATGTTTTCGATTTTTTTAAAATGAGCGGGATTATTTGAGGTCGGGAGGCCCAAACCCAATCTCCACTCCAGTCTCCAGCCTACTCCATTTTGTTTTTTGAGAATTACTTCATTATTTTATTAACGAGGTATATAGAGTGGAGTCTGGAGTGCACTTTGTGGTCACGGTCCGTCCCACCAGCCCACACTTTGTTGCTAATCATTAGAGAGTAGGCCCAACCGTCCAAGACAACCAAAGAAACAAAGGCCGAAGTATAAGCCCAATAGGCACACGTAACGCTCCAACCTTTGTCTATCGTCTCCGTCCGCATCAGAAAAACAGCTTCAAAGCTGCCTGGAATGGCGCCGCCAGCCACATGAGCCTCTCCCCACCGCAATAAGCCATGCCTAGCGGCCCCCCTGGTTTCAGGGGGCCGGGGAGGCCGCCCCACCACCTCCCCTTTCCTCCCCTCAGGGCCGGGACTGAGCGCAGCGACCACTCCACGCAGCCCCGACAGAAACAGGCCGCGCCGCAAAACAAGACGACCCCGCCGCCGCCGCCGCCGCCGCCGCTTCTCAAACAGAAAATATGCATCGGAGAGGACAGGTTCGTGCTCGAATAGGTTACGTAGCCAGCCACCGACCGTATTTCTCTAGTATAAATATAAGGGGAACCTCAAGAATCAATCTGCGGCAGGATAGATCGATACACATCTTCTTTTCAGCCAAGAAATTCTAATGTCGATCCCGCGGACCGCAACGACGTGCAACGCGGAGGTGGAGCACGGGGAGCACTTGTTCAAGATCTCCGATTACAGCGTTCACAGGGGTATGGGCGTCGGCCGCTACATCGAGTCTTCATATTTCACCGTCGGCGGCCATGGCTGGTTCCTCCGGTATTACCCGGACGGATCTACGGAAGATAACAAGGACGACATAGTGGTCGTTCTGGAGCTGAAGGATATGGACCCGAAGACAGGCACGGCGCGGGTATCCTCCACAATCAGCTTGTTCGACTGGAAAACCAAGCAGTTTTCTTCGTTGGTCACCTTCTCGGGCAATCTTCCCAATCCAAACTACCACGTCCAGCACAACATAAACAGGGCCAAGATGGAAGCATCGGGCTACGTCGTCGACGACCGTCTCACCATCAAATGCGCCTTGACCGTCATCATGGAGCCATATTCTTGGGAGGAGGGCGACGCCGAGGAGCCACCGTCGGAGATCACGAAGCAACTCGAGAAGCTGCTGGAGGCAAAGGAGGGCGCGGACGTGACGTTCGAGGTCGAAGGAGAGGAGTTCCCTGCCCACAGGCTCCTGCTAGCGATGCGGTCTCCGGTTTTCAAGGCCATGCTCTACGGGTCCATGAGGGAGAAGGATTCAAATCGCATCGTCATTGACAACATGCAACCTGCCATCTTCAAGGTTTTGCTCCACTTCATCTATACTGATGAGTTGCCTGATGCCATGGAAGACTTGGATGGAGACGATAAGAAAGAGATGATCAGACACCTGCTTGTGGCTGCCGATCGGTATGGCATGGAAAGGTTGAAGTGTATGTGCGTAAGCATCCTCTCCGAAGGGATCGATGTCAAGTCCGTTGCAACTACATTGGCTTTGGCCAATCAACATAGTTGCCCTGGTCTACAAGAAGCTTGCATTCGATTCATTGCATCTAGTAGTAGTGCTAAACTAAATGATGTGGTGGCAAGCAAAGGGTACAATCAGCTCAAAAGAACTTGTCCGGATACCGTGATGGAGATGTGGGAAAAAGCTAGCAGGCTCCGCAAAACCTAGAATTGTTACTTTGTGTTGCATATCAGTAGCTTATCTTAACTATAAAGAGTATTGTTTTCCCAATAATTCTCTGTGGCCATCTAGTGCTCATACATGTTTCACGATCGATGAAGGTGATCTACGAGGCAACTAGGGCCGGCATCATTTTATCACACCCAAACTGTTAGGTGTAATTCCTAGGTTTTAGGATTACAGGCTAGACACAAACATTTGTGATTTTGTGTTTATTTGAACACTTGTCAGGATTAAAAGTTAATTTCCATAAAAGTGAGGTAATATGTCTTGGAGCTGCTGTAGAAAAGAGTATAGAATACTACTATCTTTACCTATATAGAGGGTCGTCTGCCTCTTAAATATTTAGGCGTACCTGTCCATTCTAAAAGATTCAGAAATGCTGATTGGAAACCATTTGAGGATAAAGTAGAAAATTAATTACATACCTGGCAAGGAAGTTTTCTTTCTTATGGGGGCCGTCTGATATTACTGAGATCTAGTATGAGTAATGTTCCGTCATATATGTTATCTTTGTAGGAGATCCCGAAAGGACCTCTTAAGAGAATGGAATTCTTTATGAAGAGACTTTTATGGCAGGGTTAAGAAATACCATTTAGTGAATTGGGAGACGGTCTGCCAGCCTCAGGACATGAATGTGCTGGGGCTTGTAGATTTAGCCACTATGAATAAATGTTTACTTAGTAAATGGATCTAGAATTAAGTTAAAAAATTATGAAGGTAGTTGGCAGAATGTGGTCAGTACCAAATATCTGATGAAATGTACTTTATCTCAATGCACAAGGAAAGCTAATTAATCCCATTTCTGGCGGGTTTGATGAACGTCTCTAGTATATTTTATCATTTTTGTAGAAAAATGTTGGAAATGGGGAGAGGACTCTTTTTTCGGAGGATCTGTGGATTGGACAGAAACCTCTTCGAGAATGTTATCTTAGATTATACTTATTAACTTTTAGTGTCAATATCACTGTAGCTAAGTTGTTACTGAGGGTTGGGGTACTATTCGCTTTCGTAGAAATCTGTGTGAAGATACGGCTGTTATGTGGGGTGAATTAAAGGATCTTTGTAGGAATGTAACCTTGAATGATGAGAATGATGGTACTAGATGGCTTTTAGAGAAGAATGGAGTTTTTTTCAGTAAGGATTAAAATTCCTTACAAGGACTTTTGGTTAGCTAAAATCCCCTTAAGGATTAAAAAAATCTGTGGCTAGCCTTTAAAAATAGTATTCTTACGAAAGATAATCTTTGTAAGCGAGGCTGGTCTGGAGATGAGACTTTTAAATTTGGTAATTGTAAAGAAAGTATGGGGCATCTCTTTTTTGATTGTGCAATAGCTACATTTGTTTGGCATATTGTAGCTTGCACTTTTGGGTTTCAGGATCTACCTTCTGATATGGATAAACTTTGTAGTTGGGTAATGGATTTTAGTAGGAAAAAGGATAACATGCTGATTGCTTCAGGAGTCTTGGCAGTGTGATGGACTTTATGGAAACTTAGAAATGGGGCTTGTTTTAAGACTTCTTATCCTGTAGATCCGATCAGGATCATTTCTCAGGTTTCATATATTCAATCTTGGGCTGGCTTGCAGAAGAAAGAACTGCGCGATAGACAGTGTGGTTGAGCTGCAGCAATGATGCAAGTGGTGAATGAGGTTTTCAACAGGAGCAATGGATGGGCGCTGGGTGTGAAGAGACTGGGCTGTTGAGCTAGCTCTTACATCCTGATGTTTTCTGTTTAGCTTGGACTTCCTTAGACTTGTTTTGTTTATGTTGGAGAGGGCTTGTATGCCGGTAAAACGTTTGGGAGATTATCTTAGCTTCCGGTTGTTTTTGTTCAGTAGATCCGGGCTTGCGGTTTTTAGACCCTGAGATTGTTTAGACTCAGGTTTTGGTGTATTGAGGATCTGGTGAACCTGCGGCTTTTCGTAATGAAAAGCTGGGGGCTTTTGCCCTTTATTAAAAAAAAATGAACCATGAGATGTTCTAAGCAGCTAGAACGGGCCTTTCTCGAGCAGGATTGTTCATGGGGATTAAAAAAAATTGGCGTAATTTGTTGACCCAATTGGAACGATTTGTCAGTCGAGAAGAAGGCCGTTCTGTGGCTCAGCATATTCAGGCAAGGCTGGGAGGTCCAATATTAATACACTCCTTGCCTTTGCATATTCAGATAAAGCTGGGAGTTCAAATGCATCCCTTGCAGTGGCGTAAGTAATGCTCAATGCTTGAGATAGATTTTCCTGCAATAAAACTTACAATCATGCTTGGACTTGCATACAACATTTTGATCCAGTCATCAGACAAGAGTTGTATTTAATATGCTTTTATTTATGTAAACTTTGTCAAATCAGGATTATTGGTTATCTTTAGGTATACCCAAACTGTCAGCATTGGACACTCAGAAGTTACTTATGACAGATCAAACAAGCCATTATTTCTTTCACCAAATTAATATCTAACAATAAGTTGATGACCAGAGATAATCTCCACAAAAGTAATATTCATAAACCTCTGAATTGTGTCTTTTGCTGTAAGATGGTATCCATTGACATCTATTTTTTTTGGTTGCATTGAGTATATTAGGACATGGGACTTAATTTCTGATTTCTTTAGCATCAAAATAGGATCTGATTACATCTCTCTAGCTAGATTTTGGGTTGCAAATAGAAGAATTCATCTCTGAATGCTATTTGTGCCGCAGTGCTAGTATTTGGAAGCCTTGATATTTGACAATAAAAACTGACTTTGTACGTATTAAACAGATTTGGTGGCTGACAGTGAGGAAAATCAAAAAATGGAGACTCCTACTCAATCAGTCTATGTTGGATCAAGTCGACCCGTTTTCTCATATGGTTCTCCAGCTGCTCAGGAAACAGTGCGCTCTTCTGTGAGTGTAAACCCAGGTTGGCTAGCAACAAGTGCTCTGTCTCTCAATTCGCTGGCAGATTCACTCCCCCAGTCGACGATCTTCAATCAGCCCCTTTGACAGCCCCAAGCTGTTCCAAAGTATATGTGCCCTCTCCGATGACTCCTTTCTGGCCTGTTGGTTGGGGACAGCCGCTGCTGCGTCCATCTGTTGTCCTGCCGCCAGAAGAAACAAAGATCTAAACTCCAGGAGATCATCAAGCATACAATCCGGTGCCGTAGCATGCTTTTGGGATGTCTGTAACGTTCCTGCTATCGTTGTTGTTACTAAAGAACTCTGGTTTCGCTGATGAAATGGAACCGGACTCCCCCTTTAGAGGCCCTCTTGATCTATTTTTTTTCTTTGGTACCCTGACCTGACGGGTCTGTTACGGTTTCAGTTATGGTTACTTCAGAAGTTCTAAATGACCGCAAGCGCTTCTCATTTATAGACATGTTACAAACTCTGAAGAAAGAACAAAGGCTGCAAGTGTTGTGATTATTGTATTAGTGGTTGTATTCATGTTTACATCATTTTGTAAATACACTACAAACGTACGCAGCTTAATCAGCCCACTTTCTTAACATAAGCATAGTCAAACAGTCCAAAGGTCGGCTTCTCACGAGCTCATTCGAGCAAAACCAGGAGATGCCACGGCGTCGGCACGGGAAGGAAACGACTCCTTCACGCAGACCTCGTCGGAGTGGTCGGAGATAACTCCGTAACCGCTGCTTGTCACGTCCCGGGAGTAGCACCCATCGGTAGCCTCGTACCCGTACCTCTGCCTCGTGCCCCATGACACCCCGACCGCGCCCCCTTCGTCGTCCACATCAGTGTTCACGGCGCATTGTTGTGCGTTGCCCAGCAACCGGGACCAGAAAAACCCGCGGCCGGCGGCCACCCTCTCCTCGGCGAACCCCAGGCGCACGTCCCTCGCCACCGTGTACGAGCCGTTGGAGGCCTCGTTCACCACGCCCACGAAGACGTCGAGCCGGAAGGTCTGCTGCGCTTCCTGCGAGTACGCCACGCCTGCGCGGTCGGCGACGTGCACGCCGGAGTATGCTTCGGTCGTCTGGTTCACCACCTGTTGGCTGTCCCCCATGATCTCGTTCGTGTTCTGGTAGCCGAGCCTCTGAGTCCACGTCGCGGTGATCTTGCCGTAGGATGACGTTTGCACCCACCCCGTGGCGGAGATGCGCCGGAACGCCGTCGTGTGGTAGTACTCGGCGCCGGGACCGTCGGGCCGGAACGCTATGCTCGTGTCGAGCGGTGGCGCGTCGTAGCTGGTGATGCCCGCCGTCGTCGGCGTACCCCTGGGGTCCAGCCATAGATGGAGGTTAGCGTCGATGAACCACACGTCCTGGGCGTTGGTCACCGACACACCGAACTCGTGCGCCTTGCCGTCCAGTAATTTGCTCAAGAAAGGCGTGACCTCGATGTCGTAGGACGGGAGACTGAACGACCCGATCCCGGTGATCGGACGCCAGAGGAGAGGGTTAATGCCTCCGGTGTAGATGACCGGGAACGGCCACACGGCGCCGACGAGGTCCCCGTCGATGCTGACGGTGACCTCGCGGAACGGGCCGTGCCCGTCGGTCGTGGTGTACCAGAACTCGTCGTGGGCATGGTAGGAGAGGTAAACCTCCAGGACGGCACGGTACGTGTTGGTCGGCACGGCGAGGCTCGCTGACCCGATGTCCTGGCCGTTCTGGATCTGGAACCACAGGCCGTCGTTCAACGGGAGGCTCTGCGAGATGGGGACAATAACGTCGGCGGGGCCCAGCCCGGGCTGCGGAGGTTGCGGCGGGTGGCGGAAGTAAAGGTGGAGCGTCAGGTTGGCGTGGTACACGCCGGTGTACTGCTTGTCGACGACGTTGCCGAGGTAGACGGCGAGGGTGGAGGGGCTGCGCGCGGCGAGGAGGGAGGCGTACTTGGTGATATCCTTGGACACGGACCAGACGACGCCGTTCGCCCGTGGCTCGGCGGTGCAGCCGCGAAGGAGCTCGGCGCCGCCGAGCCAGACGCCGAAGATGCGATCGTACTGGACGCCGCGGCAGGCGGCTCGCCACTCGAGAACGGCAAGGGAGATCAGCGAGGCGTGGCCGCCCGCGGCGGCGAGACAGGGCGGCGGGGAGTAGGCGGCCGTGACAGGGGGCTTGGTGTAGGTGTAAGCGAAGGAATGGGAGAGAAGAACCGTGGAGCATGGGCCGAAGCTGCCCGGCGGCGGCCGGTGCGGCCGGTCCACCTCGAAGAAAGTGGTGGGTTGGTCCGGCGGAGGCGGCGCCCGCGCCTCGATCGCGGCGACTTCGGAGGCCGAGAGACGGAGCTTGTGAAATGAAGCGAAGCTGGTTGGAACGGAAGTGATGGCGAGCAGGAGGAAGAGGAGAACATGCACGAAGGGATCGGCCATGATTCGATCGAGCGTGGAGGGGGGACTGTGCTTGTGCATGGCGCGCTTCCTGGATATTTTAAACAGGTTGAGAGTGGAGGGAGAGTTGTGTGCTCTACTGCTCTCGCGCATTTGCGTCTAAAAATCTTTGAAGAGTAGAAGTAAAGTAGAGCGTAGTTTTTGCAGGGACCATGTAATGATCTTATTCCCTCCAGGTTTGGATTGCAAGTTTAAGTACAGCGACACTTTGCCTGATGGATGCAGGGCCCCTAGCTTTGGTAGATCAACGTTAGTCAATTCCACGACAAACAAGCTCATATTGGTAAGCTTTGTTGCAGGTGTTGACTGGAAGAAGATGAGGTACATCTTCACCTGCCCCTTTTCGAACAGATATAATTATTCAGATCTCCACCTCTTTAAATACAGTATGAATCATCCTCACGGATCCCTTTCAAATATTCTTACATTCATGTGGCGCACTTAGAAATCTAGGAATGATGTGTTATTTGACAGGAAGAAGAATGCAAATTAGCTTGCAAGCGAGAGCTCTTTCAGGGAACCTTGAAATGCAGTCAATCCTGAATAGACTCCCACAGCCAAGAGAAGCCCGGCCAACTCTACCTGCTTATCCATTGTGTGGCCAAACCATTGCCACTGACATTGATATTAAAGGGCCTGTTATCTTTTCAGACGCAACTTGGAAATGCAGGTCAGTTCCAGGAGCAGACCACTCTCAGGTCACTGGGATAGGAGTATTTCTCAGAACTGAATTTGCAGGCAGAAAATGCAGTATCATGATTCAAGCATCGACATCCCAAGCTGAATCTGCGTTTCAAGCTGCGGCAAAGGCCCTAGTTTTTGCGGCAATGGTGGTACAAGCTCTACGTGTTCAAAGTCCATGTTTCCTTACAGATAACCAAGTTTTGACGAAAGTGGTAGCGGCAAGGAAGCTGGGTCATTCGTTGCTGCAATAGAATTCCAGGAATATAATTGCAGGATTTCTCCAAGCCACCTCCCACTCCTCAGCTCAGATATTCCACATCAAAAGGTATTCTTAACGGAGTGGTTCACAATTGTGCTAAAAAGGTTCTTAGGCAACGCCTAAACCAACCTATCAATTGTTGCAATTGTTCAGTTCATATAATGACAGTCTATCCTGTGATTTGCTCTTTACAATCTGCTTAATTTCAGGGCTTTGTACATTTTTTAGGGGAATTCAGGGCTTTGTAATGTACGCTGTACTTTGCACATGAGCTGAATATAATTGACGCCTCCTGCGCCTTCTATTGTTTAAAAAGAAATAATGTTCTATAACTTCTACAACAGCATAGCAGAGTAATATAACTGGAAGTCACGCAGCAAAGCAGCTGCGAAGTGAGACTAACGTTGCCGGAATAATTTGATAAACATGCACAGCCTATTGATATTTAATAGATAGAGCGTCTAAATCTCAGACCTGAAGCACACCGAACTTACATCATACTTACGTCTCATCGCCACCCATTTTTAAAACAAAATAACTAAACACTTAGAAAACATGAGCCTAATTTTTTAAAAATTAAACTGTATCATTCTCAATTTATATTTTCAAAAGAATAGCATATAATCATATTTTCCCGCGAAGAGAATTATGGTTAAGTTTGATACAAGTTTTATAGTGGTTAACAGTTTTTGTAACATCCATCCACTCCGATCTAATGGTGGTAAATAGATAGTACATGACTAATGGTATCCAAGAGTATTGAAAGTGTGGGACCGGTACCGAAACCACATGGGACCGGTATCAACATTTTTTTATTAATTTTATTTAATAAAGGGCACTTAGATAATTTCATCAAATTGTCCCACCTGTGGTCATCATCATCACCGGTGACATTAGAAGCAGCTCCTTCGGTCATGCACCGTCGTTTGTCGTCCATGTCCACCGCCACAACATGCTTCTTTACCGCCACCACACTAGTCCTCGCGGCTGTAGAAGAGGAGGAGGCACCCGCCCACGCGGCGCCGAAAGCCATGGCTCGGGCGTGGCATTGGAACCTACAGAGGATGGAGCTCCAGTGGTTGTTCACGGAGTTGTCGGTGCGGCCCAGGAGGAGGCGCGCGATGCGAGTCCACTTGTTTCCGCGGCGCGTGTCGACGATCATCGTGTCCTCTGCTCCGTGATGGGCCGGTGGTGCATGTCTGAGTTGAGCTGGTTCCACCACCGCAACCGGCACGACTTAACAGTGCGCCCGGTCGTGCATTCATGGATCCTCCAATTAAAAGGTGGGTATTTGTTCCAACCTTGCTTCCAAAGCTTCAGTTGCCACCTTTAAGGGAACCACTTAATGGATCGAGGCACTCTGTGTTACGGTAAGCATTGGTGACTATTGGTGGGCATTGTGTCACCACACTGCTCCAACAGAGATTACCATCCTCAAAGGTTGGAACTTCTGAATTGCGTCCATTGTGTGGTTATTTCTCAACCCCTTTACTTACATGTATCTAGTTTGTTACCTTGTTTATCTTGTGAAGCTAGTTTGTATTGGTCATATAGGTTGCTCACATTTAGTTGCATTATCTAGAGAATTTATATTGTGTTTATCTCTAATTTACTAAAGAAAAGAATAAAATGTATATTCACCTGTTCATCCCGCCCCCACCCCTTTATTCGACATTTCAATCATTTCAGTGTTTTGGGCCTACAAATGTACGGCTCTGACCCGATAATTTGGAGGCGCCTACGAACCTAATCTAGCCCAAATTTGCCCCTATTTGTGTCCTTGTTTTCTGACCTAGTCGCCACCGCGTTCATGACTCACACGTCGTCGTCAACTAGGGAAAATGGCTCGACATATCATTCTCGTTGTTGGCTGAACGTCGCGCGTCCTAACATGCCTTCCCCCGTCACTGCCGGTCCGCCATGGACGTTGTTAGCAAACGGGTGCTCGAATCACCGGTGTGGCCTCTCTTCGTCGTCTAAGGACCGACTAGAGCTCTCGGAGCCTCCCGCGTCTGTTATGCCTACGTGCGCGTGTACACATGGCTCCCTTGCGTCATCTGAGCCTCGGCCGGTACCATTGTTCTCGCCTCCTCTCCGACCGTCGCTTCATCTGCGATGTGCTTGGATTCTCTCCAACTTGTACTCCCCGAGGCTCCCGACCACTGTGAAGGTCGACGCCGCCGATGTTTCTCGAATAGTCCAAAGGTAAATTTCCTTTTTTTGTTGTTTTCATGTGATGAATTCGACAGAATATTGAGTTGGCACTTGTTGTTAGTATTCATGTAGATGAGTGAGCATTGTGATGATAATTTCATGTTTGTATTTTATCATAAACTAATTATATTTTTGGAACATTTATGTTTCAATTATGTATGAACCATTTGTGATGGTTTCACAATGAACTATTTATAATGTTTGGATTTGAAAAATTGTTAAACATATTCGAGTTTTATCCGGATGTAAAAATGTAGTTTCTGCGATAAAAAAATGCAGAAAATTGAAATAGAGAGGTCCAATTTAGGGCGTCCGACTTTGCACGCAGTTGCCGAATTGTTAAGAGGATAATGTAAAACAATTTTGGAGACCCAAAATGTAAGGCTTCTGCTACATATGGGTTGTGATGTCGATGCACCTTAATGTTTAGACGTGATGATCACCATCGTATGAATTCACAAAAAGAAGAGGGTTTTGTGAAAGCTATGATATATCACTTGACCCAAAACTATGCATGTAGCCCGCCACCTCTTGGGCCTTGACACTGGGAGCAGGCATGGACCGAATGCAGGACGGATTTCCTTTGCATTGCTTTTGTGTTGGATCACGACTGGTTTTTCATTATGGAACCCCTGTCGAAGCTACTCCTACGAGCTAATATACTGATCCAGATGACCAGATGGCTGATGGGGCGCTGTTACGTTAGTTGTCTCACACTCGTACTCCTACTTCTAGTTTTGTCCTAAAAAAATTGATTTTGGTTTGACCAACTTAATTTATAGAAAACATTAGCAACATATATGACATCAAATTGGTATATTATGAAAAACTAGCTAAATGCCCGTGCGTTGCAACGGGTGAATAAAAGATATGTTATATGGCAATCGGACACGGAGGATCGCCCGCTCGGTCATGGAGGGCGACGAGGTTGATATCGTCACATTAACCGAGACTGCTTTACAACGACCGCGTCAACGCGACACGCAGGTGGGTCCCGCCCACGATCACCTCTTTCCTTCCCATTCTTCTTTCCAACATCCCTCAATCCCCAACTGAACCGAGACGGCGCCAACGAGGCAACGACGTCGCCACGATCGACAGGGAGCCACGGCGGAGAAGACGTCGTCGAGGATGGACATACAAGGCGAAGCCGAGCAATACTTAACTTAGGGAGTACGGGTGGGGCGTCGGAGCCGGAGAAGAAGTGGAGGTTTAGATGGATGGAACAGGGGGTGGCGACGGACCGGTGGAGGAGGAGATCTGAGAGGACGCATTGGCGAGGCGGGCACGGTAACACCGTTGGCCGCGGTCAGCAAAGCAGGCCGCTCGACCGATGGTGGCGGCACTGCGCTTATGGTGGCTGTCCTAACGGCGCGGGCAGGCTGTCCGAAACCGAAATAGGCCAGCGTCGCCCCACATTAACACTGCTAAGTCTGGTGACCACTATTTTTTTGTCGTTTGGGTGATGGATTTGGGACCGATCGCAAGTTTTTTTTATTGCTCGTGGTGTACGATACCGATTAGGACTCTTTTGGTCGCTACGTTTTTTTACTGTGCTTCTGTACTCTAATTTTCCTAGCGGTCCGGCCGGCGGATGTTTTTCTCGCGTGGGCCAAACCCAAGTAAGTGTTTCTCTATAATTTTTTAACATGGGCTGCTCATGTAAACGCATTAACGTGGGCAAACCCAAGTAACAGGCCTAGGAGGGTGTTCGGGAAGAGATCGAACAAGGCAGGACTACGACGCGACGTACGACGACCTCCAGTTAAATGCCCGTGCGTTGCTACGGCGCCACAATTTGTGTATCGTATCATTGAGTTTAATTATCTATGTGAATAAAAAGACATCATATTCCCACTTATATCTACTCTTATCACTTCCAATATTAGAAGGTAATTTCTCCTTTAAAGGAATAGATGATTTATCGACTATACTGATGTTCAAATTTTGATTTCGCTATTAATTTTCTATAACATGCGATAAAAAATTATGACAACATAACAATACAATATATATCTGAAGGATCTCAATATTTATTCCATTATTAATTGACTAAATTGATAGAGAAATTTAAATGCATGCTAAGTAAGGTGTGCATCATTCGGAAATCAGCCTTTTGTGGACAAGAATACATCAATAATATTTACATGATCATCCATACATGTTGCTGGTGGGAAATTCTTTCTAGAGAAGACTGACAATGTACTTCTATGGATGAAGATAAAGCACTATAGTTTCTCTACCGTCTCTGTCAAATGCCTACTTCACTGGTAAGGCATATGAGAACTTGAATTTAGGCATTAATTGAGTGTACAATTGAAACAACGTGATAATCATGAGCATATACAAACCATCATAACTTCTTGAAGAATAATAAATTCTCGTAAGAACAAGTGTGCAACATGAAGAACTGACAGTCCAAGTTCGTAAAGCAGCAGACAGTGTGAAACCATGGGAGGTCGATTGATTGAGGCTCTCCTGATTACTCCCAATTTTGCTACTCTCAGCCTCCATCATTCAAGAGTAAATTGCAATTGTAAGTGCCAGCCAAGTGATGGTCAAGTAATAGTTTAAGTTTATTTGTCAATGCCAAAGGAATAAATGTCATCCATGTGTTCACTACAAATACATCTTGCATCTGCATGATGTAGACCTGAGATGAATTACGAAAAAGAATGGCTTTCTAAGATTTTCCATATTGAATCTTTGACTCCTACTACAAATTAAATGTATAATAAATATGTAAATACGCACATCAAACTGTTGAAACACAATATTGCTAAGGTACACAAGTACTTGAAGCTCTTGGCAGTGTAGATATCGGAAGCATTCTTCAAAATGCTGGTCATGGACGCCCGGCAGGCCATCCTTGTAGAAGTTTACCAATGTCGTTCTACTTGATGTTTGGATTGTCGGTGACAATGATCATCAGGCCTGACTTTTCGAAATCATCCCTGCCATCCTTCCCTCTCTCTTGTGCCGCGTGGCAACCGCATCGCCGTTGTTGGGCGTCCCAGCCAGCCCGCCGACTCCATCATCAAGAATAGTGCAGATCTCAATTCCAACGTATCGGCAGAGTGGATTCAAATGTTCATGCCCCTCCTTCCCTTGTACTCCATTCCTTTCAGCCTCCCTTGCTCTAGCATTGTCGCTGCTTCAAAAGTCAAATATCTCGCCTTACCAACACTTGGGAACATTTTTTTACCTTCAGGAAATATGTGGAATGGTCCTCACATACCGCGAGAAATGATGGCATGTTAAATTTCGCATTCACAAATGATGAAATATGTTAGTAGTGTGCGATGCCAATGTTTGCCTCGCCTTTTTCTTTGACCACAACAAAGCTATCTCTTTCCAACGGCAAAGAAACACACATAAAAATATACATGGTGTATAACTGAGAATAGCGAGCGAAAGAAATAATTTAACATTCTCATTGGGCCCTTAAAATTAATGCATAACTCGTTAGGATCTGATCCGATAGCTCATTCTTCAGAGCGACTACTAATTCAGAAATACATATTTTAAGAGGAAATTCTAGAATTAGAGTTTGCAATTCAGCATAAGTTGTACAACAGACGGTCAGCTCCTAGAACATGTGAAACACATCTAGGAAAAAGAATGAAGTGGGATCTATAAACATTTTCTAATTGATCTCAACAAAACAAACGCTGAAGAGCTTCAACAATTATACTTGCAAGATCACAAAGCTTTGTGCGGAAATTTCAGGACAACATTGAACAAAATAGGGCATATCTTACAAATACCAACTTTAGGTCAACTTGTGAGACTTTTAAGTGAATGCACTGCCCCTAATCTATGAAAGAATCCATTATGAAAAAGGAAGAGAATGCAAAAAAATAAACCTTCAGGCTTACAACGAATATACCTTCAGGCTTCATTAGAATATTTTCAAGAGAGCTTATGAAGGAATCACAATATATACAGGACAATCTCCGTTTCTGGATGCAACACTTCTAGGATTAGCAAGGGATTGACTACCACCACCATCTCTGAAGCTCAAGCTCAGGTTTCTGATTGCCGACAACAGTGTTTGGTCATCATCAAACATGTCACCTGCACCAAGAAGTTCCATTTCTGGATGCCAACAGCAAATTGCTATCATTAAACATGGCATCAATGATCCTGTCAGTAAAGCCCCCATGTGATATTATCCTTGTTACTCTGCACTTGTTCCATACAATAACAGGACAACCTATGGGCGGGAAAAGCTAGTGCCCGATCGATCGGATCTTTCAGCAAAAATGAATAACCCTGTAGCACCGAACAATGGATTAATAAATACAAATACCAGAAAATTATAAACATGGCCAGAGTACCATGGACAACAAAAATTACCAAATGAAAGCAAGCATAAGTACGAACAATTTGGCAACACAGGCAAACAATATTCAAGCGTAGTAGTTGCACCTTTTAATAAAAGGCTTTTATATGATACAATAGTTCACAGAATTATTTTCAGATGCACCTTTTACATGTAGTGTGACCGAGTCAAATTAGCAGCTCTAATACCTATTGTGAATAAGTATAACTGGCTCGCCCGCCATATTTAGTTTGTAATTACTGTTTCAAATACTTATTTTCATGCACGACTGAAAGTCACCCTACTAATAATTTGTGTCTTGGTAGGATTCAAATCCACATCTTATACATGCCATAGATTCCCGAATAGCTGCATATCATAGTTGGATGCCACATATTCTAAGAATTCTAATTATAATTAACAAGCTAGTTTGATAATGTTGCATGCATTGCTGACTTCATTTGCTATCTGTATCCTCCTACCTCTACAATTTCAGTTAATGGCATCCAAGTAAAAATGCATGAAATTGATTGATATCTCTTTTTTGGGTAATCCAATCTATCTTTAAAAACTGAATCAGAGGATCACGTACGAAACAAAACTGAATCCCATAGAGAAAAAAAAACTGTGATTGTTTAGCGGCAACGCTCCTGTGAGACAGATGTATGCTCTCGGGCGAACATTCAGATATTTAAACTTGAAAAGATATACAATCCTTGATAGATGAGTTCAGCTATTATATGCCACCGAGACAGGTAACTGTACTTTGAATATGTAATAGTCTATCACCCTGTGGATAATCAAGATGAAATGCCCAGTTGACGATGCTTGTCGTACATTTGTGCATCCAGTGCATCTACAAACACCCTGAAAAACAGCATATCTGTAGCACAACCGAATATACAAATAAAAGAATTAACCATGCCAGGCCGAAGAACTTAAAACACTGTTCAGAACTGCATCGAAGTACCATTTTATTTCGTAGCGCAGTCTTTCTTTCCGGAAAAAATTTGTACATATTTGACAAAACCGTCTCCAACTTTTATTCCCCATCAGTTGAGTCAAAAAAAATTACCTAGAAATTCCGCATCAGCCGAGTCAAGAAATTTTACCTGAAGTCCATTAAAATAAGAAAGCACAATTTAACAGCAGAACTACTTAACATAAATAATAAACTCAAATCGAACACTTTTCTTGGCTCCCATGATTAACTTAGTTTAGGGAAGGATGAAAGGCACAATCAGAGCTGTTGTAACCCGCACTCACACATGAAGAGAGATACAAGAATTAACAATAAAAGGCATTAACACAATATTGTGTATACCATGACAGATAAGAGCAACATCCAATAGAATAGAATGGCGTGAGGAAACAGTGAGAGACAATACCTTTTTTGTACCGGCTGCAAGAGGCAACCACCATGTGAGATCCACGATCGCCGCTGAGCGCGCGGGCGGCGGGGAGCCGGCCGACGCGGAGGAGGGCGGCCCGAGGAAGGGAGAGGTGGAGGACGAGCTGGGGCAGGGGGCGACCAGCTGGAGGGCGGCGGCGCGGGGCGCCGAGGTCGGCCCTGGGGTGAGAGGAGGAGCGGGGAAGGGAGAGGGAGCCGGGGGAGGGAGCGACCGGGCCAGAGCTGGCCGGCGGGAGGCGAGGTGGAGGTGCGGGTGGAGCTGGAGGCGTCGGGTGCGGGACAGGGAAGAAGGGAAGCTACGGGGAGAGATGTACGTGGACCGCGGGTTCAATTGCCGGTTTCTCGAGGGGCTTAAGTGTAAAATGGCGTGACGTACCATCACCACCTATTGCAATATTATAGTTTAGAAGATAGTTTAGATATATTTCAAAACGGATCTAGTGATACTAATTTAGTGTCATAAATGCCGTTACTTTTATCTATAAAACTAGTCAAAATTTTTTTTTTTTGACTTGGGACAAAAGATAGAAATACAAAGGGGGTACACCTCACCCACGTTGGGTACCAACGGGCCGGTGAAGCCGGCGGCGGTGTGCACGCACAAAAAAGCAAGGAGCATGGCCGTGCCCGGCTGGGCTTCTCTTCGCAGCCCTGTCAGCCGTTCATTGACCGGTACTCATCAGAAAAATAACGTCGTCCCCTCAAAAAAAAATAACGCTCCATTTGACTTCCAAGGTGCCTCACTCTGCGCTAGTTGACTCTGCTGTCTCAACCAAGGGATCTCTTCAACTCGGAGCTCAGAGCATCTTTTTTATTTTACACATTTATTTACAGTACGCAGGCGCCATTTTACTGCTCATTTAGTCGTCTTCAGATGAGAGCTTCCGGCCCTTCCGAAGGAGCTCGAGCATCGTGACCATGCAGAGAGCACCAACAACACCCACCACCATCAGCCCCCACCTCCAACATCCCACTGATCCCTCCAGCTGGATCCGACTCCATGAACGATGCCCCCAGGAGGGACATGACGGCAAGCCGCCAACATCGTCCGATCCGGAGAACCCGGATCGAGGGTTTCCCCCGAAGTGTGGAACGGAGAAGGGGGCGACGCCCGCGGGCGCCGTTGCTGCCGGCTCCGGCAGACAGCAGGAGCAAGCCTTCGCTCGGTACCGTCACTCGCACATCACCTCACAGCTAGTCCACCAAAACTTACCTCACCAAACGGGGGCCGTGCCGCCTACAACGAGGCAACGCCGCACCGCTGACGACCCAGACGCCAAGCCCCAGCAGCTCGACGCCCCCACCGCGCCGCCGAACGGCCGAAGCCGAGCCGGCGACGGATCTGGGCGGGATCCCAGATCCACGACTCACCGCCTCCATCCGCCACCAAGAAAGAGCCTCCGCCGGTTTTTCATTATGGAACCCCTGTCGAAGCTACTCCTACGAGCTAATATATTGATCCAGATGACCAGATGGCTGATGGGGCGCTGTTACGTTAGTTGTCCCACACTCGTACTCTCTCCTTCCATGAATAAGTGTATTATAGTTTTGTCCTAAAAAAATTGATTTTGGTTTGACCAACTTAATTTATAGAAAACATTAGTAACATATATGACATCAAATTGGTATGTTATGAAAAAAGGTTTGCCTATGTCTCAGTTGACTGAGAATTTCTTAAGTCTCAATCACCTCAGAAAAGTGCAACTATAGTTCAAAAAAGTGCAACTGGAACGAGTTGGTCAAACCAAAAAAGTGCAACTCAGAGCATCTTTTTTATTTTACACATTTATTTACAGTACGCAGGCGCCATTTTACTGCTCGTTCAGTCGAGGCCATCTTCTACACCAGTCCATGTGATCTGTGAACGGCAGTACGTACGATCGAGTACGCGCGGCCACATGAAAACGGTACTACGTCCGTCCCCGACCTTGGAATTGGATCTACGCTGACGGTATGGCTGTACCGTCGGCTTGTGTTGGCCATTGCTGGCTGCTGCTGGACCGGGCGCGCACTGCAGCGCCCCATGCATGTGTCGGTCGTCCTCGGCGTTCACCAACCACCGCCGTACGTCCATGGCCATGGCCTGTTACGTTCCTCCTTGGTTTCTTCAGCCGGAAGCATCCATCGATCTCCACATGCTCTTGTGTACGTACTGGCCATTGCTACGGCCGTTATTACCTCAGCTGCTCGATCCGATCCGATCTCTCCACCGAAGCAAAAAAGGACTTCGACTAGTAGCCGTCGGCAGTACGTACGTACGAGTCGCGGTGAGAAATGGCAGGTAGTGTTAACCTGTCAACCATTGTACGTGGCGCCACTGACTGTGATCACTGATCAGTGCCCCTCCACCTTGCAAGCAGGATCAGCAGTTCAGCACAGGCAGCCGGGCGCAAAGATGGCCGCACTAGCTAGTCCGTCTGCGTCATTGCGCTGCCCCTGGCCCAATGGGAGTGTCAGTGTGTGACCATCTGGTGGCGTATCGGGCTCACGGTTCAACTTCAGCGTGAAATCACTGACTCGAGCACCGACCAGTCCACTGAATCCTCCCCAAACTTATCATTTGTTACATGGATCAATCGAACCATCTCTCAGTGAAATTTCTGCACATTTGGTTCAACTCTGTTTTCGCATCACAAGGACAAGACTTTAAAATATCTACCTACCCAAAGCATCACAAGGAGGTGAAGCCGCCAGCCAGCGACCCACCACGCCGCCACTGCTACCAACTCTCCATTTTTCAAGTGCTGCTACCCAGCTGGTCAACTCTGTCACCCGTCGAACCAAGATTAGAGTAATGGGGGTGGAGGCGAGCAACGCGGAGAGATTCCGAGCCGCATTATGTTATCTTAGTGAGAGAACCGTACGAGGGAGAGCTGACAAAAATGGCGTGGGACAGTGGACCAGGGGAGTGAAAAGGCAGCTGGGCTTATTTTTCAGGGACAGCTGCTAGCTGCCTTTCCTCCCCCTGCTGGTCGTCATGCAGCATGGTCCTCGACCTCGTCGTGCCTTGTGTGGTTGGTTATTTTTGTTGGACACTGGACCATGGCCATGCCAATGCGATGCGTTGCTTGCATTGCCTTTTTTTGTTTTCTTGTCTTGGTACACAACCCTGTTGATGTGGTGGATCAGATCAAGGTGGGTTGTTTGCAAGGACTAGGTTTTACTGGTTGTTGCAAGGACTAGGGTTTAAGGGTAAATAAAGATAGCTTCGAGAAAGGGATGGTAACTTGCAACAGATGTAGTTTGTAAAACTGGTACTTTTTTTTTTGCGAATAAAAAACCCAGTAGTTCAATATATGTGGTTCCGGTTACATGCAACCTGACATTGCAATTATTGTTATCATTTTGAATATTTATGGTTGCAGAAATTAAATTGTTATAGCATGTATGTCTTGGCAAATATAGTACATTAATTCTCTCGTCGATGACCAAAACAACCTTGTTTTGAGAAATGGAGAGAGCGGCTTGGTTTTAAAAGGGCTCGCTCGGCGAAGCTGGTAATCTAAATAGTGACCAACAATTGTGACATTATTTATTATAGGGGCGACTAACATTGACAAACTGATACAAAGATCATCTCGATGTCCAAACTTGCAGAGAAACCTCCCTTTTCACTAGTAATTATATAAAATTCTTTTATACAAGCAACAATGTTTGGTTGGGATAATAATGCTTTCATTTCCTAGAAAAAAAATCAGCAGCGAAGTGGCTCATGAGCTCACATACTCTTGCAGTGAAGAGTAAATTAAAAAGATTTTTTTTTGGAAAGAAGGCATATATCCCACCTTTATAAACAAAACCCTAACTAGACCAAAGCTACAAAGTTATGATGAGCTTACCAACTTACCGAGTGAAGGACTAGTTATCACAAAAGAAAACACCCGATGCTAGGATGGAAGTTTTTCTCGCCGCCTCTATAAATGTCGCCACTTGCACTTGTTGTCCGAGGATGAGCCGCTCCAAGTCCTTTTGCGTACTTTATGATATCAAAGTTGCAAGTACATTGTATAAAACATCAGGCAGGGATTTAATAAAGATGTCGTCGGTCGGAGCTTTGTTCCAATTTTCCACAAAACCCACATCGTCATTGTGAACTCCAACCATATGTGGTGACGTACCCACCCTGAAATACTCCGACAGCTTCTTTGATTCGTGGGATTATCAAAACACAGGAATAGGAAAAACACAGAGAAAATGACAAGAAACTACCACAATTGGGGCCGTGGTGTCAGGTAACTACCGACTTTGTATAATTTGTCTGAAAACTACCAACATTGGGGCTGGTCGGTGACAGATAGCACTCATTGCACGGTTTAGCCGTGTTAAACACATTTCTGACCGGTAGGCCCCGTTGTCAGGTCGACGTGGCGTTAGGTATCCTCGTTCGACGGCGTTTGGCTGCACGTGGGGACCCACATGTCAGACATTTAATAATTTTGGAAAATATTAAAACCGTGTGACGTCAGCTAACGTCATCATCACCGGCAGCAGCCAGGTCGTGCAAGCACTGCTCGTTCTGGGGCTCGCGCGACCGAGGCAACGCGTCGAGATGGACCATAAGGTGGCGATGTTGGGACCAAATGGTCACCGGAGCTACTCTGGCGACCATGGCCAGCGGCGGTCGGAGATGGAGCAGGAGGATGGAGGTGTGTCCGGCGGAGGTGGGAGGCGAGGGAGTGCTCGTTTTGGAACTCGCGCTCGCCCTGGAGGGATCCCGCGGTGTTCGTGACCTTGACGGCGACGAGGTGGCCCGGCCTGGGCAGCGCGCCGCGGAAGACCGGGCCGGGCCGAACCCGCCCTTGTCCAGCTTGCTCCCCGCCGCGAAGCTCCCCATGGCGCGCCGCAGCTGTTGGTACGGAAGCCTCCGCAGCGCCGGCGCCGACGTGGGTTGCGTCTTCCTCGCTCCCGTTGCCGACGCGGTGGTCTGCTTCCTCCCGCGCCGCAGCCAGACGAACAGCGTGAGGGCCACCGCGGAGGCCGGGAGGTGGCAGTGGGCGTGGATTCAGAGGTCCGTGATGAACGGCGGCTGCTGCCGGATGCGGGGAGGCATCGGGCGGCGAGGGCAGGGAGAGGAGAGAGAAAGGGGATCAGGGGCAAGAGAACAGGGAGATCCACGGGAGAGAAGGAAAAAAAGAAAAAGGGAAGAAAAGGAAAAAAGGAAAAGAAGAAAAAAAAGGAGCGTGAAAATGGGACCGTAACCCAACGACATGACGCCTGCTGTTTCACATTTGCCACCTAGGCCTGACAGTGGGCCAGGTTGGTCAGAAAACGTGTTAAAACGATAATTAGTGCTATCTGTCACCGACCAGCCCCAATGTTGGTAGTTTTCAGACAAATTATGCAAAGTCGGTAGTTATCTGACACCGCCGCCCAAAATGTGGTAGTTTTTTTGTCATTTTCTAAAAAACACAGGATTAGCGTGTCATGTCCACTTGAATCCTACATGATTAGATACCTATAAAAAAACGTCAAGAAGTGTTTGAATCACAGGAAATACAAAGAAATTGTAACATGAGGTTTGAGTGGATGAAAAAATTCCTCAAAAACATAGTGCAATGCTATCCTATTGGGAAGAATCGTAAGGATCTAATCCTACAAATCAAATAGTGCACATATGATTTTTTTTTCTAAGGATCAAAATCCTCCAAAAAATTGTTCGAATTCCTTTGAATCAAAAGAGTCCTGAATGGGCACATAGAAGCTAGGGAAAGAAGAGAGCGCCCACTGCACCAAGCGTGTGCCGACTGCCCCAAAGATATTGCGCCGTGACGCACCGACGCATGTGTGGAAAAAAAAAGGCGATCTTGGTTTCCTAGTCGCAAAGAGTGTAGGTGAAAAAATAATATAATTGCAAGTGTGGAAAATAATCTTGGCAAAGTTTTCCACGGCCCTTACATGATAATATAATTTTACTTGACATATCTCTGTCCCGTAAAAGACAGACAGGCATACACTAACAACTTACTGAATTCTACTGCAAAAAACAAGCAATAAAAATGGGACACGCAGCGAAGGACAGAAAAACAGTAAAAACAATAAAGCTACCCTTCAGCATCACGCTACACAGAGTTGAAATGCTGCACAGCAACAAGCCAACAAGCACCATCACACATCTATTACCTCGTGGCCCACAAGCAAGAAATGTTTGCACCTACTCCTTCCTTTCCTAGTACATGAGGTGCCCATCCCCATCCTCACTCACTGACATCAGCAGGCACGATTCCTCTTGATCCCGTGATATGTCCCTACCGGAAAATGATGCCATGAGAAAAGTTTTGGTCATGATCGTGCTGTAGGTCTTTCACTATGCGGTTGAAACAAGGAGCTGAATAAAGCAAAGCTCCAGCTCCTCATACGGCTGTACCCGCCAACAACCAAATTGAAGTACCGATGGTCCATAAACCAATTTCTTGTAATGGACACATGACCCATTATATTTTGTTTCTAAAGGCAGGAGCACGTAAAACAGCCTCCAAGTTCTACCATGATCCCAAGTCGCAGGCATGATGATTCTGGGTATCAAACGATGGGTACTTGTTTATGTTGTTCAGATCAACCAATTTGGGTTTCTCCTTTGTAAAATGTATATTCAAACATGGACTTACTCTTTTCGAGGTTGAACCGTTGACGTTATCATCAGATACCACATGCATGCTAGCTAGAGGTATACTATGCGAGGTGGAAATCTATGTTCCGGTTCTGTTATCAGTATTAAGAATGGAAATTTCGTTCGTCGAATCTGTTGGTTGGGAGGGGGTCGTACTCGTAGTCATGACATTTTATCCATATACTCCCTTGCTGAAACCGTGGACACGATCATTGAGCACCAGTGCGCCACCATCACCCACTCTACCACCATCATTACTAATGCTGAGCCTCAAGTACATTCAAAAGGCTAGCCATATGATACTTTGGCATGCATGCATACATCTTATAGACAGTTCGTTAAAAAATTAGGGCTACCCCAATTATAACCCAACATCCCAAAGGCAGAAACCAACTATGGATCATCCTGAGTACATGTTGTGATGTTACTACACATATACTATATCTTTAGTTTCTTCTAGCTATAAATCATTAACAAATGGCGAATCTACGAGTACAATTTTTGTTTCACAAACAATAACATTCATGTACATATTGCAGGGGAAATGTACATGGAGTTAAAAGATCGGCTACGTCTTTGTTTACAGGGAGACTGCTTTACTCTAGCAGTGTACACAAGTCTATTAAATAAAAGTTGTAGAAAAATGTCAAACTAGAAACACAAGAGCTTAGAGCATCTCTTACATAGTAAAATAACCTTTTTCGTGTTTTCGGGCGAAAAAAATGCCCCGATTAAATCTCACAAATCAGGGTGAATCGCTAATATTTCTAGTGTGAACAGAAAAACGAAGAGCCCGTACCCATGTTCCTAGTATTGGAGTGGATTTTTCAAGTGAATTGAAAAACCACACGACCGTTGACGAAATGTCAGCCCAACCATCACCAGACGTACGTCGGACTCGCCAGAACTTTCAGGGTGAGGAGAACTCAGCCGAGACCATGGTGTCGATAGAGGGCGCGGTTGTCTGGCGGAGGTGACGGTGACTGGGCTGGTGGCTTTGAACGGCGGCCCAATTCGCCGCAGACTTCTCCCAGGGGCACAACAACAGATGTGGGCGGCTCCCGGCCGGGGACAACTCTCGGGCCGGGCGGCGACGGAGGGCGGGCAGGCGGCTAGGTTTGTTGTCGATGCGGTGGACATGAAGAAGAAGACCAAAGAAGAAAAGGAGGAAAGGAGAGAAAAAAGAAAGAAAAAATTACTGACAAGTACGTAACATTTAGTGGTAGATTTAAGCGATCTGCTAGAGATGCTCTCCACATAGCACCAGGCATGAAATGAAATCAGAATTGACGTGACAGCGCCGCGAGCACAGAACGCATGTTCCAACCCCCGGCAGTCGCAGAAACGAAAAGGGCACCTGAAGTGAAAACCACGAACCACGGCCAGAAATACTCCTTAGCAACCACCCAAGCGCCGATCCAGCAGTCAGCAGAGCACAACATAGCACGCCTAGGCCGCGGCAGCGCTGGAGGCTGGACTCGAGCGAGCGGAAAGCATAATCGCACAGGCGCACAGCACACCTCCTCCGGCCGCGCCTACCCGACGGCACGCCACTTGCCCACTCACCCCCCTCGTGCCGCTGCGCTCCCACCGTCCCTTTCGCCCCGCACCCTGTCGGAGACCGACGCTCCCCTCCCCTCCTCCTCTTCCTCGTCAGCCTCCTCGGCCGTCGCCCTCTTCCGTGCGGAGGCGGCAACCTGTGGTGACGCGCGCTCTCCCCCGAAGTCGGCGCACCTGCTCCCACTGGGAAAAGTAGCCGTTGCGGCGTCGCATTTATAGCCAGCGGCGTCATGAGCCCCCCCGCGCCTCGGCGGTGAGGACGCGACGCGGGTACGTGGAGATGCCGCTCGTCAGGTTCGAGGTGCGGAATGAGGTCGGGCTCGGCGACCCCGGCCTCTACGGCGGCGGCGGCGGCGCCGGAGCTGCGAAGAGAGGCGTCGGCGTCGGCGGCGGCGGCGGCGCCGGAGCTGCGAAGAGAGGCGTCGGCGGCGGCGGCGGCGGGGCAGAGGCGGACCCCAAGGCGCTGCTCGAGGGCGTCGCCGTCGCGGGCCTCGTCGGGATCCTGCGCCAGCTCGGAGATCTCGCGGAGTAAGCCCTTTATCTCCGTTGCTGCCTCGCGGTCCGATTTTTCTGTCCTCTTATTTGCGCGCGTCTCGATTCGGCAAGCGCGTGTGTGGTTCCGGTTCCAGGGTGGGATCTGGCGCGCTCGGTGATTTTGGCGGGCAGCTGCGGCTGGGGAACTGTTTGGGCGCTGGTTCATCAAGTTGAGGTGTTTGTGCTTGAGATTGAGGGTGGTTGGAAGGAAGCGGGATCTGGCGTTGAGGTGGTTGTATTGGATCACACCCGATTGAGTGCCAGGTTCTACGAATCATGGCAGGGTTCCCGCGTGCTGGTTATCGCCAAAGTGCACCCTTCCTGTTCCTGGCAGGAATGGGATATCTCGTTTTAGTTAGCGGTAGGATTGAATCGGGTGGTGCCAAGTTGTGCGTTATGATTTAGGTTGTTTTTGTCTGCATTTCCTAGGTGCTGGGAGGCATGCTTTGCTGAGTTAGTAGGAGCTGTTGATGTATTCTAGGCTTCTAGATATCCCATTTTTGGGCAAGATCATGTTAGCATGAGTTTATGTTGCGGAAAAAAATTCCTTTCTGTTCTCTATGATATAGCTGGTGCTTATGAAAAGTTTCCGTTTTAGATGGCTTGGTGGGTGCACTCACAGATATATGTTGCTGAATGCTCGGGCTACATGAGTCTTTGCTAATTCTGGTGCCAAGTGTTTCTATGGCTGCTGACAATTTCTACTGTTTGTTGATCGAAAACTGTAACCATTCTTAGGAATTTATGTTTGGTTATTAATGATTTTATCGTTTTATTGCTTGTCATTGAATTGCCTGTTTTCCCCCCTATTTTTTTACCGCCGTATTGTTTCATGACAATGTTAGGTAGAATCGACTTGCTACCTTTCACTTGGCTTCAGGAATGTTTTAACTCCTGTAATTTTCATCTTAAATCGTTAACATTTAGTTTACTATGCCTGAGACATACTTTGCTCATACCAGATTTGCGGCGGATGTTTTCCACGACCTTCATGAGCAAGTTATAACCACATCTGCCCGGGGACGTAAGGTGCTGACCCGAGTACAGAACATTGAAGCAGCACTTCCATCTCTTGAAAAAGCTGTGAAGAATCAGAAGAGCCATATACATTTTGCTTATGTACCAGGTAGTTACTTCGTTAATGCATCACTAGTAGAAAAACAGAAGCCTAAGATTTCCTGTGCACATTTTAGTCGTCAACAGTCATTTTTCCCATTTAGTTGACATGAATCTGTCCAGCACTAATTCATCAGAATGGATTGATACTAATTGAGGTTGGCTGCTGTTCATGTACATCGGACTGATGTGATTATTACCAATGGCAACCTGAAATTAGGTAAAACTTACATAAAAAATCCGAACTGATTGAGATTGGTGTCACTAAATCAGCACAAACCTTTTTGGTAATAAGTTGAACTGCCCATAATGTCAGAGCAGCCCTGGTTGGTGGTAATGAATAATGAACCTAGCTTTTCCTTCACCATTACTAAATCCACATGGTACAAAACAGTTCATTTCTAATTCAGTCTCATATTGGACATTTCTTGACCATAACGAACAATTGGGTTTAAGATCATTGTGCAGCTTTACTTATTTTGCTAACTAAATGCAGGCTCTGAGTGGCACACTCAACTTCAAAATGAGAAAAATCACCTGCTATCCAATGATCTGCCTCGCTTTATGATGGATTCGTATGAAGAATGTCGAGACCCACCACGTCTTTACCTTCTCGACAAGTAAGGGTGACTGTTTTCCTTATTCAAGCATCTTTTGGTATCTAACTTGTTTTGTTTTCAGATTTGATAATTCTGGTGCTGGGGCATGTTTGAGAAGATATTCTGATCCATCGTACTTCAAGAAATCATGGGATGTGATGAGAGCAGACAAGACTGCAAATCTCCAAAAAGAAAGATCTCAGAAATTCAAGGTTCTGTTAGTTATTTTTCTGCTTAGCTATATTAGTCAAAACACAGGCACAACTAACGAAAACCAATCTACCTGTGGTCTACTCTGTGAGCAAACATGTCAACACGACCAATATTGTGTAGTAATCTAAAATAAATTATTACAAACCGCTGTTATTTAATCCACATCAGGTTCAGTTAGAAGTCTGAATATTATTGCTGTGAACTATTATGTATTAGTAGTAGTTTTCTTTTGAGAGACATCGAAAAGTGACTATAGTGTCACTAAGTTATATCGTTATGCTAAATTTTCTGGTAGTAGCAAGGACTACCCGTTTCTGTAAAATTCCGCGAAATTTTTGATTCATACTGGTTTAAAATATCTTCTGGGACGCCTTTCCTGTGGTCCTTTTAGTTCCATAGAAGTTAAGCCTATTGGAATATCTTTAATAATTGCTAAATGCATTTCTGAGCTACCATGCTTCATAGCTTCTGTTATTGAACGGTTGTGGCTTGTTGGTGTTAGTCTTTAATAATTGCTAAATTGGGATTTTTTTTCTTGCTTGGTAACTCTATGCTGATAGACTTGCTTGAATTTGGACAGAGAAAAGGATCACGCCTGAAAGAACCATATACTGGACAAGCCACATCTAGGCATAGGAACGGTGAATTGCAGCGAGCACTCACTGCTGTTCAACTTAGCAGCAGGTTTTACACACAAATCACAAACCCGAAGAATTGCGATATATTTCATCCTCTATGACTTCGTTTTTCTTGTGTATTAGAAAATATATCTAGAATTTCACTCGTACTATTCTTTTTGCCAGCAGGCAGTGTACATCTCCCAGCACAGATGGCCGGAGCTTTTCAGAGCATAGATCTACATCTGATGCCAGATCAAACCCTGACAATATAAGCAGATCTTCTTCGTTTAGTTCGAAGGCACGACTGAGTTTTGCAGAACAAGCTTCCGAAACAAAGCCTTCTGTAGTTTCTCATGATAACGGTCACGACAAGCTGTCAAACATTGATTTGCACAAGCTTACTGATGCACCTTCCTCCATCCTGCTTAGCGGGACCAGGGCAGATGATCTGGGTGATGATCCGAAGCAAGGTTCCCTGTCAGATGAGATGGTTGCTAGGTCACCTTCTGTTGAATGGCATGAAAAGACTGCAATTGTCATGACTAAAAGTTCTGTCTACTGTGATGATGTTGTGATGGATAGGGCTGAAAATCCAGAAACTAAGCATATTAAGCCTGTGCAACGAGAAGTTGATCATAGGGAGATGGAAACTTTGGAGCAGCAAGGGGCCTTACTTCAGAAGGCAAAACTGTTATTACTGTCGTCAGGCTTGAACCACCATGATGAAGTCCCCAGTGAAGCAGACAACTACATGGACGCACTTAATACACTTGAATCTGAGACAGAGACTGAAGTTGAATATCAAACTAAAAAACGAGGGAAGCCAGTACAATCTTCCAATGCTCATGCACATCAAATGGAGCCAGTAGATAATATTGCTTCACGACTTCCTGTTTCGTCTCCTGCTGAATTTCCTGATACATGTCGAGATTCCAGAGTGTCACATATGTTTCAGAGAACTGCTGATTTTCCCAGTTTGTCAAGTGCAGATGCTCCGGATATTTCACAGCATGCATTGTCAGGTTATACAGATATACATCCTAATGAATGGTCATCTGTTGCCACTATCGCTGAGAATAATGCAGAAGTTTCTGTTGGAGGTCCTCATCCTCCTGAGATTTCAGAACCGGTGCCGCAAACATATACAGCTACACCAGCCAATCCAAGGTCCCCCTATGCCAATGAAATTCCTGAGAGTAAGGCAGAAGTTGTCCCCAGAGATTCTCCTGAGATATCAAAACCAGGACTGTCAACCTATGCAGTTACTACTCCCAATAAAGCATCTGTTGTCAATAAAATCCCCGAGAGTAATGCAGAAGATGCATTGGAAGATAGTTCCGATGAAGGCACTAGTTGTCTTGTACTCCAACCTACGATTTCTTTCGTTCCGACTAGTGAGGCATCTGCTGCTAAAATCTCACCTGTTGATAGCACTGGTAACTCTTTTGTTATTTCAGAAAGGAGTCCTCAGGATTATCCTGGAGAGGATCATGAGAAATTTGGTGGTTTTGGGGTGGCTGAAGCGTCTAATTCACAGACCATGCCTCTGAACGAGTCACCAGAAAATGGATGTGCAACCCAACACCTTCCAACAAATGCTCCTACCAGTTCCGTTGAAGTATCTTCTGTTAAGCTCTGGACAAATGCTGGGCTCTTTGGACTTGAACCATCTAAACCTCCAGTATTTAGTGGCCAAGATGTTCCAAGGGAGGACACCCTATCTGGTTATGGCAGATCTCCTGGTTCTGAAAGCCAAAGCAACTCAAAGACTAATCAATCAGCCATAAGAACACCTGATACACTTTATAGTCAAACAGATCGGCCCTCAGAGTGTTCTGCATATTTCAAGCACAGTGAGCACAAAAATATGAATGGCAAGCAAACTTCAATAAGCGAGCTTCTAGAATCTGAAGATAATGCTGAAAATGGTTCTGAAACATACTCTGCCACTGACATGGCTGGAAGGAATAACTTGCATGTGGTGTCTGCGTCAAGCTTTTCAAGCATCGCACAAAGATTCCTTGCTAATACACTTCAAAAAAGAACTTCTCCCAAATATAGTGATCTTCCTATGTCATCTGGGAAAGTGAACACCGATGCAAATGGAAGCTATGAAACTACTGTAAATTCTACTCTAGCACCAAAGGAAACAGTATTCGAGGCATCTCAACTTGACAAGGAAACAAAAAATGGCATGGATGGACTGTCCAAATCGTCAATCTTCTCTAGTTGCCATTACTCTGAGAAATCATCTCCACCACTTGAGCATATGAAAATATCTTTTCACCCCATGAGTGCATTTGAAATGTCAAAATTGAACCTTGATTTCTCTGATGGCAATCTTCATGATAATGTTGAAGATATGATCTTACCGACATTTCAGTTACTTCCAGGGTCTTCTGTTCCACAGCCTGGTAGTGGTTCTGAATCAGAAGATGACACCTTTGGTAGATCATATAGTTATTCTTCATATGATGATCTAAGTCCACGTTTATATTCAAACTCGGAGTTGTGGGATCAAGAAGATGGAATTGGATTGGAGGATCATGAGCTGTATAATGATTCAAATCAGATAGGATCCTCCACAACACCTATCTCTAGCTATATGGGATTCGAGCAGATGAACATATCTGGTGAGAAGTCCACTATTTCACTTTCAGATATTGGAGATCATAGTGGACTTGGCACGTTAGAATCCCATCCTGCTGGAGAACTTCCTAACTTTGACACTTTGATGTCCACAAATAATCATCAAAATGGAGATGCCCTCATTCCAAATAATCCAGTCAATTTATCACCGGATCAAGATCAGATGCCACCGCCACCTCCTCTTCCCCCAATGCAGTGGAGGACGATGAGACAAACAACTTCTCTAGAAGAAGAAAGAGGCTCTACAGCTAAAGACATGCTTAAGAATGCCTCGAGTCTACCACCTGTACACACTCCTGTGCAGGAAGAACATCTTCCGCCCAGTGCACCACCAGATCCACAAGGAAATGATAAGGAAGTGGTAAGGCTGACCCTTGTTCAAATATCTTGGTATCAGTTATCCTTGTGATCTCTTTGCTGATGAAATTATATGAACTACGTGCATGCAGAGCAATCAGAAAGTCCCTGCGGTAAAAGAAATTAGTCATCTTTCTAATATATTCGAGATCAAATCAAGCCTGCTTCAGCAAATCAGGGATAAGGTTTGTTTGCTCTTTATTTTTATTTTTAAGAAAATGCTCAGTTATTATTATGTCTTAGTCTTGCTACTTCTACCAATGTGGCAAAATTAGTTTACATGGAAGGAGTGGAAAGTGGAGAACCCACATCTTCCCCAACGTAGAAATTCAAAATAGGTCTTTGGATAAATTATTTGATAATTTTATCAATATAACTGAAGAGTTGGCTAAATATGTTAAAAGTGGAATGCTCATGAGTGCTATAGGACCCAATAGGATCAAATTATGAATCCGGCACTGCCGAGAATGAAAGCTGATGTTCTATGGTTAAAAGTCGTTATGCACAGAAATACAGATTTTTTTTGGTAGCCTATACTGTAGATATTTTCCTTACTTGAGCATTTCAGACATAAGCCCATAACACACTTTTTGCACCATCGGTACAAATCTCCTATATTGCTAATGGGTAATGGCAGAGTTTGGATCATCTGCTACTGATTACGGGTATAAAATGTTGTCTGATCCATAGTGCTGTTGAGTTCATCATGGTTGACTTTTGAACACTTGGTACTCTCAGTATAGTAAAAAAAATTCTAGCCTTTTCTTTTGCCAACTAACAAGTAATATTTCTAGTAACGATCTGTTGATTCTTGAACTTGAAAGATCTTCACCTAGTCTGTAGCATTTTATTGTGGGATGTGTGTTACTGATGTTTCTTCCCACTTTACCTAACAACTATTGCAGCCAGATCTGCAGAAGCTGAATGGGCATCAAAAGTCAAAGGCAGTAGTCAGTGGTGTTAACAGTTTGGATGAAAGGGAGGAGTTGCTTCAGCAAATCAGGAGCAAGGTATGTCAAATATACAAACTGATGTATTTGCATACTACAACCCTTTAGGCCCTTGTTAGGGGATTTGTTGATTCTCTACGCTCCAGCACAGAGCACTAAAGTACCTCACTAGTCTGTTAATATGTTTATACAAATGCAGACATTCAACTTAAGACGAGCAAATGAACCTAAGACAAGCACCTCATCCCAGTCCACCGCCAATTCCAACGTTGTAGCAATTTTGGAGAAGGCGAATGCGATCCGACAGGTATGTATTGTCTTAATTTGTCCTCGTGTTAGATTTTGGGCTACTATTTGTGCCCCCCCTGATTACTTGCATGTCATCAGGCTGTGACCAGTGACGAGGGAGGTGATGATGATAACTGGAGTGATGTATGAACACTCTTACTGGGAATGCATATGACAAACCTTATCTGTATATGCAAGTAGTACAAGATGAAGGGCGAAAATGTGAATAACACCTTTTTCTTCATTGTAATTAGATTTTGCAGGTCTGTTTTTCTTGACCTTTGTTAGTTTGTGGTAGTGTATCTTAGGTTCCTGTGATTGTGGGAATGTTAAATCATATTCACATCATGTAAATCTATCTAATTATTTATTAATGGTAGTGAGGTCAACTGGTAAAATAAGTATGTTAAGCCATTTTTCCTAGCATTGTACTAAAAATTGTCTCTCTGCAATGTCAATAAGATGGGGGTTGGCAAAGGCAATCATTCTTGAGCAAGAAGTCTCATTTGCACCACGCGGTTAACTCCCTTCATACTTTGTATTTCAGTAGCAAGAATCGAAATCAGAATATGCTATTGATTTTCTTCATCTTGTTCCTGTGTTTTCTGCGGGCGGTCGTTCCAGCTTTCTTTAGTGAATACTCCATGCAAGAGTTAGTACCATCTTTTATGTCTTACTATGCTCTGATGCTGGTGGATCTCGTTTTCAGATTAAGCTAATATTTTCTTATAGCAAAATTCTGTTGTTTATGTAAGAAAGGGTGTTCAACTGAATGCCCATCCCTATTAGGTGTCATTTCATGTCACAAATTTTAGTCCATATGCAAAGAAGGTCCGCAATGCACTTATTTTGGGGGTTGAGAGATGGTTATCGATATTTCCTGGTCCTCAGTTCGTGTGGCCTGTGCAGAACTGGAGATGGTCATTCCGACCTGATTTTGCATATCTGTGCAAATATCATTTGAAGCAGCACATGGTCATGATTCCTGTAGAATATTCCAAAATCTGGATACTGACTACTGAGATGCCATTTGTAGTGAATTTCTGATGGATATTGTCTTCCTCCCATTTGGTTGTTTCTAGTTTTTATCACAATGGTCACGGAGGAAGAATTTAGCAGCTTCCCCCATGTCTCTGTCGGTACAGTGCACAACATTCCCATCAGAAACCAGTGTGCAGCTCTTCAGTCATCTAAGCGTCAGTTCCCCAGAAGGAACAAAAACGAGGAGCCATCTTTGGGGCAAAGATTTCAGCGGCCGACTTCGCATAATCCTGACGGAGATGGAGCCGAAATGAGGAACACGGGGCACAGCCGTGGACGAGTTAGCAGCGACGGGAGTAGTAGTACGGCCCGTGACACCGGCGAAACGTCCAGCAAAAGATCGTATGGCACGCGTGGGTTTAGCCACAGTGGAGATGCTGTTAGCAGCCACCCAAATCCTCTTCCGCTCCCCCCACCCCGCTTAAAACCCAGCGAAGAAAAATGGCGTGGGCGTCTCACAGTCTCGCCGTACTCCCGCCCGCCATGTCCTGCTAGCTGATACGTGGAATCTGTACGCGATGATATCCCTCCACTCCGCGCCGTTCACGCTCTTGATAAAGCTCGACCCCGGCCGATGGCGTCGCCGGCTCGCGCTGCCGCAGTACGCCGCCGTCCTCCGACGGCCGTCCGGGACGAGGAGCGTCCGCGTGGCGGCGGTGGCCGAGTCCGTCGGCGCCGAGCTCCGCCGGCTCGCGCGGGACAGAGTGTCCGGCAACGACGACGATGACCGGCTGCTGAATTACGAGACCCTCCTCGTCGACCGTTTCCTCGACATCCTGCAGGACCTGCACGGCAGCAACTTCAGACGAGTGGTACGCGCACGCCGACAAAGCAGCAGATAGATAATTCTCATTCCGTATGATAAGTGGTCAAGAAATCATCAGTGGTGTTTGTTTGTGTAGGTTGAGGGATGCCTGAGGGTGTCCGGGGAGTACCAGCGGGACGCGGGCGACCAGGAGGAGCGGCTGCGGCAGCTGGGGGCGCTCTTCACGAGCCTCGACGTCGGCGACGCCATCACGCTGTCCAGCTCATTCTCGCACATGCTCAACCTGGCCAACCTCGCCGAGGAGATCCAGATGGTGTACCAGAAGAAGATGGAGGCGAGCCGGCGCGGCGGGTTCGCCGACGAGGGCTCCGCGCCCACCGAGTCCGACATCGACGAGACCATCCAGCGGCTGGTGCACGGGCTCGGCAAGACGCCCCGGGAGGTCTTCGACGCGCTCCGGAGCCAGACCATCGACCTCGTCTTCACTGCACACCCTACACAGTCCGTCAGGCGGTCGCTCCTCGAGAAGCACGCGAGGTAAATTTGATCAACCAACAGTAGTACAGTACTTCCTACTATGTTGATTCATTGTACTAGCGTTTATTACGCGTAAATGCGTGTTCAGTGAGCAATATACTTCACTAAGTGACTGATGCTTCACTACTGACGTGTCTGTTGTTCATGGTGTGGTTTCAGTATCAGGACGTGCCTGACGCAGCTCTGCGTCGAGGGCATCTGCGAGAACGAGAAGCAGGAGATCGACGAGGCTCTTCAGAGAGAGGTTCGTTTGATATGCCACTGCGTCGTATCATCGTGTCGTGTCTTGTAACTTGTCGGTAGGACGGAGATTAACTGGGCCAGAACTTGTCTGAATTTGTGTTCCTGCAGATTCTTGCGGCGTTCAGGACGGACGAGATCCGGCGGACGCCGCCGACGCCGCAGGACGAGATGCGGGCAGGGATGAGCTACTTCCACGATACCATCTGGAACGGCGTGCCCAAATTCCTCCGGCGCGTCGACACGGCGCTCAAGAACATCGGCATCGACGAGCGCCTCCCCTACGACGTGCCACTCATCCAGTTCTCCTCATGGATGGGCGGTGACCGGGACGGAAACCCCAGGGTGACCCCCGAGGTCACCAGGGACGTGTGCCTGCTCGCCAGGATGATGGCCGCCAACATGTACTTCTCCAAGATGGGTAGTCTCATGTTTGAGGTGCCACACTGAATCTATGATACTCACTCACTCACTCACACGAGAGCATTTGCCCAAGTCGATGTCAATTCCGTGCTGGTTTCAGTTTCTGACGGCGCCGTGCATTTGTTTGCTTGAAGCTTTCTATGTGGCGCTGCAACGACGAGCTCCGGGCTCGCGCGGACGAGCTGCACCAGTCATCGTCCCGGAAGTACGCCAAGTACTACATCGGTATGTTCGATTCGGTTGTGCTCTGAACCTGCAGACATTCTTCCTCTTAAGCTCGTGCTTGAATCAGCAAACATTTTTCTATAATGCAAAGGCACAGCACCTGCCAGTTCCGTCAAAAAAAAAAAAAAAATCAGCAAACATTTCATATGCTGGTATATCGATTTGTTGCAGAGTTTTGGAAGCAGATCTCTCCGCGGGAGCCTTACCGCATTATTCTTGGCGATGTGAGGGACAAGCTGTACAACACTTGCGAGCGTGCTCGAGAGATCTTGTCTCATGGAGTTTCGAGCATCCCTGAAGACCAGACTTACACAAGTGTCGAGGAGGTTGCTATTTTTTTCAAGTTCAACCGATCTGAGCTGAAAAACTAACCGGAATGAAGTACTAGTAGTACATTTAATGGTGTCTTATCTATCTCCACCTTTAATTTTGTTGCAGTTCTTGGAGCCCCTTGAGCTTTGCTATCGATCACTATGCGACTGCGGCGACAAGCTGATCGCCGACGGCAGCCTGCTGGACTTCATGCGTCAGATCTCCACCTTCGGCCTCTGCCTCCTCAAGCTGGACATCCGGCAGGAATCGGACCGCCACACCGAGGTCATGGACGCCATCACCACCCACCTCGGCATCGGGTCCTACCGGGACTGGCCCGAGGAGCGGCGTCAGGAGTGGCTTGTCTCTGAGCTCCGCGGCAAGCGCCCGCTCTTTGGCCCCGACCTGCCCCAGTCCGAGGAGGTCGCCGACGTGCTTGGCACGTTCCGGGTCATCGCGGAGCTCCCCGGGGACAGCTTTGGGGCTTACGTCATCTCCATGGCTACCGCGCCGTCCGACGTGCTCGCCGTCGAGCTGCTGCAGCGGGAGTGTGGCGTCAAGAAGCCCATGAGAGTGGTACCGCTGTTCGAGAAGCTGGCCGACCTCCAGCAGGCGCGTGCCACCATGGAGCTCCTGTTCTCCGTCGACTGGTACAAGGAGAGGATCAACGGCAAGCAGGAGATCATGATTGGGTACTCGGACTCCGGCAAGGACGCCGGGCGGCTGTCGGCGGCGTGGTATCTGTACAAGGCCCAGGAGGAGATCGTGGACGTCGCGGAGCGGCACGGCGTGAAGCTGACCATCTTCCACGGCCGGGGCGGCACCGTGGGGCGCGGCGGCGGGCCGAGCCACCTCGCCATCCTGTCCCAGCCGCCCAACACCGTCAACGGCTCGCTCCGCGTGACCGTCCAGGGGGAGGTGATCGAGAAGTCGTTCGGCGAGGAGAACCTCTGCTTCCGCACACTGCAGAGGTTCACGGCGGCAACACTAGAGCACGGCATGAACCCGCCGGTGTCACCGAAGCCCGAGTGGCGCACGCTGCTGGACGACATGGCCACCGTGGCCACCGAGGAGTACCGGTCCATCGTGTTCCAGGAGCCGCGCTTCGTGGAGTACTTCCGGTGCGCGACGCCGGAGACGGAGTACGGGCGGATGAACATCGGCAGCCGGCCGTCGAAGCGGAAGACCGGGGGCGGCATCGAGTCGCTCCGTGCCATCCCGTGGATCTTCGCGTGGACGCAGACGCGGTTCCACCTCCCCGTGTGGCTGGGCTTCGGCGCGGCGTTCCGGCACGCCATGGAGCAGCCCAGTGGCCTGGCCACGCTCCGGGAGATGTACGAGGAGTGGCCGTTCTTCCGCGTCACCATCGACCTCCTGGAGATGGTCTTCGCCAAGGGCGACCCCGGCATCGCCGCGCTCTACGACAAGCTCCTGGTGCCCGAAGACCTGTGGCCCTTTGGCGAGCAGCTCAGAGCCAACTACGCCGAGACGCAGAGCCTTCTCCTACAGGTAAGCTCCAGAATGCCGATCGGCATGATGACGATTTACAATGCAGATGAGATCATGTGAGCTCACCATGGATGTGGCGTTTCTTGAATTTTTTGGTGTAGGTTGCTGGGCACGAAGACCTGCTGGAGAGCGACCCGTACCTGAGGCAGCGGCTGATGCTGCGGGACTCGTACATCACGGCGCTGAACGTGTGCCAGGCCTACACGCTGAAGAGGATCAGGGACGGCGAGTTCAGGCCGGCGACGCGGCCGCCGTTGTCCAAGGAGCTGATCGAAGAGACGGCGGAGAGCCTGGTGGAGCTCAACCCCAGCAGCGAGTACGACCCGGGGCTGGAGGACACGCTCATCCTCACCATGAAGGGAATCGCCGCCGGCATGCAGAACACGGGGTGATTCTTGATTTTTTTTTTTTTTGGTGCACATGACTCCCTCAATTAATTTGCGAGGCTTTGTTGTAGAAGATCGGTAAGAAGGGGAAATGTGTATTGTTTCTTAAGATCGTTAGCAATCCTGACGCATTTGTCTCTCGATCAGTCTTTCACGAGTAGTGTCGCGAGAGATATAAACCCGGCCTGCAGAGACATCTAGACATTTGACTCCCTTATATCGAGGACTGTAACCAAGAAAAACACATTGTTTAGAGTGGAAAGAGAGCTTGCGTTTATTGTATGGACAAAGGTTAGGCCAGCATGCACACCCAAAAGTGCGTAACGCATCATAGTTTGGTTTGACGTTGAGAAGACGTTCAGTGGGAGACTCAAAATTGAGAACTTTAGTGGGAAGAAGATTGATGAGGAAAGTGGCAGTGAGGAATGTTTCATCCCAGAATTTGAGTGGCCTAGACGCATTAGCAAGTAAGGCTAGACCAACTTAAACAATGTGACGATGTTTGCGTTCAGCAGAACCATTTTGTTGATGGGCATGGGGACATGAGACGTGATGTGTGATGCCAATTTTTTGAAAGAAGCCATTTAGCTTCTCATATTCACCTCCCCAATCAGTTTGCATAGTAACAATTTTTCTAGCAAATTTGCGCTCAACATATTGTTGAAAATTGAGAAAAACTTGATACACATCAGAGCGTTTTTTGATTAAATAGATCCAAGTAAATTTACTAAAATCATCAATAAAGGTTACATAGTACTCATGTTTACCAACAGAAATAGATGCTGGACCCCAAATGTCGTGGTGGCATCAACGACATATCCATCAAAGATGGAAAAGAAGTGTGGGACAAGGCAACGATGGCGCTCGCGCGGGATTGGGTAACAAGCACGCAAACACACGCGATGTACCTAGGTTCAGGGCCCTCGTGATGAGGTAACACCCCTACGTCCTGCTCTTCTGGATTCTTATTACTTAGATCATGAAATCGGGCTACAAGTCATGCTCCTGGAGCTGTTTCGTGGTGCAGCCGGCTTGAACTACTGGCCGGCTGGAGGTGGAAGATGACGATGATCGTGAACGTGGTGGAGTCTCAGTTTGTGTCGTGTCTGTCCTCCCTCGCAGGGGATCCTGGCCTGCTTTATATAGGCAGCAGGCTAGGGTTTTGGGTTACAGGGAAGTTACAAGTTTATCCCTATGACATCACTACAGTACAAGGCCGGCTTGGGCTGGTTCATCATTGTGCTGTAGGCGTAACGCCCGACAGGGGGCACTGTTCACCAATGGCGGTTGTGTGAAGCTGGCCCGCCAGTACGGATCGGTCGGCGGGTAGGTCCGACTGCTCCAAGCCGGGCGGTCGAAGATGCCTTCAAACCGGATCATCGGGTCCGCCTTGAACCGGCCGGCTTGAGTCCTTTAGTGAATTTGGCCTCTTTGGGGTATCTGGGGTTCATCTCCCCAACACTAGCCCCCGAGCGTGTGGAGGCTTGCCTGCTCGCTGGGAAGGCTTCACGGGCTTCTTTTTACATCGTTGGACTTGAGGACTTCCGGCATGAAGTCGCCGGCTCGAGCGGCGTTGGCTGAAGGCGGCTTGTCCAGCTTGGTGCAGCCGGTCGTTGGAGACCTTGATGTCTTGGAGGTGCGGGTCGTGGCTTACGTCAGCCACGTCCCGCAGTCTTGTCGGGCTGGCGGTTCTCTGCCCGAGGCCCGGGGTGCGTCGCCTCGGCTTCGTCGGGCAGGATCTTCTGTGGCAACTGCTTGCTTGCGGGATCCTTTGCGGGAGGTGTGGCGCGTCTGCGCTCCACGTGGCATGATGATCGGAGGCGGTTTCATCGGCCTTTGCTTTAAAAGAGGAAAGAGGAGGGAACGGCCGGGGATACCGTTCCCCATTCCCGCTTCATCTCCCCCGCTGCTCTTCGTGCTCCTCGGTGCTCGTTGATCTTCTCCCGCATTCTCGTTGTCCTTGTCCCTGTCTCCTCTTCGACGGGAAACATGTCGTCCATGGCGAGCTCTGGCGCGTGGATGGGGTCCGGCGTGGATGACCAAGACATTCGGAGGCTCCGCCGGGGTCGATTCCTAGGGAGGACGGACGACGTGGGAGCCCGTGCTCCCGACCCGGAGGAGATTTCGCCGAAACCCAAGACGGGTGAGTTTGTTGTTTTCTCGGCGCATTTGGAGCGGAGATTGGGGCTTCCGGCGAGCCCCTTCTTCTCAGAGTTTTTGCGCTTCTACGGACTGCAGCCCCACCATTTGGGAGCCAACTGCATCACACAGCCCCACCATTTGGGGCATCTGGCCCTGTATGGAGGTGTTCGGCATGTTCTTCTATTTGCGGGCTCAGACGACCGCCGGGCAGCAGCGGGATTGCGGCAGTGTCTCCATCTACACGAAGAGCACGCCACTGCCCAAGATCCACTTGCCCGATTCCATCAAGAAGTGGCAGAGCTCCTACTTCTATGTCCGGAATCTCTCCGGCGTTGATCAGATTGGCCTTCCGGCCTTCTCCGGTTCGCTGCCGGCGCACAAGTCTTGGAGCCGGAAGCCTTTGGTTGACGAGGCCCTGGAAGCAGTCTTGTTGGGCCGGCTGAAGGAGTTGGTGGACGCCGGCTTGACGTCCAGGGATCTGACCCTGGCATGGCTGTCAAGGCGGATATTTCCGCTGCAGGCTCGGTCGCACAAGATGTGCTTCTACTCTGGTCCCCGGGATCCCACCCGGGTCAGCATGGAGGTGTCGAAGCCGGACAGCCTGCGCAAGTGGGCTGCCCGCATCATCACCGATAGAATTGGGCAGAGCTGGAAGTTTGGGTTTCCGCCGTTCACTCGCTCGGAACGAGCCCCTGAGGTTAGTCATCGCTTCTTTGTCCGTCTTCAACTTTTTGTCCGTCTGCCGCCTGACCTAGTTGGCTTGTCGTGCAGCTTTGCGAGCTTCAGAGGGCTGAAGATTTCGAGGTCGTATTTGAGCATGACGTATGCGGTCCTTTTTCTATGGACCTGGCGGCCATCCTGGAGGCGGAAAACTCCGACAAGCAGGCGGAGGACGAGACGGATGCCGCCACCAAGGAGGAAGTGGACGACGGCGCCCGCGCCGTCCCAGACGTGAGGAGGCCCGCGGACAAGCATGGTGACACCACCGAATTGTCCGACGGGGGTGCCGATGCTGGCAAAGGCGGGAGAGGTGACAACGACGACGCTCGTGCCACGATGAGTCCTGTCCCCTCGGCCGGCTCCGACTCCGATTTGGCAGCCTATAGGGACGAAGACCTCGAGCGCGACGCTCCGGCTCCGGTTTCGTCGTCCCGCGGTAAGTCTCCTGGGCTCAATGTCGCCGAGCAAATTGGCGGTGGCGCACGCGTGGTAGTGGACCTCTCCAGTGGTTCCGAGCCGGACTCAGAGGGTTCTTCTTCCGTGCCAGCCTCCAAGCCGGCACCATCCTCCCGTAGGGCCAAAGAGTTGGAGGCGGAGGCGCGGAAGGCTCAGGCGGTGCCCTCCAAGCAGGTTTTGAAGGAGAGGCGGTCGAAGTCGGCCACCGATGTTGATGCGGGCCCCGCGTCCCATAAGCGGGGAGGCTCATTCATGAAGCGGGGCGTGCTGCCCACCAAGAAGCTGTCCTCTACGCCGTCCCGGCCCACTACGGCCGGTTGGCGCCCTCCGGGAGATTGGCGGCGGAGAAGAAAGTTGATGCTATTGTGGAGGAGGCCAGAACCAAGATCGCTGCAAAGCAGAAGGAGGAGGAGGAAGCGGGAAGGCTGGAAGCCCTTGCTAGTGGGACCAGCGCCCAGGTGGTAAATCCCACTCTTTTAGTTGATCCTGATTATGACTTGAGTGTTGAGGATATGGAAAAGGCTATTTATGCGTATCTGGCGCAGGCAGATTTGGCCCGGGAGGCGATGGATGCCCATATGACCGTGGAGCAGCTGGTTGCTGCTAAGGAGGCCGAAGGGAGGGCGAAGGCGGAATTGGCTGCCGAGGAGGCCGCGAAGGCCAAGTCTGAGCACGCGGTGGAGCCGTCCGCCCTGGTACAGCCGTCCGACACCCCTGTCGCCCCCATGAAGGCGGCGGAGGCGCCCGCTGGTGGCGTGAAACGGCCATCCAGCAGTGCGTCTGCCCCATCGTCGAAGCGCATACGGAGGAGGAAGCCGGAGGTCCTGGGCACGCGCGACGGGTGAGTACTGGCGTTGGGGTATTTCACCTTGACGATCAATGTTCTTTGTCGTGATCCCTTTGTCATCGTGTAGGGAGCCGCTTGTAATCGGCGAGAGGAGGACGGCTGCCGTCGCCAGCTTCGGCTCGGAGCCCGCGAAGGAGATCCCCACGGTGCCCGCGGCCGACCTGTCCTCGAAATCCGCGACGGTGGCGGCGGAGGTGGCAAAGGATGCCGTGGCATCGTCAGAGGCGTCTCCCCTCGTGGTTGATCTTGAGTCTCGGGTCGCCGGTGCTAGCGACGCCGTAATGGTGGACGCCCTTGAGGTGGCTCCCTGGTCGGGAACTGGGGTGAAGGAGGCTCCTTCCCCCTTCCTTCTTCGGTTGTGGAAGAGACAGCCAAGGACACCTCCATGGCGGTGGTGATGAGCTCGCTCCCTGGCCCTCGCCAGGCGACTCTGGAATGCACTCCCCTCTATTCTGGCCCTTCACCGGATAGGTTGGACGCGTCGGGGCATTTCCCCCTGGCGGTGCTGATGGAGAAGAGGGCGAAGGATCAGCTGGCTGACGCCAACTTGCTTCTCTCGTCGATGGAGTATGCTCTTGGCAATGATGCCAAAGAAATCGCGGTGCTTAAGCGGGAACTCAACGCTGCCAAGGGTACAATCTTGTTCTTCTGCCGGCTTTGGCCTTGGTGTTTTCGTTCTTTCTCCGGTCTCCTGGCTTGTTGCTGACTCTGTTTCGTTAGGTGATCCCGCTTCTCTTGCCGGCTTGAAGAAACAGCTATCCGTTTCTGTCCCTCTGTCCGTGCTCAACGAGTGCACTCTCAGTGGTCGATCTCCAGTCGGCGGCGGAGGTCTCCGAGGAGCACCGCCTTGAAATTGCTCGGCTGGTTGAAAAGGTAAAACGGCTGCAGGAAGCAGGGATGCAGAGGCAAAGCGAGGTCGAAACCCTTCGAATGAACGGGGAGGACCTGAGGCTCAAACTGAGGGAGGCCGTGAATGCGCATGACGAAATTACCAAGGCGGCCAGAGGACACGAGCTTGAGCACGAGCGGTTCATGAGTAGCCTCGTCTCTGAAGCGGAGTGCATCAACGAGATCATTCTTGGTAAAACAACCCCCTTTTTCTCCATCCTATCGGCGACCTTTCCTTTATGATCTTGCTGGCTTGACTTACAGGTTTCTATCCCGAGGCGGACGCTCAAGTCCAGAAGGCCGTTGCTTTCGCACATACGCTGCCTGAAACCTCTGGTGCTGCCGCTGGAGCGTTGCCGTCTGCCGCTTCCCATCTTCGGCAATTTTCTCGAGAATTCAAAATGCTGAGGGATGCAGCCGGTGGCGTGCTCGAGAACCTGTGGCCTGACACCCCTCTCCCAACAACTCTGAGCGAACTATCGAGCCGTCTCGACGGGGCTTCTGCTGGAATCGACGAACAGGTGGAGATGGCGGCCCGAGGCGGTAGCGATATGGCGCTGGCCCTGGTGAAATCTTGGTATCCTCAGGTGCAAGTGGGCATGCTGGCTGGAGGCTTTCGCACGGGCACATCGCTTGAAGGTCTTCGCCCAGAGATTCGCATGGCCTCGGAGCGGATCGCCAAGGCGGTGGACCTTACCCAGTTTGTGCCTGCCGAGCCATCCTCGGCGGCACGGCTGGCTGAAGACGCTGGAGCCGGCGACATTGCTGCCACCACCGATGCTGCTGCTCCTTGATTTACTTGCTTCCCTGGAATGTCGGGCGTATTTGTAGAACTTGTTATTCTGGGTTGATGACTGCCTTGATGTGCTACTTGTCGTAACATGAATCTGTTCCCTGTTGTTGGTTGCTATCTTTAGTATCATTTTCTTTGTGATTGTTGGGCCTTTGTGCTAGAGCTTGCGCTCGTCTTGGTGATGATATTCACCATATCTAGCCCCCGAATTTTGGGCCGGCTTGAGTATCAAGCCGGGTCGAAATTTTTTGTCTTTTGTTCGTATTGTGCTTCTTTTTCGTCGTCTTGATGACGTGCAGCCCCCGAGTCTCTGACTTGGGGTGAAATAGTTGATCGTCCGGGTGCGCGGAGCCGGCTTGGCGGCTGTGCAGCCCCCGGGTATTTTTCCGCCTTGATGGCGTGCAGCCCCCGAGTCCGTGACTCGGGGTGTAGTTGGTCGTCCGGGTGCGCGGAGCTGGCTTGCCGGCTGCGCATCCCGGGAATGATTCCTTTTGCCGGCTGATGGCGTGGCAGCCCCCGAGTCCGTGACTCGGGGTGCGTTTATTCGTCCGGGTCTGCGGAGCCGGCTTGGCGGCTGCGCAGCCCCCGGGGGTGTATTTTCTGCCGTCTGACGGCGTGGCAGCCCCCGAGTCTGTGACTCGGGGTGTGCTTATTCATTCGGGTCTGCGGAGCCGGCTTGGCGGCTGTGCAGCCCCCGGGGATGTATTTTCTGCCGGCTGACGGCGTGGCAGCCCTCGAGTCCATGACTCGGGGTGTGTTTATTCGTCCGGGCCTGCGGAGCCGGCTTGGCAGCTGCGCAGCCCCCAGGGATGTATTTTCTGCCGGCTGACGGCGTGGCAGCCCCCGAGTCCGTGACTCGGGGTGTGTTTGTTCGTCCGGGTCTGCGGAGCCGGCTTGCCGGCTGCGCAGCCCCCGGGAATATATTTTCTGCCGGCTGACGGCGTGGCAGCCCCCGAGTCCGTGACTCGGGGTGTGTTTATTCGTCCGGGTCTGCGGAGCCGGCTTGGCGGCTGCGCAACCCCCGGGAATCCTTTCGCCGGCTTGCTCCATGCAGTGGCCACGTGTTGAATTTGCTTTGGCCTGATCCTTGCGCCCTACTTTTTGCCTCCTCGGCTTCGCCGTCTCCTGCGCTGGTGACCACGTGTCGCCTGGGGACGGAGCGTTGACGGTTGGGCTACCTCCGTGCTCCGTTATAAGTAGCGGTGCGGGTGTGCCTTCCTTGCTTCATTTTCTCCTCCACTTCGCTCCTCTTCATCCAGGCATGGCACCAAAGAAAGAGATCGAGGCGGTTTCCACCGTTGTGGCAAAGCGTGGTAGGGGTCGTCCGCCGAAGAAGGACATTGGAGGATCCTCCAATGCAGCAGCAGGGCGCGGCCGGGGCCGGCCGCCCAAGCTTGGTCGCGGCGACGGTGGAGTTGCCGCCGTTGCGGCGACTGAAAGTAAGCGGAGCCCCTCTCCTGCCCGCTCGGAGTCTCCGGTAGGTGGTTATTGGGACGAGTTCCCTATTTCGGAGTTCATCTTGACCTTGTACGAGCCCATCCAGCGCATCCAGTGGCTCCCTCGGGCCGTTGCCGATGCACTGGAGGGGGAAGGCCCCTTCAGGTTTCTTCTTCATCGGGTTGGAGCTCGTCAAGGGCCTTGGGAGGTGCTTGCTCGCGTCATCATCAGCCAAGAAGGCGGGGAGGTTCGCCGGCGGGCTGAGTTCTTCTCCGGCTGGAAAGCTTTTGCTAAGTTCTTCCGCCTGGAGCCTCCCTTCATCATCCGCTTTCAGCTGAAGCGCCAGACTGGGGTCTTCTACATCAAGGTCTTCGACGGTTCCTTGTGCCTCAAGGAGTGGGAGGAGAGCGATGACGATATGACTCCGCCTCCCGCTTAGCTTTAGGTTATCTTGTAACCGGCTTGATCTGTAGGCGAGGTTGTCCGCCTGTGGACTTCTTCCTTTTGCTTGTGTGATCTGTTTCTGATTGTAAGCTCTCGCCTATGATGTTGAATGCCACTTCTTTTGTTCTTGTATTTGTGTACTGATGAGCGGTTTGATCTTTTTTGCGTGACGCCCTGTGTCCGGCTTGAGATCTCTGAAGTCGGATAGCGGCATTTTTGTGCGGGGAATGAAATAACGAAGTGGTTAGTTTGCTTCTTCGATTTATGGAGAATACTTTTATTTCATTTGACTCAATTTTCCACTCGCCTGTAGCCTTTCCCGCCACAGTTCGTGTGCACTTCACCGTCTAGGGGGATCATGCACACTAGTATAACGTTAGGATCCGGTTTATTAGGCCAGGGTTTTCTCAGCCGACAGCAATGTCGTGGGGTTACTCTTTGAATACCCCACGGTGGTGATACCTAGGTCACGCCAAGTCCATTAACCCTATGGTGAGGGTCCAAGGAAGGCCCAAGAAGGACGACGTGCGGCCCAAGATAGTTGACGTTAGGTCATCGCCCTTGATCGTCCTGTAGGTGTCATCGGCACGGTTCACCCGAGACCCAGCCTATCATATAAAGGCTGGGAGGGTCCCTCGTCTAGGGTAACTCGACTCCAGCTCATAGCCGCCAGCTTAAACCCTAGCGAGATCTCCATCTCCGTTAGGCTGCTCGTTGTGCGGAAAGAACACCTTGTTGACCTGCAGGAGGGTCTTTCTGCAACCTTCCAAGAGCAAAGCAGCCCGCCAGGTGCGATCCAGCATTCTAGCCAGTACACTGCCCTTGGATTTGTCTGACCAAAATTGACGAGCTTCGAGTGAGTCACCGGCGGCTTCTCTATCCACCCGCTCGTCCACTCGACCCTGCTCGGCCTTCCAGTCAGCATTCACATCTGCATCAAGACCCAGCACTTAGAACAGTGAAAGCATAAAGAAGCCGGAGCAAAGCGCCAGAAGACCAACCTTGCAGTTGTCGACTGATCAAGTCTATCTGGCCAAGAAGGAATTCCTCACGCTGTGAGAACGGCGCAGCAGGCCGTGACTTCAAGCATTCCAACTCCAACTCGGCGGTCTTCAACTTCGACTCGAGCTCAACAATCTTGTTCCTCATGAAGGTGATCACTCGCTGGTCATTTACACTTCGCGCAGGAGCCGGAGGAGTTCGACGGCGACGGCGATCAGGTGCGGCTGAAGAGGTGTCCTCCTCATCGTCCACACCAGTCGCTCCAGCAACCACGGGAGCCTCGCCCATCTCAGACTACCAAATTCGACAGTGGCAAATGAGGAAGACATTCAAACATGGATATGAAAGAAGACTTGAGGGCACATATTCATATTTCAACATCAGCATATTCGCAGCCAGAAGACCGCAAACTACATGGTTCATTACAGACCAAGACCAAAAGTAGAGGAATTTTAAAATAACGGAATCTACATCGCAGACTCCAACCGAGAACGGCCCTTCTTAGCGGCCAACTCTGCAGCCTTGGCGATTCTCTTCTTGAAGGTGGCAACCAACTTCGCAGCCAGCTGACTCGCCCGCACCTTCACACAGCTAAGGGACGCGGTTTTGCCATCAGGCCTCCGAGGGAAGTCGCTGACAACCTTCTCAAAGTCACCTGCGACTTGGTGACCAAGTAGGAGCTAGAAAGTGAGCTCTGAGCCGCATACCGTCTGAGCACGCGTGTAGTCCGCCATGGTGGTCGCTTCGCCTTCAACGGAGCCGCAAGCGCGTCAACAGCGACCGGCGACGGCTGGTTGGGGAAGATGCTCCGGTGCACAGGCGCCAAGGCGCCTGTCGACTTCTGCAGCGCCGTCGAGGCATACGCACAGACGCGATCGACGAAACCGACAGCATCGGCCAAATCGACATTGGCACTGGAAGTTCCTTCGGGAGGAGCACCTCCGTAAGTCTCTGCTCCAAAAAGACCACACTGATAAGACACCAGAAGTCGACACAAGAAAAAGTAGGCAAACAGCCAAGATACTTACTTCCAGTAGCGTCGGCGAGTGAGAGCAAATGCTCAACCTGGGCCTTCTCCAGTTCATCCCGGGCTCGCTCACGCTCTTGAGCTTCGCCCAGTGACTTCTCCAGCTCCGCGACCCGCTTCGCCAGGCTCTCCCTTTCGCCTATGGATCACCGGAGCAAAGTTAACAATGAAGATAGTCGAAGCACCTCTTGAACGCAAGGGTTAGTACTCACTGTTTGCTTGCTCCAGAGCAGTGCGGAGCCGACCCCCCTCCTTCTCCATTCGCACGAAGGCTGCGGCTCCCTCCATCAGTTGGCGACAAAACGGCTGTGGAAAGAACAAGACATCAATCTGCGCCTGACTATTCTAGTCACGCACATCTTCGGGGGCTACTCCCATCGGGAGCGCTGTTCGCGCACCCGATACAGATCTTGCAGAATGAGTTAAGAGACACTTACATGCTCAAGCAATCCAGCGTCCACCGAGGTCGCATCAGCAGTCTTCTCTGGCATGGAGGAAGTCGAAGCCTTTAGGGTCGACGCATCACCCGCCTGCGGCTCTTCTTCGGTCGCCTTCGCGGTCTGCTCGAACACGGGAGCAGAAGTGTGCTCCATCTCTGGAGGCGAAGAACCGACAGCGCCAGTACGGTTGCTGCGGCAAGATAATTCAATTCAAATACTCGCAAATGCAAAAAGGGCACTCAACAAAACAAGGTAATGGTTGCAAGACTAACTTGGTGACGTCCAGATCATCCTCGCTGTCCAGGGAGACGGAGGGCATCCTCGCGAACCCAGTCAGCGGCGTAGAGCTGAGGGGAGGCACGACTAAAGGCTCCGTCGGGTCGCTCGCGTGCCTGGCACCAGAGGATGACCCGCTCGCCTCGGCCACGTTCTCCACCTCCACCTGCTTTGCGGGTGACGAAGCAGAAGTAGACTCGCCACTCTTTCGCTTCTGCCGCTTCAGCAGCGGCTCCTCATCCTCATCATCCTCCTCCAAGGTCTCACTCCGAGAAGTGGCGGAGGGAAATTCATCGTCATCAACCTCTTCATCCTCAGGGAACTCTGCCTCTTCATGAGGTCCATTCTCCATCAACGGAGGAAGGCTGACAATGTTGGAATGACCCTGCCAAGAAATTCGTGTCAGACAAAAGAAGATTTCGACAAAACATACAAGACAGAAGCAAAGCAGAAGGAAGCTTACCTCAGGCACAGGGTTGTTCGGCCCATACGGCTGGACCGGGCACTTGACATTGCACGGATCGGCGGCTCGGAGACTGGTGATGCTCCTCACCTTCGACTCAACTTCGTCATCGCCGAGTTCATTGCCGTGCTCAAGCGCCCACATCGGGTGGACGCGAGCATGGAGCGGCTGCACCCGAAGCCTGAAGAAGGTGGTAATGAGATGCACCCCACCCTTCTCGCGCCCAAGGCTCTTCAACAGGCCACTGAGAAGCGCCAGCAAGGGTTGGGTCGCCTCCCTGTCTTCCTTCGACAGCGGGTGCGCCCATGCCTTCGTCTTCTTCAACTCGCGATCAGCCGCGAAGGGAAGAAGCCCCTCCTGGTCGCACCTGACGTAGAACCACTTCCTCCGCCAGCCTTGGACGGAGTCGGATTTCTTCATCTGGAAGAAGGTGGTGTCGCCACGCACCTGGATGCCGAAGCCGCCCACTGGGTACACTTTCTCGCTCTTCCCCACGTTCCTCTTGACGAGGAACAACGACTTCCATAGCAGCCAGTGGGGTGCGATCCCCAAGAAGCACTCGCAAAGCACGATAAAGCTCGCGATGCTCAAGACGCTATTGGGAGTCAGATCGTGGATCTGAATCCCATAAGCGTACAGAAGACCACGAACAAAATCGTGGAGGGGGAACCCGAAACCCCGCGGAAGAAAATCCACGAAGCATACGCGTTCCCCCTCGCGAGGGGCAGGGAATACCTCCTTTCCTGGAGCGCGCACCGCCGCCTGGTCCGCCGGTGGCAGCAGCCCCGCGCGCAGAGGCCCTCAAGATCGGCCTTCTTCACCGACGACTTCGTCCAGTCGCCCTCGGGTTTCTTCATCACGCCAGCCACGGTGGCGGCGACGGCGCCGGTGGCAGACTTTCCCCTCTTCATCGTCACCTTGCTCATGGTGGGTGGAGAAGAATCTAGCAGCAATGGAGGAGCAGCAATGGAGGAGAGAGCAGTGGAGATGGCGGCGAAATGAGGATGGGGTGAACTGTTCCCCACCGCGGTGAAAAATATATACCGCGGGGACAGTTCATCCTGGCCGTTCCCCACGAAACCGCTCTCCACAACCTCATCTGGCCGTCCACGCGTCGCGCAGAGATGCCAACCGTCGCCGCCCACGCCGCCCACTACGCGCGGGAATCGAGGCATCTTCATCACGCCGCAAAAAGTTCGCGTCCAACGGTCAGATCAGTCAATGCTGGCACTGGGACCACCATGTCGCGTCCCATCAGATGCAGAGCACGCCGAAAACGTCAGCACTGACGTCATTCGCGGAGGCGTGGCAAGCCAATGGGCTGATGGAGCACCCGGACAGTTCATTCGAGTGCAACAAAGATACAGTAAGCTCTAAGAGCTGAGTTGACTCGATAAGTCCATTCGAGTGCAAAAGGAATACAGTAAGCTCCACGAGCTGAGCCAACTTAAACAGTAAGCCAAAACCGGCCGAGTACAAAGTAAGTCATGCAAAGCAAGTTGCGACTCCGTCAATTCGAGTCCCTTCTTCACTCCCATCGGGAGCGGGCTTTTCGACTGAAGGAAAAATTGAGTTTAAGCTCAATTGCAAGCAATTCAGCTTAATCTCGGAGGCTACTCCCATCGGGAGCGCTGTTCGCGCTCCCGAATGACTCAGAACAACCGCAGTCAAAAATCACCGACCAGAACAACACTCGCAGTTTTCACCCTGCAGTCGATGTTTCGACTAAGAAATCCTCCATAAGCCCTGAACAGTCGGAGTCGACCATTTTGTTTGTTCCTTTCAGGAACCCGCTGGCATGCCCAGAAGGAAGGAGTCCTTTATCCGACTCTACGATTCGACTAAGCACTCGGGGGCTACTGTCGTGGGGTTACTCTTTGACTATCCCACGGTGGTGATACCTGGGTCATGCCAAGTCCATTAACCCTATGGTGAGGGTCCAAGGAAGGCCCAAGAAGGACGACGTGCGGCCCAAGATAGTCGACGTTAGGTCATCGCCCTTGATCGTCCTGTAGGTGTCATCGGCACCGTTCACCCGAGACCCAGCCTATCATATAAAGGCTGGGAGGGTCCCTCGTCTAGGGTAACTCGACTCCAGCTCATAGCCGCCAGCTTAAACCCTAGCGAGATCTCCATCTCGCCATTGTAGCCACGCTTAATATCAATACCAGACAAGCAGGAAGTAGGGTGTTATCCTCCGGGAGCCTGAACCTGGGTAAAACCTCACCTGTTAGCCGTTGTGATCACCAGCGCTCACCTCTCTCCCCCTCAATCAACCCGGGGTGCTCAACCCAGGGATTTGCCGAGTCCAAACCTCGTCAAGCAATTTCTATTCTTACGTCTTCCGCATACAGTCGGCCTCCAGCTTATTCTCTTGCTGGCTTTAACCGGATCCGAAGAGTTAGCCGGTTTAGCGTCGTGCAGTTAATCGTCCGTAATAGGAGAAGAAGTTGCCGACTGCCGGCTTGGCCGAGTTTGCAGAATAGCGATTTTTTCAACCGGCAGTACTTTCCTTTAAGCATTTTTCACGTGGTTGGCCCCCTCCAGCTTATTCTCTTGCCGGCCTTAACCGGATTCGAAGAGTTAGCCGTTTAGGGGTTAGTCACGCTACACAGCCGCGGAAGGCGAGTTTTGCCGGCTGCCGGTGCATCCGGAAGTTTAAGAAAAGGGAAATGCAGAAAAATTGCGAAAAAATTGCTCATGTGCTCATCATTCTCGTTCCTTTATTGATAGCATGGGTGATACATACATGGTTCTTTCTCAAGTGTAGAATCGACGCAAGAGTGAAGCATTCATGGCCTTTCCATTTCATCGCCTTCCTTGTCCATCGTGTCCTTCTTGTGTTCGCGGGTGTCGATCAAGTAGTAGGCATTATTGATGAGCGCTTTGCTTATGATGAATGGTCCCTCCCATGGTGACGATAGCTTATGCATGTTCTTGGTGTCTTGAATTAGTCGGAGCACGAGGTCGCCTTCGCGAAAGCGGACCGGCCTGACTTGTCGGCTGTGATAGTTGCGTAGTTGCTGTTGATATATCGCCGACCTTGACTCGGCGAGCTGGCGCGCTTCTTCGAGCAGGTCCATCCCGTCTTCATAGGCTTGTTTAGCTTCTGCTTACGTGAACAACATGATTCGAGGCGCATCGTGCTCGATGTCGGTTGGCATGACGGCTTCAGCTCCGTGGACGAGGAAGAAGGGAGTGAAGCCGGTTGAGTGATTCGGAGTTGTCCTTAGGCTCCAGAGGACGGATGGTAGCTCTTCTTCCCACGCGCCGGCTGCCCGCTCAAGTGGTTCGAGCAACCGGGGTTTGATGCCGGATAGGATGAGGCCGTTTGCTCGTTCAACCTGCCCGTTGGACTGCGGGTGTGCTACGGAGGCCACGTCGAGCCGGATGTCGGTCCTGCCGCAGAACCTGGCGAACTCTCCCTTGACAAAGTTCGATCCGTTGTCCGTGATGATGCTGTTGGGGTAGCCAAAGCGGTAAATGATGCTCTTGAAGAACTTGACGGCTGTTGGCCCATCCAACTTCTTGATCGGCTTGGCTTCGATCCACTTCGTGAACTTGTCGACGGCTACTAGCAGGTGTGTCATACCGCCGCTGGATCTCTTCAACGGGCCCAACCATGTCTAGCCCCCAGACGGCAAACGGCCACGTGATAGGAATTGTCTTGAGCGCTGAAGCCGGCGTGTGTTTCTGCATTGCGAATCGTTGGCAGCCATTGCAGAGCCGGACCAGCTGGTTTGCGTCAGCCAGCACAGTCGGCCAGTAGAAGCCGTGCCTGAACGCCTTGGCCACGATTGCTCTTGATGACGCGTGGTGGCCGCATTCGCCTTGGTGAATTTCTCTGAGGATCTTGACCCCTTCTTCTTGACTTACGCAGCGCTGGAATATGCCGGAGACACTGCGCTTGTACAGTTCGTTGTTGATGATGGTGTAAGCACTTGCCCGGCGTTTGATTTGCTTGGCGATGAGCTCGTCCGCCGGGAGCTCATCATTGGCGAGTTAGGCGAGGAAGGGTTGGGTCCATGGCGGAGCTTCTTCAATGACGAGGACCTCGACGGCTTCCGGCTTGCTCGAAGCCGGTCCGTCCGACTCCGCAGCCGGCGACATCCGTATGGAATCGGAGCCTGGACATGGTGTGATGGATGGCTTGTACAGCTTCTCGAGGGCGACGCCGGGTGGGATTTCCTCCCGAAGAGAGCCAATGTTCGCCAAGGTATCAGCTGCTTCGTTGTTGGAGCGGTGGATGTGGTGGAATTCACATCCGTCGAAGCATCCCGCGAGTTGCTGGACGAAGAAGCGGTAGGCGGCCATGTTGGGGTCCTTGGCGTCCCAATGGCCAGTGGTTTCCTGGACCACCAAGTCGGAGTCGCCGTAGCAGAGGATCCGCTTGATGTTCATGGCTTTGGCGAGCTTGAGGCCATGCGCGAGAGCTTCATATTCAGCTACGTTGTTGGACGCTGTGAAGTGGATTTGTAGCACGTTTTCGAGCCCGCACCCTTTGGGAGAGGTGAGGATGACTCCGGCGCCGAGTCCCCAGTATCTTTTGGAGCCATCGAAGTGCATGAGCCAATGTTCGCCGAAATCAGGTAGTGGTGGTACATGGTCCGTCTCCGTCCAGTCGGCAAGGAAATCAGCCAGCTCTTGTGACTTGATCGCCGTTCTCTTGTCATATTCGACTCCGTGTGCCGTCAGGTTGATCGCCCATTTCGCGACTCTGCCGGTTGCGTCCTTGTTGCCTATGATTTCGGCGAGTGGGGCATCACTTATCACCTTGATCGGATGCTCCTGGAAGTAGTGCTTCAGCTTCTTCGTTTCCATGTACACGCCGTATACATGCTTCTGATAGTTCGGGTAGTTTTGCTTCGACTGCGAGAGCACTTCACTGAGGTAGTAGACTGGTCGCTGCACCAGCCGCTGCTTGCCGGCTTCCTCTCATTCCACTACCAAGACGACGCTGACGACTTGGTTGGAGGCGGCGATGTACATGAGCATGGGCTCCTTCGGAACCGGAGGTGCTAAGACCGGGGTGGTGGCCATCGCACGCTTGAGCTCTCTGTAAGCGGCGTCGGCCGCGTCGCTCCAGACGAACTTGTCCATCTTCTTCAGCAAGTGGTATAGTGGGAGAGCCTTTTCTCCGAGCCGGCTGATGAAACGGCTGAGGGACGCCAAGCAGCCGGTGAACTTTTGGATGTCCTTGACGCTTCTTGGCTGTCGCATGTTGTCGATGGCGGCGATTTTCTCTGGGTTGGCCTCGATTCCTCGTGCTGACACAAGGTAGCCGAGTAGCTGTCCGACTAGGACGCCGAACACGCATTTCTCCAGGTTGAGCTTCATCTGGAAGCGGTGCAGGTTGTCGAAGGTTTCCTTGAGGTCTGCGAGGAGAGTGTGCTTCTCCTTGGTCTTGATGACGACATCGTCGACGTAGGCGTGCGCATTACGACCAATCTGGTCGTGAAAGCATTTCTGCATGCAGCGCTGGTATGTTGCCCCTGCGTTCTTCAAGCTGAACGGCATGGTGGTGTAGCAGTACGACCCGTAGGGGGTGATGAAGGTGGTCTTGAGCTGATCGTCCGGGTTCAACGGGATTTGGTGGTAGCCGGAGTAGGCGTCGAGGAAGGAGAGGAGGGCGCAGCCGGCCGTGGAGTCGATCACTTGGTCGATTCGCGGCAATGCGAAAGGGTCCTTAGGGCAGGCCTTGTTGAGGTGGGTGTAATCGATACACATCCGCCACCGCTTGTTCTTATTTCTAACAGCACTAGATTGGCTAGCCATTCTGGGTGCTGTACTTCCTTAATGAATCCGGCCGTGAGCAGTCGGGCTATCTCTTCTCCTATTAACTGTCTTCTTCCCTTCGCGAAGCGACGTAGAGACTGTTTTACTGGCTTGGCATCTGGCCGGACGTGTAGAGAGTGCTCGGCGAGTTCCCTCGGTACACCAGGCATGTCCTTGGGGGACCACGCGAAGATGTCCCGGTTCTCACGGAGGAACTCGACGAGCGTGCTTTCCTATTTGGGGTCCAGGCTTGCCCCCACGGTGACGAACTTGGACTTGTCGCTGTCGTCGAAGTAGATCTTCTTAGTATCTCGCGCCGCCTAGAAGTTCGAATCGCTAGCCGGCTTGGCCGACTCCGGTATCTCCAGGTTCTCCTCGCTGGCCTTGCACTTGAATTGTCGCATTTCGTCGTTGCAGACCATGGTCTCGGCCACCTTCGCGCTGTCGGTGGCGCAGGCGATGGAGCGCTTGTAGTCTCCGAAGACAGTGATGATCTCGCGTGGGCCTGGTAGTTTCATCTTGAGGTAGGCGTAGTGAGGTACCGCCATGAACTTGGCGAGTGCCGGCCGCCCAAGTATGGCGTGGTAGGCACTGGTATGGTCGACCACCTCGAAGGAGATGGTCTCGCGGCGGTGGTTGCCCTTGGTGCCGAACAGGACGTCAAGCCGGATGAGCCCCATGGATGAGCCGGCTCGCCCTGGCACGATGCCGTGGAAGACCGTCCGGCTGGGGGTCAAGCTGGACTCGGAGACGCCCAGCTTCCCCAGCGTGTCGCGGTAGAGGATGTTGATGCTGCTGCCTCCGTCGATGAGGATGCGTGAGAAGGTGCAGGCGCGCTTGGGGGAGATGGTCATGGGCTCCAGGACTAGAGCGTAGCCGCCTGGATTAGGCATCAGCTCCAGGTGGTCGCTCTGATCCCACGTGATTGCTCCTTCCGACCAGTTGAGGTACTGGGGGACAGGTGGAACCACAACGTTCACCTCCTTGAATCGTTCTCGCCGGCTTCGTTTGTCATCGCGCTCGCTGACGAACACAATGTAGGCCGCGTCCGGGTTCCGGTATCCATCAGGACTCCCTGGCGGTGGAGACGGAAGACGCTCCCTCCTTTGCTCTTCACGTCGACGGTCATCGCGATTCCTGTCTTCACGCCGCCTGTCGTCGCGTCTCCGATCATCCCATCCGGCTTCATCCGGAGGCGGAGGCGGATTCCGCCGTTCATACGGTGGCGGCCTTCGACGGCCAAGGTTGCACTGCCTAACGGTGTGGTTTGCTGGCCGGTCGCCGTGATTCCGGCATGGCCGATCGAGTAGAGACTCGTAGTTGTTCTTCGCCCTTGTCCAGCGCATGTCGCCGCTCGTCCTCATGCGGCGGTTGTCGAAGCCGCCTGCCGGCCTTCCCTCGGTGGTGGCAACGACCTTGGATTCGACGCGGTCGTCAGTGGTCTTGCGCTTGCCGGATGTGTCGGAGTCACGCCGAGTTGATCTTCCTCCCTCCTGGTTCTCTGTCCGGCTTCGGCGCGCAGCCGGCTCTGTTGTGATGATCCTTCCGGCTTCGTCGAGTCGGATCGGGTTGGTCATGCCCGCGTCGGCGGTGGCATATACTCGTCGGCGATTGCCATGAGCTCCGCCATGGTCTTCGGGCTTTTCCTCAGGAGCCTATGCTTGAGTAGCGTATGATCCCGGCAACCTTGGACGAAGTACTGGATGGCCTGGAGCTCCAGGATCCCCTCGCAGGAGTTGCGTAAGTTGGTCCATCGGGTGAGGTAAGCATGGTCCGACTCGCCTTCTTTCTGCTTGCACATCGCGAGCAGCTGTGCGTTGCCGGGGCGCAAGTAGGTGCCGGTGAAGTTGCCGTTGAACACTTCCTCGAAGTCCAGCCAGCTATTGACGCTTTCAGCCGGAAGGCTGTTCAGCCAGGTCCGAGCCGATCCCTGGAGCATGAGAGGCATGTAACGCACAACCACCCGCTTGTTGCCGCCTGCGATGTTGACTGCCGTGATGTAGTCGGCGAGCCAGTCTTCCGGCTTCGCGGTGCCGTTGTACTTGGGTGTGTCCCTTGGGAGGGTGAATCCCCTCGGGAACTGCTCGGTCCGGATGCGAGGTCCGAAGCAGCGATGCGCGGCGATATCTTCTTCCTCGATGATGCTTGACGCCTTGAGCGCGTCGATGCGGTTGCGCGCGTCGTGGCTTGTTTCGGGCCCCAGTGGTCCCAGGCGCTGGTCAATGGTGACCTTGTGTCCGACTCGCTCCTTGGCGCTGCGGCCGGCTTGCGGCTCGTTCCGGTTGCCGTCTTCACGTCGCCCAGCCGGATCGCGGCCGTGATCACGAGGATGTGAACTCGCGCTCCTTTCGCAATGAGCTCGTGGTTGCTTGTCCTTCGCCCTGCCGCGGCTTGTGGATAACGCCTCGACGCCCTGCTTGGACTTGCCGGCTGCGTCGTAGCCTGGGGGCAGATCATGATGCTCCCTGCTCGCCGTTGCCTCGGTTTCGCGTTGCTGCTGGTTAGCCGCGGCTATGAGCTCTTGGACCCGGCGTGCTTGTTGACGTAGTTCCTCGCCTTGAAGATGAGGTAATTCCGCTGCCGCCGCCTCCGCAGCCTTCATGTTTTGCACGGGGCTGCTGTACTCGGGCAAGACGATGTCTGTCGTGGGGTTGTCACGGAAAGTTCTTCCTCAGGGAAGATGAGTTCCAGGGCCATTGGTGATCGAAGTACGTGGGAACGGTTAATCTCGCCGGGGAACAAGGATTTACCCAGGTTCGGCCCCTCTGATTAGAGGTAAAGACCTACTTCCTGCTTCTATGTTATTGCTCTTGATTATATCTCGATTACAAGGACCCGGCTCCTACAACTCAGGAGCCGGCGACTTCTCTCTGGTGGCTAGGGTTTCTCTCTACTGGTTGAAGCTTAGCTCACTACGATCCAGGACCCTGCTTATAAAGGCTGCCGGGTCTCTGGACTTACAGGCTATACCGAGTCACACTAGAACACGGAGTCCTACTCTACGTCTTGGTCTTCCAAGCTTAGACTCCGGGTTGTACTTGGACTCCTTCTCGACGGGTCCCTTCTTTCTCATGGGCCTTGACCGGCTTGTCTCCAGCCCAGCCCATGCAACTCGACGCGTGACTCGGCTTTGGCCTTCTTGGACTTGGCGGGTCTACTTTCCGGGTCCATGGGCCTACCTATAAAGTATCCCCCCATCAGTAGCCCCCGAATTTATCTTGGGCGCAGCTTGGTGGCTTCCTCTGACTTGTTGGTTCGACTCCCTGGGTCGACTCCTTCCACTTGAGCCACAGGCTCCAAAGTCGCTTGCTGCTAGCTCCAAGATGAATTCCTGCATATAAACATAAGACATACAAAAAATGAGTCCATCCTCATTCCTTGTTCAAGTCATCACCCTTGCCCTTGCACATGCTGGCCGGGTCTGTTGCGACTCTTGCGAACAAGGACTAGATGGCTTGACTTTTTCTGCCGCAGGACTCGCCACTCTGGGACAAGCCAACTCTTCTTCCACCTCTGTAGCCTTAACCTTTAACTGTCGAATCGTTACCCACGTTTTTACCGCGGGCCACCACTGTAAACCTCTAGGGTTTTTACCCTCTTATAAATGTCAAAGGGTAAGAACTAAAACCTCTACAGCCCTTTCATTCCCCAAACTTTCTGTCTCTCCTGCACTCTTTTCTTTCCCGCGCAGCGCTCCCTCTTGCACCGCACGTACGCCATGGCTCCCAAGCGCACCACCAAGGGCACCTCTAAGGCCAAGGCCCCTTCTGCAAGCAGGATCATTGACATTGCCACCGAGGCCGCCGCCGCCGCCGCACCTGCCTCGAAGAGATCCATCTCCGCCGATTGGGGCGGTTCAACCATCACGGCGGAGCAACTGAAATCACACCGCCTAGCTGGCCTCCTTCCATCAAGCGTCAAAGCACGAGCTCCTGGGGATGAATCGGTGCCTTCTCCGGCGAAGGGCGAGGTCGTCATCTTTGCGGAGCACCTTTTCCGCGGTTTCACGCCCCCCGGTAACTTGTTCTTCCGCCAGCTCCTCGAATTCTATAAGCTGCGGATTCACGATCTCGCGCCCAATTCCATTCTTACCCTATCCAACTTCGTTGTTCTCTGTGAGGATTACCTCCAGATTGAGCCAGACCTAGATCTATGGCTCGAGTTGTTCTACTGCAACCCCCAACCTGAAACCTCCGGGGGCCCTCTCTTACAGTGCGGCACTGTAGCTCTCCAGCGTCGCCTAAATTCTGTCTTCCCTAAGCCAGTTTTTCCAAACCGCATCAAAGACTGGCAAAAAACCTTCTTTTATTGCAAGGACACCTCTCCTGAGGATGAACCTAAGCTCCCTCAATTCTCTGAGAGCCGACTGGAGGTGACTCCTGCTATGAAAGCCAGGTGCTCAGAGGCCGCCCGGCCCAAAGTCGAGTCATTGATCCTTAGAATCCGGGCTCTCCTCTCTCATGACCTGGAAAACATGGATCTCGTCCGCTGCTGGACCACCTGGAGAATTCAACCGTTGAGTCCCAGGACTCGGCTCATCTGCTCGTATACCAGGTGTGTCACTGATGATCTCAGGATGACAGATAAGTTGTCCGATGGTCCTGAACTTGGTCGATTGATCAAGAAGCTGACCGGAAAGATGGTGAAGGACCAGGCCCACTTTGGGCTCCAGCCTTTCTGCTCCACTTGCCCAGCTCCAGCTGTAAGTACTTTAACTGTCTTTCCTTCTTGCTTGCTTGTATTGTCTCAATTTACTAACTCACACTTTCTGTTTCCTCTCTGCAGCTTACCGACTCCTTCTGGAAGTCGACCCTTGAAACTGACAAGGGCAAAGGGAGTACCTCTGCTGCTGCAGAGATTGTTGAAGAAGAAGAAGCCAGCGAGGAGTCCTCTAAAGAGGCTACTGCTGCTGGTGATGAGAATGAAGATGAGGAGTCCTCACCTGAGGCTCCCACTGTCAATGTCATTGAGGAGGAGTCCTCCTCTGAAGCACAGTATGCTGACGAAGAGCATACCGAGTCGAGTCATGCAGGAGCCCAACCAACTCCATCTGAGGAGTCATCAGATGTCAAGAGTCGCTCCCTGACTCCTCCAGTTCCGAAAAATGGGTCCCGGGCTGCTGTGCCTAAGGTACCCGCCTCACGAGTCCGAAAATCTAGCAGCTCCTCCAGCGAGCCTGAAGAAATTGCTGCGCAAGTCCTTGCTGCCAAGAAAAGGAAACTGCGCTCAAGTGGCCCTGCAGAGACTCCTCCGCCTCTACCTGTATCACACCAGAGGAAGTCGATCTCTCCTCCTGAGAAAGCTGACTCCTATGAGTCAGGAATGTGAATCTTTTCCTCTGACTCTCAAGCCTCTTTGGATCTTGAGACAAATGTTGGGTATGACTTTTCTCCTTTATCTTTACTAGCATGACATCTGTATTTACCTTTAATCAATATCTGACTTTTTAATCTGTCCTACCTCAGAGCCCGGCCCTGCGCCAAGGTCTCCAAGCTACCAGGCATGGCCGATGTGACTTCCAGCCGAGGAGCTGTACCGCCGTCGACTTCTCAGACGACGAGTACAAAGACCGCTCCTACGACTCCCGCATCTGCTGGTGCAACAACCACTGGGACTCCCCCTGTTCCCGAGTCCGCTCCAAAGACTCGGTTGGAGACTCCTGTGGTGATCCCATCCTCCTCTGGGGGTGGAACTCCAACTACTACGGTTCAGATGCCTCCGAGCCAAGAAAAAGTGGCTCCCACTTCTCAGCTGAACACCGAGCCAGCAAAATCCTCAACTGACTACAGCCGGCTCCGGATATCTGACAATAAATCCTTCAACGAGGCCTATATTGAGGCCATAGAACTTAATGATCAAGCCTCCAAGCTAAAGGATGAGGAGCAAGTAGCCCTCAGAGCCCTTGAGATGATTCATAACGTAAGTATTCTAACTTGTGCTCTTTATGCTCTCTCCATTAGTCTCCTATTACAGTAGCCCCCAAGCACCTTATCTTTGGTGACTTGGAGCTAAGATAGGTGCTTCATCCTGAACTCAAATCACTTGCTAGGTGGAAAAACTTGCATACTGTAGCCCCCAAGACCTGAGTCCTTAGCTCTACTAGGACTCGGGGCTGCTAATTTACTGTCTGTCGGGTCCTTAGACCAAAAATTTCTGCGCGAGTAGCCCCCAAGCGCCGAGTTGTCAGCTTGCGACGACTTGGAGCTACCAACATATTAATTTACTGATACCTTACTTGAAGAAGAATTTCTGTTCTGCGAGTAGCCCCCAAGCGCCAAGTTGTTAACTTGTGACGACTTGGAGCTGCGACTCTTCTTCTTATGACTTGTGTGTCTGGAAAAAATCTGACTCCTGAGTAGCCCCCAAGCGCCAAGTTGTTAACTTGTGACGACTTGGGGCTCATGAGTTATATAATTTGACTTGTAAAAGTTTGACTTGCACTTTTCTGACTTGTTGATTGTCGACTTGTATGTTGCTGACTTCTGCTTTTCCTGACTCCTGCTTTTTCAGACTGTTGTCTCCAAGATGAAGAGAGACATGAAAAAATTGGAAGACCAAGCAGCTTCCAGTGCCAAATCTGCTGAATCTGAGAAACAACATTCCCTCCAACTGGAGAAAGACTTACAAATCCTAGCTGCTGAGCTAGCAAAGGTGAAGAAGGAGTCGGCTGAAGCAAAGAAGGCCGCCCAAAAGGCACACACTGATCTAAGAGCCGTCTTGGACGTATGCCAAAAGGGAATTAAGGCCATGTGCCATCATATCTTTGGTAAGTTACTGCACTTGCCTTCTTTTAGCTTGATACAAAGAACTCAGTTACTTATGACTTTTGACTTCTCTTACTTTGCAGGGGCTGACTCCCCAAAACTCAAGCTGCCAACTAGCCAACAACTCCATGCCATGCTAGACCACTGCCATGGGCTGCAGGAGGGTGCTCGCTCTGTGGTAAAGTATCTTAACTCCAAGGGCAAGTACCCCAAGGAGCCTGAACGATTGGTTGATGAGTTGTCAAGAGCTCCAGGGTACATGCACTTGTGGAAACAATCTGCCATGAGGAGATCTGCCATAAGGATACTTGCACTGGCACACAGCTACTACCCAACTGTTCTGGAGCCAGCAATGCTCACTATGGGGAAGCCAGAGCAGCATGAAGATGGCAAACCCTTCACCCAGGATGACTTCAAGGCTGAGGAGAAGCTAGTGCGGCCTTACGCCTGCGAAATCGCCAATAAGATGGACCCGGAGGTATGGGTTCATCACTATGACTTGGAGAACAAGAGGGTTAATCCAGGAGTTCCTCCAATCGTAAACTTTGGGCGTCCCTCACAGGACATGACTGGTGCCCTATCAACTGTGCCAAGCTCTTCCACTCCAGCAGCTCCTGGGACTGGCGACTCAGCTGGTGCAGAGCCCACGCTGAAGACTCCTGCTGCGCCCACTCCCTCAAGAGTCGCAACTGGCGGCTCCCAAGTTCAAGAGGAGTTGAACAAGCACATGAGGAACCCGAGGGGAACTGGCTTTCAGAAAAAGAAAGTTGCCACGAAATCCCCTAGAAAGTCGACTTCCACATCTGTTGCACAGGTGAAAGACAAGTCTCCAGCTAAGGACTCCACAGCTCCAGTCAAGGACTCAGCTCCTGTTAAAGACAATTCTCTAGATGTCTCTAGTTTGTAATAAGTTATTTCTGATGGTTTTAAACTATGTAGCTTGTTAGCTACTTTGGGCTGTAATGATGCACTACTGGTGCTTTAAACTATTGAGCTTGTTAGCTATTTGTGCCAATCGGCTTGGTTCTTATAACCCGTCTAGTTTTTCACTGATGAATAAGTAGGCCCTGCATGACTTCTCTTACAGTTTGTGCTGACAGGTTCTTAACTCATATGTTCCTTAGGATCCATAAGAGATAGAAACAAGTCATGCCTGCAGATAAACCATATTGTGCAGGATGCATCTGACTTACCAGCGAGAAAACTAGGAAAATTTGGCTACTGTGCCGGGTCCAAGAGTTTAAGCTTAACTTTTTTCACTGAAAAGCAAGCCCCCAAGAACCTGATGATCAAAATTTAAATAACAAAGCGCACTCACTGGGTGACTCGACTAAAGGACTCATGTTCACAAAAGCCGGCTTTATTTCATTTGATCATAACAATGCGATTACATCTAGGCATGGCTCACTAGGCTCTTTGCCTTGCAACTTAGAAAACTCCATAGACCAGCTTCTGCCACTGTGGGTACCTTTGCTTTGACTCTGTGAGGACTTCACTGATGTAGTAGACAGGTCTTTGCACTGGGTACTCCTTTCCTTCCTCTGCACGCTCCACAACTACTACTACACTGACAACTCTCTCGTTGGCAGCTACGTATAATAGCATGGGCTCCTTATCTGTAGGAGCTGCAAGCACTGGTGCTGTTGATAAAGTTTTCTTCAACTCCTCAAAAGCACGGTCAGCTTCTTCATCCCATAGGAATTTATCTGACTTCTTTAGGAGTCGGTAGAGAGGACCCGCCTTCTCCCCGAGTCTTGAAATAAACCTGCTTAGAGCTGCCACACATCCAGTGAGCTTTTGAACGTCCTTCAGACAAGTCGGCTTCTGCAAGTTATGGATAGCCTTGATTTTCTCTGGATTTGCCTCAATGCCTCTCTCTGAAACGATGAAGCCTAGGAGTTTGCCAGCAGGGACTCCAAAAACACACTTGGTCGGGTTGAGCTTCATCTTGTACTTGCGTAGGTTCTCAAACGTTTCTGTCAGGTCTGCTATCAGAGAGTCGGCCTTCTGAGACTTGACCACTACATCATCCACATAAGCATGAATATTCCTTCCAATCTGTTTTTTGAAACAATTCTGGATACATCTCTGATATGTAGATCCTACATTCTTGAGTCCAAAGGGCATTGTTGTGTAACAAAATGCTCCAAAGGGTGTAATGAAGGACGTCTTCAGCTCATCCTCTATGTTGAGTCTGATCTGATGGTACCCTGAATAGGCATCCAAGAAACAAAGCAACTCTGACCCCGCTGTGGAGTCAATGATCTGGTCTATGTGAGGCAGTGCAAACGGGTCCTTAGGGCAGTGCTTGTTTAGGCCCGTGAAGTCAATGAACATACGCAACTCTCCTCTTTTCTTTGGTACTAACACTGGATTGGCCACCCACTCTGGGTGAAAGACTTCCTTGATGAACTCGGCTGCGAGGAGCCGAGCCACCTCTTCTCCTATGGCTTTCCTCCTGTCATCATGAAACTTGCGCAGACCCTACTTAACTGGTCTTGCATTAGGATTAATGTGTAAGCTGTGCTCGGCGAGTTCTCTCGGGACTCCTGGCATGTCAGATGGCTTCCATGCAAAGACGTCCCGGTTCTCACGGATGAACTCGGGTTCTTCCATGCCAAAAGCAACCTCAAGATAAATCTTACCAATGGGCTTGGCCGACTTCCCCGGTACTATCCCATGGAACACTGTCTCTGTTGGAATTAGCTGTCTATCTTGCAGCTGCATCCTCTTGAATGTGTCATAATATAAGATGTTGATACTACTTCCACCATCCATAAGCACTTTGTTTAATGTATAGCCCCCAACTTGAGGTGCCACCACCAAGGCTAGCTGCCCTGGCTCGTCGACTCTTGGAGGGTGATCTGCCCGACTCCATGTGATGGTTTGCTCTGACCACCTGAGCCACTGTGGAAGGGCCGGCTCTACTGCATTAACTGCTCTAACTTTCAACTTCTTGGAACGCTTGGACGTACTAGTTGTGAAGACATGGTAGCTGCCACGACTCGGGTTATGCTGCCGAGTTGTGACATAATACTGACCATTGCCATCATTGAGCTGCTTCGGGTTCTGCTGGAACCCGCCCTGCTGGTGACCTCCTCCTTGAGGTTGGTTTGGGTTATTGCCGGCTCCTCCACCGTTATTGCCGGGTCCTCCGGCTCCATTGTTTCCTCTATAGCCACCATTGTTGTTACCTCCTCCTGGCCCTTGGAACCTGGCACGCTGCAAATCTACGCACTGTCCCAAGGTATGACCGCATCTACCGTTCTTGGCATGTTTAGGGCATGGGATCCTCAGGACCTCCTCTGTGCTTGGAGTACGGCCTTGGTATCCACCAGAATTATTGTCCTTGCGTCTGACCCCAGTGTTTGTGTTGGCCACTAGGTCAGAGTTGTCTCCATACGGCCGCTTGCCACCTCCTTGATTCTGGTTTTGATTCTGGTTCTGACTCTGACCATTGCCACCTTGTCCTTTAGCCCCTTCCTCCTAATCCTTTGTTTTGTCTGTGGCAGCGTGCTTATTAGCACCTGCCATGATCTCACCAATCGTAAGGGGAATACCTTGATTCAGGCTCTCCTTCATACGACCTAGCTTCCAACTCAAAGGATTGTAACTGCAATTTCTCTCCATCGCCATTAACACTGAAACTGGTAGGAGTCCTTGTGAGGAGTTAATGATCTCCGAGACTCGCTTCATCCAGTGCCTTGCTGACTCGCCCTTCCTCTGGACACACCGCTCCAGGTCCTCGATGGTGCTGAGCTTTTTGCATTTGCCCTGGAAGTTCCGAATAAAAGCCGCCTTCAATTGCTCCCAAGAGTTGATCGACCTAGGAGGCAAGTTGCGCATCCAGACCTTGGCTGCTCCCTCCATCATAAGATACATGAACTTGGCACACAGGTTACCTGTGGCATTGCGAATACTCATTGCCATCTCGTATGTACCCAACCAAGAGGTCGGGTCCATGTTGGGCTCATAGTTTGGAACCTTGCGCGGCTCCTTGAAACCGCAGGGGAAGGACTCGGATCTGATGGCATCAGACAAACACTCTGGTCATGTTAACGCTGGGGAAGCACCAGGAGAAGTCACCTCCTCGTGCACCCGGGTTGGCTGAGGCGGGTTGGCTGCACCCACTAATGCTCTGTCCCTCTCTGCCTCCCGAGCTCTTGCTGCTTCTCTTTCTCGTCGTTGCCTTGCTTCATCAACCACTAGCTGAGCCTGTGAAGCAGTTGGCATGTTTGCACGATTCCTCACTAGCTCACGACGCCTTGCACTCGTAGAGTTGGCCGGGTTTGACTCACTGTGCCGACTCCTCGTACCTGAATTAAAGGGTGTTGAGTGTAGCCTACTTGCATCTGGAAAAGTTGGATACAAAGCTTGCTGAGTTAAAGCTGTCTTCAGTAGCTCGATAGCCTCACGAGTCTCCTGTCCCGCTGGTCCCTCTGGTACCACGATATTCTCCAATCTCAGAGTCGCCGCATGAACATTGTCCATAGGATTAGAGTAATGTCCCTCTGGAGTATGAAATCTGTTAGGCTGAGACCCTAAGCCACCAGATGCTCCTCCTCCGACTCCTCCTTCAGGCGGTGGTCCGTTGGTACGGCTGCCTCCCGGTCCTTCTGGGGGTGGTGGTGGTGGTGGTGGTGGTGCTCCTCCGGCTCCTCCTGCGGCACCTCCTGCTGCCGCTGAGCCTCCCAGTCCGGCTCCTCTGCCTGGACCATTAGGTGTGGTGAATAAGTTGGTTGGATTGATGTGGACTCCATCATGCAAGCGACTCCTGGCTCTGCGGTGTTGAATTGAAGTAAGCTACTCGCGGCGCCTCCGCACGACCTGAGCTTCATCTTGGACCCGGGCCTGTTCCGCAGCTAGTCTACGGTTTGCCTCTGTAATATCAGCTAGTTGCTTCTCCAACGCAGCACGAGCGTTGGTTAACTCGGCCGCCCTCTCTGCGGCATTACTTGCATTAATTTCCTTTGTCAATAGAGTCGGATCAAACTGATTCCCAGTGTTTCCAGACATGTAGACTCCCACAACACGAGCGCGTACTGGCGACTCCTCATAATCCTCTTCCTCTATCCCATACCCAAGCCGATCTTCAAACAAGGGTAGGATAGACTCTGAATCTGCATCGTAATCTGAATCTGACTCTTGAAGCATCTCTGGTTCCTCAGCTAGGGGTTCCTCAGACTCGGCGATGATGCCGACCTCTGAAGTTCCGACCGACTCCTCGCCGTCGGACTCGACGACAACGGTTGGTTCTGGTACTGACTCCGCCGAGTTCGCGCGAAGACCCGACGTGCAAACCATCCCGACGAACACGTTGATTCCTCCAAAGACAAGCTGATAACCCTCGTCGACTTCGTTCATCTCCGAGGTCCAGCCTGAGTCATCGATCTCTGTTTCTCCATGCTCATCAGTGTAGACTCGCCCGATGGCGAGTTTCTCCATAGCCCGACGAGCAGCTCCAACGATCTCAACTCCTTTTGTCACCATAGGCCCCACGGTGGGCGCCAACTGTCGTGGGGTTGTCACGGCAAGTTCTTCCTCAGGGAAGATGAGTTCCGGGGCCATTGGTGATCGAAGTACGTGGGAACGGTTAATCTCGCCGGGGAACAAGGATTTACCCAGGTTCGGCCCCTCTGATTAGAGGTAAAGACCTACTTCCTGCTTCTATGTTATTGCTCTTGATTAGATCTCGATTACAAGGACCCGGCTCCTACAACTCAGGAGCCGGCGACTTCTCTCTGGTGGCTAGGGTTTCTCTCTACTGGTTGAAGCTTAGCTCACTACGATCCAGGACCCTGCTTATAAAGGCTGCCGGGTCTCTGGACTTACAGGCTATACCGAGTCACACTAGAACACGGAGTCCTACTCTACGTCTTGGTCTCCCAAGCTTAGACTCTGGGTTGTACTTGGACTCCTTCTCGACGGGTCCCTTCTTTCTCATGGGCCTTGACCGGCTTGTCTCCAGCCCAGCCCATGCAACTCGACGCGTGACTCGGCTTTGGCCTTCTTGGACTTGGCGGGTCTACTTTCCGGGTCCATGGGCCTACCTATAAAGTATCCCCCCATCAATGTCCGAATGCTCGTGCGGCTGGCCAGCACGGTTCAGGGCACCGCCGAGATCCCATCCTTTGCGCCTAACTTCGTTCAGCTTCTCCGTGTTTCCCCTTGCCGGCTCGAAGCCGTGGACGGTGTTGTACTCGCGCATAGTGGCGTTGAGTCGGCGCTGTGTCGATGCGAGGTGGAGCGCCTTGTCGTACATCTGTTGACGCATCCTCTCGAGATCAGCCGCCGCCTTGGCTGGATCCGCACCCGGCGCGATGGGGGTGCTCAGCAACTCGAAGTCAGCCTCGAGGTTGCGCTGGAAGCGAGAGGGTTCTCCGGCTTCGTGAACAGTTATGGCGACGCCGCCTCCTACCGCCACATGCTCGACCATGTGCACCTCGGCGTAGACGTTGAGCTTGGCGTCATCGCAGTCCGCGTTGCTGGAGCCGAGGTAGCAGAAGGCGAAGTCGCTGTCGCAGATGCTGGCGTCGAAGACCGAAGGAACCAAGCACGAGTAGACCTCCTCCAGGTACTCCTTGGCGGCGACGGCGACGTAGACGTGGAAGTCGCCAAAGGTGACGCTGGTGTCTCCGCTGGTGAGGCCCATGTCGGCGAAGCTCCTGGTGTTGTCGAGGACGCACCCGATGGAGCCGATGGAGAGCACGAGGCCGGAGACGACCCGCCGACAATCTACGGTCCGGGATCCCGCGCAGAACGTGATTCCGCTTGTCGCTAGCCCCACGGTGGGCGCCAAATGTCGTGGTGGCATCAACGACATATCCATCAAAGATGGAAAAGAAGTGTGGAACAAGGCAACGATGGCGCTCGCGCGGGATTGGGTAACAAGCACGCAAACACACGCGATGTACCCAGGTTCAGGGCCCTCGTGATGAGGTAACACCCCTACGTCCTGCTCTTCTGGATTCTTATTGCTTAGATCATGAAATCGGGCTACAAGTAATGCTCCTGGAGCTGTTTCGTGGTGCAGCCGGCTTGAACTACTGGCCGGCTGGAGGTGGAAGATGACGATGATCGTGAACGTGGTGGAGTCTCGGTTTGTGTCGTGTCTGTCCTCCCTCGCAGGGGATCCTGGCCTGCTTTATATAGGCAGCAGGCTAGGATTTTGGGTTACAGGGAAGTTACAAGTTTATCCCTATGACACCACTACAGTGCAAGGCCTGCTTGGGCTGGTTCATCATTGTGCTATAGGCGTAACGCCCGACAGGGGGCACTGTTCACCAATGGCGGTTGTGTGAAGCTGGCCCGCCAGTACGGATCGGTCGGCGGGTAGGTCCGGCTGCTCCAAGCCGGGAGGTCGAAGATGCCTTCAAACCGAATCATCGGGTCCGCCTTGAACCGGCCGGCTTGAGTCCTTTAGTGAATTTGGCCTCTTTGGGGTATCTGGGGTTCGTCTCCCCAACACCAGACATCAGAAAACGCTTGTTCAATGGAACAGTTGAAACACTAGTTGATATGGGATATGGCAACTGATGGCTCTTAGCAAGTTGACAAGACTCACATACATAAGGATTTATTTTAGGGGAATGAGGGAGACTATGTTTTCTAAGTATCTGCTGAACAATAAATGAAGACAGATGTCCTAGACGTCGATGGCATGTGGAAGAAGACGGCTTTATTGTAATGAAAGCTTGCTTTGAAGACCCATTGGAGACCGGTACTAGAGGATAGAGACCATCACGGCAAGGCCCTCTAAACAGAATTCTCTTTGTGGCCTGGTCCTTTATTATAAGAAAAAAGAATGGGTGAAACTCAAGAAAAACATTATTATCAAGAACAAGCTTATGAATAGATAAAATATTTTTGGATGCTTGAGGAACATGCAAGATATTATTAAGATTGAAGGAGCTATTTGGGGTGCGCAAAACAGAATGACCAATATGACTAATAACCATGCCATTACTGTTTGCCGTGTGAACTTGATCCCTTCCTTGATATTTGTCATGAATAGAGAGCTTGTTCGCATCTCCAGTGATATGATCAGAAGCAACAGTATCCGAGTACCAATTTGTGTCAACACCATATGAAGCAATATTTGCACATCTGTTTCCTCTGTTCCCATCATCATCATTGTCATCTTGATAGCGCCACCAGCAATCACTTGCAGGGTGCCCATGAATCTTGCAGATTTGACAGTCGACATCAACATATGGCGTGGGTGCACGGCCGCGGCGACCACCATCTTGGCGATGGCCACGGTTGTCATCATCATTGCGACGGCGTCCTTTACCACCATCACGTCGATAACCATCATGATACTGGCGATCACGGTATCCACGGTCATCCTTCCGACCACGGTCATCATAATGTCGAGCACGATTGTCATACTGCTGACGGGCACGGTCATCCTGGCGTCCACGATCTTGGCCGCGCGCCTGGGAACGAGAGTCACCACCACCACGGCATGCCATGTTGGCCGAGGACGTGAACCCGTCCTCACCATCCTGAGGCGTGTGAAGCTGGTCGAAGTCCTGCAGTTGATTAAACAGATCGGACAGAGAAGTGCAAGGATTTGCATTGATGGCTGTCTTGAGACTGTTGTAGGAGCTGCCAAGGCCATGCAGGATATACCATATGAGTTCATCATCATCAAGTGCTTTACCGGCAGCAGCAAGTTCAGAGGCAAAATTCTTCATCTTGGCAAAGTACTTTGTGGCAGACTGGTCGTTCTTCTTGATGTCATTGAGGGCTGATCGGAGCTGTTGGATCCTTGAGCGAGACTTGGAGGACACAAGAGCATTGATAGCAGTCCACACATCAGCAGAGGACTCAAGCCCGATGACATGGGCAAGAACATCCGGTGATAGCGAATTCAAGATGAAACGCAGTACCTGCTGATCACGGGCCATCCAGGCGACGTAGTCGGGATTCTCCATCGTGATTGTCTTTTTGTTATTGTCCTCAACCTCCAGGTATTCTTCCGGCGCTTACTCAGTTCCTTCAACGAGGGCAAGGACCCGAGCACCGCGCAGGGCAGGGACAACGAGTGCCTTCCATACCAGGAAGTTTTCCCGTGTCGGAGGCGATCCGAGGGCCGCGGCCAAGGCTGTCGCAGAAAATGCAGTCGAGGACGATAAAGCCATGGATCCGTTGGTAGAGGGATGGTGTATCGTGGCGGCGGCGGCAGCAAAGGATGCGGCGACGGCGGCTGTTTTGTATTGCGGCGGCGGCGGCAGGACTGCGGCGGCGGCGGCTATTTTTAGGGTTTCTTGGGATGGCGGCTAGGTCTCGAAAAAGGCCTGCTCTGATACCATGTCAAACGTTGTGGGAACGATCATGCCCCTCTCCAGGGCATCGGCTACGTGTTATATGAGCAGAGAAAAGGCCCCCTGCGTGGCGTTACAGGTTGTGTACGTATGTGATCGGAGTACTACTCCGTATCATATACGAACGGTACATATACTCATCTTCCTCGACGTTCGCGCTCGTCACTGCCGTCTTCGTCTGCGCCTACGCCGACTCCCGCGCCTCCGAGCCTCCGATCTACTCCGCCGCCAGTGCCTCGGTGGCCCCGGTCGTTCTCCGTCGTCGCTGCCTCTCCTCCATTGCGGCAGATGGCTAGAGCGCCACCACGGCCGCCGCTGGGAGGAGGTTCGCGGGGAGGGCCTTCCCGTCCTCCAACGCTTGGACTTAGCGGAATTCAGCCGCGACCACCGCCGGGCTGGGGACCGCCTGTATCTCGCTGGCAGCGGGAAGTATGAGCGTTGTCTGGTGCTCATGAAGCAATTGTCCATGGCGGAGTCCATCAGCTGAAGCCAAGTTCTGCTGAAGCTACTCAGGGCGACGGGAGCCACTCCGCGCTCGGTTGCTAGTCAAGCCCGAGCTTCTTCCTCCTTAGTTGGAGGATCTTGGATCTCGATGGAGGGTCCATGGCTGGTTGCACACCAAGTGGTTCAGCCACGATGGTGTTACCGTTCCTTCTCTTCGAGGTCGTCGGTGATGAGCGGTGCAGACGAAGTCCTTGATCGCGTTTCTGCTATTTCTTTTCAGGGCTTGGATGTAAAGTGCAAGGACCTGACAGTAATTTCTTTGTTGTATACGGATACGGTCATTTCTATAACCACCGCTGATAATATACGGAGTATGCTTCTAGGCCCTTCGGGCCTTTTCCGTTCAATTAAAAAATATAGTACTCCCAATTCAAGAAGAAATAAACCACTTTTTGCCACGCAAACTGCACAAAGCGTTGAGCATGAGGGTGATAATGTCATCGCAGGCGGGTCAATTAGGGAGTTATCGAGTCGATATCCAATGCGTTTCCCAGTCACATACAAAATTGATCTTTAAAATACCGTAAAAAAATGATCTTAAAAAGTTAAAATCTTGCTATGACGGACCATCAAGAAGAACATACCACCATTGTATTTGTGCATGCTCTGGATGACGCTTTAACCTAGGAAATTTGGACGATTGATTGCTAGTTTGCCACCACGTATGAGAACTATTCGTTCAGAGTATGAAATAAATTTCTGGTGAACGGAACTCAATATCTTAACACGATCCTAGCAACTGTACGTCTGTACATAGTCCGAGAAATAGCCAACGAAACCATAGAAAGAATCGTGACAGGAGCAATGGAACAATGTTTTGCTTGGCGAACAAATCACACACTAGAGAGAAGATAACTTCTCGGCTTCTCGCAAGGGGCGAACGAAATCACCCACCAGAGAGAAGATACCTTCTCGCAAGGTGTTGTGCAAGCAGGCACGTGAAGATCGCAGTGGCGGAGCTAGGATTAGCGGTCAGTGATGTCAAAACTTGAAAGAAACCATAATGATGTCAGAAATTAGGATTTATGGGCTCAATTCTGGTGTATTTATGCCTAGGTCTTTATTGCTCATGATTTTTTTTGTCCGTCATTGCGATGACACGGGACAAGAAGGATAACGGACATTGCGGCCCGTAAAAAGGGTATCGATGGAAGAATCCTGGTGGTGGGCACGACGAGAGGAGCAACCAAAACCATAACGAGCAACTTAGTAGTCGAGAGAGGTATCGATGATAGCGGCATGTGAGACGAATAATCTCAAACTGGAACAACAACATACATGCAAAACACATAAAACTTACGAATAAAATACAGGCTCGCTTTTGACATTTACGTCAAGAAAACCTAAAAAGGAGGGCCCAAAGGTAAACGGGCAAAATGGTGAGAGAGGAGGAATCAAATTATCAAAACATATATAAAAAAAAGCTACTCAATAACGGGGGCATCTATAATTTCCCTCTTTGCACTCAATGTAAGAGGAACAAAAAAGATCTGGAAGCTGCTAGAGCATAGAGGATCTAGGGAAACGCTCTGGGCTTATGGTTTAAGTTTCAACCCATATGGATGGTGCCCTGGTAATAGTTTGGTAAGGAAAACATAAAAAGAAGGGCCCAAAAGAGAAAGGGAACAAAGCATCTCAAAAGGACCCGACTATATATAGGGCGTCCTAGATTTGGCATAAGCATAGGGCATTAGATTTTTTTATCATAATCCATCCAAAAGTCACCGGATGCTACCGTATGTTTGCATGTGTACACTAAATGACGAAATTGATGTCATCATCCCGCATTTAATGCGAAATCCGAGAATTTAAAATGTTTTGTAGCTCAAACCGTTCATCCGATTTATGATCCGCTTTAACCGTTACACTAGTCGCGTCGAGATCTTCAAAACTAGATCCCATGTTGATATGTTCCGACGATATTTTTTTTTACCCAAAAGTTACCAACGACTTAACAAATAAGTTACCAGGCTGTAATACATAAGTTACCACCGTACACTACACAATGGATGGTAACTTTATCGGTCTAGAGAGGGTTACTTTATCGTTTTAGGGTGGGTAACTCCATCACCATTGGGCGGTAACTCTATCAATTTAGGGTGGGTAACTCCATCGATTTAGGTTGGGTAACTACTTCAACATAGGATGGTAACTCAATCAGTCTAGGGTGGGTAACTCCATCGGTTTAGGTGGGTAACTCCATCGGTTTAGGTTGGGTAACTCCTTCATTATAGGATGGTAACTCAATCAGTCTAGAGTGGGTAACTCCATCACTAATGTGTGGGTAACTCCATCACTATCGGTTGGGTAACTCTATCAGTTTACGATGAGTAACTCCATCACTACTGGGTGGGTAACTCTATTAATATTGGTAGATAACTTTTTCAGTCTAGATGGATAACTCCATCATTACTGAGTGATAACTTCATCAATACCGGGTGGTAACTCCATCAATCTAGGGTGAAAACTTCATTAGTCTACAGTGGGTAACATCTTTAGTACTGGGTGGTAACTCTATAACTACAGGGTGGGTAACTTACATGTTATGGGGTTGGTAACTTACTTGTTCTGGGGTTGGTAACTTTCGGGTTCGGAAAAAAATTCATCAAAACATAGCAACATGGGATCTAGTTTCGAAGATCTCGACGCGATGATCCCAACGATGAAAACTGATCGTAAATTGGATAAATGGTTTGAGGTATAAAAGTTTTTGAAATTTCGAATTTTACAATTAATGCAGATGATGTCAGCAGTTTTGTCTTTTTCTGCATGGATGCTAAATAGCCTCCACACAGACTTTTTTTCGGGTTGGTAACTTATGTATTAAAGGCTGGTAACTTACATGTTATATGGTTGGTAACTTTTGGTTCCGAAAAAAATTTCGTCGAAACATATCGACATGGGATCTAGTTTCGAAGATCTCGACGCGAGGAGTCTAACGGTGAAAACGGATCATAAATCGGATAAACGATTTGAGCTACAAATTTTTTTAAATTTTCGAATTTAGCATTTAATACGGGATGATATCATCAATTTTGACTTTTCCAAACACTTAAACGTGAATAAGCTGAGTTGAATTGGTCTCCATACATCTCAACCATAGATTTGCTTATGTACGATCCATATTGTGTCTGAAGATTTGCCAACCATAGGGCGCCCTATGATTAGATTTTCCCTCTCACAAAGCTATTCAGTTAGGGGCCCATCTGTAATTTTCCTCTTTTCACTCGATGAAAGAGGAACAAAAAGATCCAGAAGCTTCTAGACCATAGAGGCTCTAGGGCGCGTAGCCCCTTTCTGGAAAGAGTTAAATGCACCGGCGGTCCCAATTCTTTTCCCGCAATGTCACTTAGGTCCTAATTCTTTCAAAATGCACATCTAGATCCCAATTCTTTGTTAAGTTGTTCAAGCGAGGTCCTAATTTCATCTGACCATTGACACGTCGACAGTGGGCCCGAGGAGACCAAACTGTCGGACGCGGATGTATGCAAATGCCCTCCTCCGGTTACTTTTCTTCATTATCTTCGTCCCGTTCCTCTCCACCTCTTTGTTTCGTGATTCCAAAGGCGACCGGCGGCGGAGGAATATCTGCGGCAAGAAGGGAGCTGGTGACAGGCGGCGGGCGTTCAACCGTGGGGCTGCAGTGGCGGCAGCCACGAGGATGGCGCCAAAGCTGCGGTGGGGCCGATTTTGAGTAGATTTTGACAAATAGCATGTTAATTAGGGCCTGGAGCCGTTGGAGCCGGCTAAGATGCCTTCTTTGCGGGCCGCTTCGTCACAGATGAGCTTCCGGTGCCAGACATTCGCGGTCAGACCTGGCCATGGGTCGGGCTGGGCCCGGAAAAGCCCGTAGCAGAAAACCTAGGCCCAGGCCCACCCAGGCCCTGTCGTCGGGCCTAAAATTGAGGCCCAAGCCCGGCCCATTGGTGAAAAATAGAGGCGGGCCTAGGGCCGTGGGCCGGGCCTCTTCCTTAAATCGCCCATATGTGAAGCCCAAGCCCGGCCCTACGAATCCTTTGGGCTTAAAACGCAGGCCCAGGCCCACCCGCGGGCCTCAAAACTCAGGCCCAGGCCCTAAAATTTCGGGCCGGGCTTGGGCGGGCCGACCGGGCCGGGCTTCCCATGGCCAGGACTACTCGCGGGAGAGATGGAGAAGGAGAAGAAGACTTAGGGAGTGGGCAATGAGAGGGTACAGGATTATAAGGGCTCGAATGCAGAAATTTCCAACGGCCAGTCGCGGGAAAACTCCCGCCAAACACCCACTCTGGCCCACTGTCGACGTGTCAATGGTCAAAGTGCCACGCAGGCCGGTCAGCGGCGGTCAGGCGAAATTAGGATCTCACTTGAACAACTTAACAAAGAATTGGGACCTAGATGTGCATTTTGGAAGAATTAGGACCTAAGTGACACTGCGGGAAAAGAATTGGGACCGCCAGTGCATTTAACTCTTCTGGAAATCTCGAAGCGAAGGCCAAACTAGCCAAGTGAACGGACCCCCGCTCTCGTCCTAGCTCCGGCCATGTCGCTCTCCTCGGCGCGCCAGCGGCGGCCCACTGCCGCGTCGCCACTAGCCGACGATGGGTATTCCAAGGAGGCCAAGGACAGGCGGCGGCGCCCCGACGGCGAGGAGGCGGAGGAGGGTATCCGGTGGTTCCTCCCCTTCCTGGCCCTCGGCCTCCTCCGCCACATGAGCGCGTCCTCCAACCTGATCCACGACTGCGACGAGGTGTTCAACTACTGGGAGCCCCTCCACTTCCTCCTCTACCGCTCCGGCTTCCAGACCTGGGAGTACAGGTTGCCCTTCCGACCTCACCCCCACCCCACCAGACTAAACCCTAGCTGTACCGGTCGTTTCGTTGCTTGATGCGTGGTGGCGGATTGGCTGGGGTTTAGGAGTGTACGGATTTATGCTCTGATTTGGGGATGACAGATCCGCGTCACCATATTGAATGGTTTGCTCTGATGTCTTCATGGTGTGTAGTGTGTCGGTGAGGGTAGCTGCAGGTTAGTATGCTCGCGTTTAGTGGGTGGGGATTTGGAGGATTTTATGGAGTCATTTGATTGTAGGGGTTTTAGGGTGTAGGAATTTGCTCTTTCAGTTATTTTGAAGGATTACTGTTCTATAAGGTGACCATCTAGCTCTATGCTTCTTAATAAGTTCGAACACTTGTGAAATGTGGTGTTCCCTATTTGGTGGGAGTAGTGAAGTTTGCAAGTTCGCAGGGCATTCTAAATGTGTGGGACTGTTAGTCTCTGCTTTCATTTCTATGCAAGGGACATGGGGTTTAGACTTTCCTCAACCCTTGTAGGCCTAGCTTAGTGCCATTGTCTTATTTGGAGGGTTTTCAAGGTGATTTGACGGATGTGAGATGAAAACTGTATGCTTAATTTAGCTAATAATGTTGTCGAGATTTGTCAATATTTGTTGAATGTTGATTCGAAGTAACATCGACTTGTAGTCATGCGGAAATTATAATGGAGAAGTCATCTGTCAGAAATGATCAAAACAGGACATTTGTTTACTTGTATTTGATGATTTAGTTCAAGAGTGATTTTTGGTATTGTAGAGATCATTAAGCTGATTGGTGTAGAAATCATGACTCAGAAGTTATAGCTTCATCATAGAAATGGTCAACTGGTCGTTTTAGAAATGAAGAAATGGTGGTTAGTACAACTTATTTAAATGACTTTATTTATTCAGTTACCAATGGTTGACATAGATTATGCATTTTGTAAGCTTTAAATAAGTTTTGGTTCTAATATATGCCACCAATGTTTATTCTAAAATGCCCAATATGCCATTTTGGAAGGTTATTTCGTGTTTGAGAAGATTTCAGTGCTTTGCATTCCTTGGAGCCGGAACCTCATTTTGATGGACTTTACTAAGACTGATGGGGGTTCATTCATGTTTGAGACTTTTAAGTTTTCAATGCTTGGCATTCCTTGGAGTTAAAATCTCAGCTTCATTTACTTCACTAATATTACTGAGGTTTCTCTTTTTTTTCTTATGGTTAACACATGGAAGATTGCATTATAATGGTTTCAAAATAGGAATAGCGATGGGCAGAAATTGCTGCTTAGATTGATAATGATGTGTTATGGCATATCTTGTGATGTGCAATATGATTTTATTTTTCCTTGAGTATGCCTACATGGAAGCCTGCACGTGCATTTGTACAGAAAATAAAAATCATTGGACAATAAATCTAACTGCAAGATCTTTTTGTATTATGATATTAATAATAGAAGGACTTGGATTTTGATTCTGTTTTTTATTCTTGCAGTTCTGACCATGCTCTTAGGTCATATTTGTACCTTTTCATTCATGGTATTGTAGCTGGTCCTGCTTCAACCATCTTTGGTGGCGAACATAAGGTTTGCCGCGTCTTAATCTATATTTCTTCGCATTTGTTAGACTTGCTAATTGTTCCCTGCTAGGTACACCTATTTTTGTCTAGTACTAATCATGCTCTGACCTATTATGTTGTGATTGTAAAGGTTCGTGTGTTCTACTCTGTGAGATTCTTTCTTGGACTCTTATCGACTATAACAGAAACTGTTCTGGTAGTTGCTCTTTCAAGAAGATATGGAAAGAGACTTGCTTGTTATGTCCTTGCAATGCTATGCTTAACCAGTGGCTGCTTCTTCGCCAGTACCAGTATGTTTCCGATCTTCCATTTTTTTTATTGCCATGTCCATGCGCAAGGCTCTATAATCAAACTAACTCGTTATTTTTTTATGGCAGGTTTCTTGCCAAGCTCATTTTCCATGTATGCTGTAACACTTTCTTCAGCACTCTTCCTTCTAGAGAAGTATGCTAGTGCAGTCTCTGTTGCAGCTGCTGGTGTAATTCTTGGCTGGCCTTTCTCAATTTTGGTGTTTCTCCCTATCACTGTTTACTCATTAATGAGGGGACCTTTTAAAAGAGTGTTTCTGTCTGGATTTCTGACTTCACTGTGCCTTCTTGTAAGTAACGCCTTTACATTATCAGTATTTTACGATGTGAACAAGTACATATTTGATCTGATCATCACAAACTTTTGCTAGGCCCTTTCATTCGTGGCTGACTATTACTGCTATGGTAGATGGACATCATCCGTGTTCAATCTTCTAAAATATAATGTGCTTGGTGGTGGTGAAAGTCACTTGTATGGAACAGAGGGGGCTACATTTTACCTGAGAAATGGATTCAATAACTTCAATTTTGCATTTGTTTTGGCTTTGCTATTTGTGGCTGTTGCACTATCTGCAAGGAAGAAATATGCCCCAGATCTGTTGATAGTTGTCTCTCCTGTCTACATTTGGTTGGCTTTCATGTCTTTGCAGGCACATAAAGAAGAAAGGTAAACATCGAAGTGTATATACCATCTTATCAATCAGTTTAGCATGTAAATAATATACGCAAATCAATGTTTGAGTGAAACAAATTCTCTCTGCCTGAATTCATTTAGCAGGGACAATTAGAAACACTCATTTATGTTAGTGAGTTAGTGTATCACTCTGCCTAAACAGTAGCTGCATCAGTGTAGTTTATGCTCCCTCTGTAGCACCTACATGGTTAAAATAGCTTTATTTGATTCATCAAGGGCGTCTTTTCGTCAGCTCGTTTATGTTCTCTGAGCCCCTTGAGTTCCACCGTCTGCTTGCTGATGGCTGTAGTAACAACTAGCAATTAAAAAAGTGCAGACTTTGGGAGTTCAGATGATAGTGAGGTATTCTCAATCTGTGTGTTAACCGTATTCTTCCAAGTTTCTAAATTTGTTTGGATTTATTATATTCCTATGTGTCCATTTCTAGGAACATAGTTGAGTTGTGCATTTGAACTAAACTCCATCAATCTAGCTTATCATGCAATATACCTTATTTTTAACCGAATTAGGTGAATTCGCTTATATATATTTAATGATAAACATATCAGCCAGTTTTATCTATGTCCTGCCCACCATTTTGACTATTTGCTAGTTGGACTGATGGTGGTTACTGGATTTTTTATGTGTATATACTTGTTTAGAAGAATCACTAGGTTTTCTGCATATCCTTCTCACCATTATTTTGATGCACATAAACAAAGCATTGTTTTTCACATACAAAACCCCATTGTTTTGCTTTGAAAGTTAAATGATTCTACACATGAAAGCAATAGAAACTGAAACCACTATTTTCTTAATCTGTGTTTGCAGGTTTCTCTATCCAATCTATCCATTGATATGTGTTGCGGCAGCCTCTGTTATTGACAGTCTTCCTGATTATTTCCATGATAAATATGCATCCGAGCAGTCATTTTTTTATAAGGTGAGCCTGGCGTTCTTAATTGCATCCCATGTCTTTTAGTTGCTAGGAATGATTTTATTTTCGTGCCGCCGGATCGACCGACCCATTTGCGGTCGTCGGGTTGATTGGGGGCTGCTCCGGTCGTCGTTGCGCGCAATATTTCCGTGTCTCGTCGGAAGCTTCATTTTTCCTGATATATTTGACAGGCAGCGAAGGGCCTACGGCCTTTGATCCTAGGCTTTATTCTGTGCACCTCCCACAGCCGAACATTCTCTATGTTGAACGGATATGGTGCTCCTCTTCAGATCTATGAGCATCTCGAATACCATGAAGATACTGGACCTGGTAAAGACCTAACTATGCCCTCTTAAACAAGTTTCTCTTGTCCATACAACTTTAGGCCTTTCGGCAGCTCTTATGTAAGTTCAATGAGTAGGCATATTTTACGTATAATTGAGCACTTTAGTGTATCATGTACTATCCTCCAAATGTTGTCACCATAAATCCTTGACCTAGCTAGCTGATCTATTTATGTTCAGGGTCTATTCTGTGTGTTGGAAGTGAGTGGCACCGCTATCCTTCATCATTCTTCGTACCCTCCTATATCAGTGAAGTTCGTTGGATAGACGATGGTTTCCGAGGCCTTCTTCCATTTCCCTTCAACGAAACCCTGGGAGGCACCACTGCTGCTCCATCTTATTTCAATGACAAGAACAAGGCCTCCGACAAGCAATATGTACTTCCTTTTCACTTGAATTTTGACAAGCAGATTTTTTCCTTGGATAATACTGTGCATAACAGCTGGTTTGCACTTTTTGGTCGCAGCTGAAAGACATCGGAGCATGCAACTTACTGATGGAGCTTGATCTGAGGCGACCTTATCCCTCCCGTGGGAATGACCTGTCAACATGGGAGGTAAATCAATACTCGTGGTCTTCATCTCAATGCCTTAAATCCCAGTTCTGAATCTGATAATTGTCCGCAAACTCTTCCAGACATTGGCAGCACTACGATTTCTAGACAGAGAGCTTTCGCCAGCACTATACCGGTCGTTCTTCATACCGTACCAATGGGAGCACAAGAACGTCTTCGGCCTGTACAAGTTGCTAAGGAGGCTGCCTACTGACCAAGAGCAACTCAAATCAGGTTAATCGGGAGGAACATGAGCATTGGCCGGGATCAAACTGATCAGCAAATTTTGTTCCCTAGAATTTCTTTGCGATGAGATTGTGTTCTCTCAGCTAAATGCTGGCTATGTTACGTGTAGGCTGTACTGTGTAGACTGGACCGTTCGAGCATACGGGGTTGTCTAACTGAATTATTTTCTTAGTCCTCGTGACAGACGCTATGAGATTGTTTGCTATTGCCAGCTAGCCACTGATGATTTATGTATTTAAACTGTTTGCTGCTAATTGTTGATTCTGTTAGTTAGCATAGGATAAATAATCTGTTGAACATATGGTGGATCCGGATTATTAGCCAGCCCAAACAATTTCCTTCTATTAAGCACGGAAGTTGATCCCAGAGTAGTCTGCTTCGCTATGGAAAAAAAAAACATGCCTACTCATCACTGTCTCTTTCAGAAATTCTTCCTCGTCATCTGAAATTAGCAATAAGCTCTAGTATCCTGTAAACGAAATCGATAACTGGAGCTTTAACACTACGATTTTGCTGTTAAAAGAGCAGAAAACAATTCGATTAATACTGGTGGCAGGTTGCTGCTTTCATAATTTCACTGCTTTGCGGTTAACAAAACTGCAGCAGGACCCATTACATACAGGCAACCGCCCTCATTCCGAAACCAAACTGTCGCGCCTTTTCCATCTTACAACGCCAACTTCCTCCTCTGATCTTCCCTTGACAAGCGACAGAACATACAGCCATGGGCCGCGCCTCCACGCCGGTCCGCCGCCAGCGTCGCGGCGGCCGCCTCCTACTTCGACGCCGCCGTCAACGCTCCCCTACCCCGTCCTCCGCCGACCCAACCGCCTCCTCCCGAGAACACACCCCATCCTTCTCCGAGGACTCAGTCTCCGCGCCGCCATCCTACATCCCCTTCCCAGAAACCGCCACAGGTTCCTACGTCGCGGTCGCCCCTCTCCCCGTCTTCCGCGGCGACCCCGGCGAGTGCCCCGACGCCCACCTCGCCCGCTTCGACCGCGTCTGCCGCGCCAACAACGCCACCTCCACGGCCGACGCCGTCCGCATCTTCCCGGCGTCCCTCGACGACGACGCTGCGCTCTGGTACGACCTCACCGCCTCGTCGTCCTCCTCCTCCTCGCCCCCGCCGTGGCGGGCCGTGCGCGCGGCATTCCTCGACTTCTTCCGCCCGCCGGGCGCCGCCGACCGCGCGCGCGCCGAGCTCATGTCGCTGAGGCAGCGCCCCGGCGAGGCCGTCAACCGGTACCACCTCCGCATGCAGGGGATCCTCCGGCGGTTCCCGGACGCCGGCGCGGACGTCCCGGACGCGTTCCTCAGGAACGCGTTCGTCGACGGACTGCGCGCTGAGTTCCAGGACTGGGTGGCGCCGCAGCGGCCGGAGGCGCTGCACGAGGCCGTGGCGCTGGCGCTGAGCTGGGAGCGCGCCGAGAGCCTGCGGGAAGCGCGGCGCGCGGCGAAGGCGGCGGCCGGTATCGGCAACGGCAAAGGCGTTAGCAGGTGCGGCTTCTGCAGCGCGGAAGGGCACGAGGAGACGGGCTGCGAGGTGCGGAAGAGGATGATGGAGTTGTGGCTGAGGAGCAGCAGTGGCACTGCGAGGGAAGGCGCCGTCATGGCGGGGAAGGTCGGGGAGGATGCCGAGGAGGGAGGCGGCAGCGCGAGGCTCGCGCGGCTCGAGAGCGCGGTGAGCACGCGCTCGGCGCAGTGCCAGTGCCGCAAGCATCAGTGCTGGAAGAAGCCGGCGCCGGCGAGCGAGGTCGCTGGAGGCCCCGAAGCGAATGGCGCGGGCACCCCATCCGTGGACAAGTGAATTAATTGAAGTTGTTCTTTGTAGTTTATGGTACCCTGTACCGTGTATAGCTAACTGTCCTACACTAGTGGCACATTGTATATGTAGATCATCATGTCACGCTATGCAATTTAGGGAAAATTGAAATGTACTTTGCGAGAATTTTCCCTCTGATCTGATCTCTCTGACGAACATGCCGCAGCGACGATGATAGCAAACCTTCACTCTCTTTCAAAGAAAAATCTCTATTCAGATTCTTGACACGATGCCCTCGTTTGTGCACTTCCTGGGTACATATATGCTTGTCAGCTTGTGCACATTACATGACCAACACTATCAATCGCGACCTCCACAACATTACGTTCCACGCACAGTGTACAGGAGCATAGACAACGTGTGCACACGAGAACTTCCGAACAAGGGTAATCGAGAGCTACAAAAGCTTCAAGATTCAAAAATAGCAGGGCAGGAACGAAAACCATAAAAACAACAGTGACGATCGCCAGGTAAATATGTTAAATTACCATCCATTTTTAAGGTAACAGTCAACTGAGATAATAAGGAAAAAGTGTACGCCACAGAAATTACTCCGATGGCAGGTTTTTCTAATTATAGTTCCATCCACCATTTTTAAGGTAACAGTCAACTGAGATAATAAGGAACAAGGGTCTGTTTTAGCCAGTCCCTTCCAACAGTTTCGCGAAAGGGATTAAAGGAAGAAATAGCTCTTCCTTTGTAGGGAAAAGCATCATAATTAACACTGGATCGCGGAAGCTATAGGTGATGGTCAAGCAGCCTTCCCGTCAACAATCCAGCATAGCTGAAGCGGTCAGTTAGACACCACTCGGTTTACGCGTGGCTTCACTGGAGTCTTGGAAGGGCTCACCCTGAACCATAATGCCAAATTGCCAAGATTAGCAAATACTGAGGTATCTTAATTTCAGGTATGGAACATAGATGGAAATAGGAGTCAAGAGGGTCATGCCTGACTGGCAGTGTGCCCAAAATCATCCCACTGCAATTCAGAGCCAGGATAGCACCCTCGGCCTGTAATTGGGAGAGTTAAACAGCAGAAATGACTTTCAAAGCCTCCATATGGAATGGCCTTTCAATATGAAGGGGAGCAATTTGACATACTATTGTGATGTTCCATATATAAGATTAAGGACAAACAAGGGACAATGAAAGATTGGAATTATCGCATGTTTTCCAGTTTTTTATTTATTATGCATACTTATTCACTATAGTGCAAATATAACAGAATCCTACATGCTTATGTTGTTGTGGGTAGTCGCATTAAAATCTGTATGATTTCGAACACAAATGGGAGTAGCTGGATGCAGATGCCAAAATATAGGCCTATTCTCCGGGCATACAAAACATGGACACACAAGCCATGCAATTGATTAACAAATGTTGCAGCTAGTAATATCAAGTAAGAGCTAATAAGCTAGTAGGAAACCATTCAATTGAATCAGAAGTTAGGCTACGGAAAAAAGGCTCTCAATTCTTACATTGACAAACTCCACAAAAGCAATCCTTGTTGAATGTACATTGTCGCCTAGAAGTCTCAATCGAGAGACCTGCAAAGATAATACATTTAAGCAGGCAGAAAATACGACAACAAAAACATTAAGAAGGTGGGATACTTATTGAAAAGCTACACAACATGATAATTAGATCTGCGCGATAGCTCACCTCACCACAAAGTTCTTCAAAGAAACTCTTTACATCTAATTGAGTAACCTGCATACGAAACGAGTAAAATACACCATAGACTATGTGATTTGATTGCTATATCTCAATTCTCGAGTTGGTCACAGCTAATTAAGGACCTCAAAAGAAATGTATGATGAAAGAAAGGAGCAAGTGAAAGACAATAAAAGATGACAAACTAGAACGGAGATGGGTACCTTCTTATCTATATTTGTACAATAAACTGTCCGTATGACCATTTCCTTCTCATCCTCCGTCTATGGGCCATGCAGAATTGGATAATATTATTAGTATTGTGGATTATCAGAGAAGGTGTGGCAGAAGGTCAAATATCAAACGACTTACCGCCGGAAGAAATCTTGGATTCACAGGTAAGATAGCTGTCTTTGAAGGCAAGACTCTAACAGGGTAGAACCCAAGCATTGTGCCACCAAGGTTAAGTGCAGCCCTAGCACCCTCTATATGAAATTTACCATGAATCAAACTATCAAGTGAATGCTACAAAATGTAATTGAGCATGTGAAGATATAATACCTTCACCAGAGAACTCGATGAATGCAAACCTCAGAACAGAGTGGGGATCACCACAGATTCTGCAATCTACAACCTTCAGGATAGAGAGAAAAAATGGTTTCACAGATTTGCCAATCTCCAGAAACAGTGCAACACAGCGGATAATACAGAGAATTGCATTACAGAATACTCTATAAAAAGAAAATCAAACTGTGGTTGCAAGTAATTCTTTAACACTTTTTTGCCCTTTTTTATTTTGATAAGGTTAAAAGATACATATAATCTACATAACAAAAAAATAGAGAAACCACGTTGGTGGAATAATATTATAAACAGTAAATAACAATAATTACTAGCATCCAACCAAGTAGTACAGTGTCAAGTTGATCTGGGAGAGAAGTTAAATAGATTAACATCCATTTGCAGCATTTTCTAGTTTCTGGTACTAGTACAACTGAATCTTTCAAGTTAAAGTAACTCACTTGACCACAGTTAGCAAAGATATCAGCAAGTCTTTCCTCTGTCACCTAACAGATGGTCAGCAACTCAGCATCATTAGATCCCAGAGGCACTCAAGAATATATCTATGCACATTAAAACATTCACCAATTACTCACGGTATGGTCAAGCTCGGAGACATAAACGGTTCGCCGGATGCTGTCCTCCCTGTCTGCACGCCTCACCCTCTCGTTCATCCTCCTCCTTCCATGGTTGAAGTATCCATTTCTCCTCTCATTATCTACAAAATTCCTCCTCTGGAGGAAAAAAAACACACTTATCACTTCTTATTCTTGCATGTATTTCTTTTGCCTTTCCAATTGAATTCATGCCATCCAATCTTAACTATTACAAGCAGCTTATCTGGAGACAAATCACATTATTTCTGAATAAAAAACATGAAAAAGTCTAGTCTCATATTTTTGATACCTGAAAAATGAATCTCTCTAAATGCCGAATTGAAAAAGAGTCCACCTACCAAATTATGTTTTCTCTTCTAAACTGAACTGCTAGATCTGATTCAGAGATTTCTTAATTACAGGAAGGTGTAAGAGTGGATCAGAGAACTACTCAGATCACGGTTCAGAGAAATGATGCTATGATACATTTTAATTTGGATTTTAAATCTATCTGGATTCTGAAGTGAAATTGATATGTTTAATAAGTTTCTAGAGTCAGGTTCTGCTACCATAGAATCGTGTAATCATCTACAAAAATATGACCTCACAGCTCCCATGAACTGGGATATTTCACCCATAACAAACCAAATCAGTAGGATCTAAAATAATCGAGCACGCCGACGATCTAAGCGGAGAAAACATATCCTACGGAGAGATTACACATACTGCACTTGTTATGATTCTGAAGCGGCATAATCATATAGAAAGCAGGGGAACCTGCAAAAGAAGAAGAAACAGGGGAAACCTTCCACCAAAGAACGCCAACCACCGCGCCGCGCAAACCACCAACCGATAACGCAATCCAACACAAAAATGAGGAAAGATGATGACATAACCGATCCTAATGTAACAACCGATGCACATGAAGTAATAGAATCGAGAATCCTCCGCAGAAGCAAAACCACGGCTCCGATCCAGGAAAGAGGCTGCAGAAATTTACCATGCGCTGCTGGTTCCCAATGTACCGGGCGTCGGCGCCGGGGTATACGGCGATCCCACCATTCCCGGCGCCCCCGATCGAGCCGTAGTCGAACACCGGGGCGTCCGCCGACAGCGCCTTCCTGGGCGTCGCCGAGGACGGGACGAACTCCTTGGCGGCCGGGTTCAGCTTGGACAGCAGGTCCACCAGCTTCTGCACGTCCTTCTGGTACTCCGCCTCCTTGGCCGCGACCGCCGCCGCGGAAGCCGCCTGCGCGGCCGCGCGCGAGCCCTCCGCCACCGCCGCCATCCGCGCAGCCGCCTCGATGCACCGGACGCCGACGAGGGCGAATCGCGGGGCGGGTTGGTGGGATTCTACGGGAACTGAGGGCCTCTGGAGTCGGGAAGCAGGAAGAGGAGGAGGAGGGGGAGGGGAAGGTTCCCGTGGCGAAACCTGGCAGGCAGTGTGGGCTCGTGCTGTCGCTAATGGCGTCGATTAGTCGCGGGTGGGTTTTGCTTTACGAATTACGAGGTTTTTGGCGATTTCCGGGGTGGAAAGTATATGCCAAAGGGACGGTTACGGAGGGGCCTGGTCTTCTGGGTGGACGTGGTCCATGCGCCGGTGTAACATATATACTACCATATTACCATGACACCGACAGCCCTAGAAATATTTTAACTACCGTAAAACATGGAGTAGGGATAATCAGAGAGTTAATGTGATTGATTAGATGCCACATTTGGCTACCTGTAACTGATCACTGGAGCTACCTTTTCATTTATACGGAGGCATTCAAACCGAGCAAATGAGCATACACAAAAAAAAAAAAACGAAATGAAAATTAACTTTTATGAAAAAATGGAAAATAATTGACTCTTACAAGGAGTGTTTGACTGAATGCTAAGATATATACAATACACTTCAATGTACTTGCAAGCTGACTAAATGCAGCAGTAAAGCACTCAAGAACATGGGTTACGGCGAGAGGATAGAAATGTTCTGGATGCTTATGATTCTTCTCCTTCAGAAGTTGAGGTTATCCGTTTTGATGACACGATTTTCATTCTTATTCAGTGTTTGACTTTAGGACGGAAAGAATTATTCGTATCCACTGGAGCTCTACTCTAATTTTTTATATTGTTAATCCATGGTTGGCAATGGAGGGTAGTTTTGCTTAGAACATTATGGTCAGTCCCAACAACCAGGAAGGAAGAAGGTGGCAATAGATATTGCAGTCCTAGAAAGTTAGCATACACATCCCTATGTGCTGTTTGCCTGTTCCTCAAATGTGCATGGTAAACAGATGAACATGGAAGGACAATCTTTTGTGATAACTGGAAGTGCAATCCAAGATAGTCGATGTCTAGCAAGTTAGTATTCACATGGATTTATGTTTATCATCTCTTGTTGTGACAGAAATACATATACATATAGCACCGCTTACGTATCTACATTTGAGGATGATTAGATTACAAGGTAACTCTGACCGATTGTCAAATTGGTTCTTTAATACTTTCGGTTAGCACTGCTTATGTATCCACATTTGTGGATGATTTATTATATAAGGTTACCCTGACCAATTGTCAATTTGTCTCTTTATTAAAAAGAAAAGGTGTACCTTATGTAAAGTTATAGGATGCAACCCACTACGTGCGGCCGTGGTATATTGTACCAAGCAAGCTGGGGTAACAGGTTGACAACACCACCCATGCAGCCATCGTTTCCTAGACCCAGCGCTACCAGGACAACATCTCCATATTTCTGTCGGGGCTGTGTATACATGGTAATGCAAAATGGTCCAGTTTGTTGCAAATCCTGGAAACTGAGACTGGTGAGGGAATTTCACTAGGCATTTGTTATCTGGTTCTGGTGAGCACATGCTTGTTTACCTCTCAGTAATTTTCTTACTGATTTTCGTCAGTAAGATGGAATTACTAGAGGATTTTGCTAAAAGGTTGTTCTGTTGAGTTCGTCAAGTTTTGTGAGAAAATTGTACTTGAGTTGTATGTGAAGTAATGTGAGATTCGTCAATGATTAAAAGATTATTGTATGGTGGAGTTACACCTGACCACTTTCTATCATATTTATCCAGGCAATAAAATGTTATACATTCATATTGTTTTCCTGGTCCAAATGTTCTGTGACCATTTTGTAATGACCCAGTAAATTAGTGTGACATGAACCATGATTTTTTTTGTGGCCAAAATGGCCAGTTGTCATTGTGATCATTCAGACTACCATTTGAGTGTATGAAGTTGGTATAGAGTGATGTTTTTTTGAAGTCTACTATTTGTGTATTTTTTAAGTGTTTTAACTGAATATATATTGGGAAACGCGCATTGCGTGTGCAAGATTACAAACTATGGTTTCTGTGTTCTTTGTCCAATGTCCACTGTTTATGAACCAAGTGCCTCTTAATTGTCCTGTAATATAGAAGGGTAAATCGATTTTTATATCACTTTATGAACAGAGGGGCTCTTAATTGAATGTAATGTAAAAGCGGAAATCGATTTTTATATCACTGTAAAGTGGTATGGCCCCTATGCAATATTTTTTAGCTATCATGGAAATATTGTAGTGGAGTACTCACTTGAATTCACTTAGACTTGAAACTAATTCCGGATCTATTCATTTTATGTTGTGAGATGTAATTTGATGCTCTAAAGGTACTTGCTTATGCCTGATTGATTTCTGAATTTGATATTTCCGTTACCTTGATCATATTGATATATACCTAGGTAAGACCTGGCCGCTAGAAGGAAAGAGTAACGTAAAACGTAGAAGCCTCACTTATGAAAAATATGTGATTAAAAAATCTTCGATGTTTTTGGATTTATGTACATGCTTTATGTTCTTTATCCGTCCATCTTTAACTTAAAAAAATGTTATCTCTAATAAATTTCCATGCATGTACCTATTGTGTATTGTTCATTTGTCTGTAGAGATATTTGGGAGGTTTAGATTTCTACCTTAATCATGGTAATTACTTTTTTTTTATCTTATCTAGCGGTGGCAATTCTTTGCAAATTTCAGACTACAACCTTGATCTAATAGATCCGTTGTTTTGCCTAACAAAGGTGTTTGTCTTACTGTAGGATCATTTTAATTGAAACTACACACCCTTCTTGGGATATATGTATTAACATTATGAACTCTTTTTTTCTTGTTGTGGGGATTGACATTATGAACTCTGTCGCATGTTCTTTTGTTGCTTGTTCTCAATCGTGTTGCTGAACTTATATAGCATCACTACCAACAAATTTATAAGATCATACGTGCATTGCACGTGCACGTTTACTATATATACTAGTACCATATTACCATGACACCGACAGCCCTAGAAATATTTTAACTACCGTAAAACATGGAGTAGGGATAATCAGAGAGTTAATGTGATTGATTAGATGCCACATTTGGCTACCTGTAACTGATCACTGGAGCTACCTTTTCATTTATACGGAGGCATTCAAACCGAGCAAATGAGCATACACAAAAAAAAAAACGAAATGAAAATTAACTTTTATGAAAAAATGGAAAATAAATTGATATGTTGTGGCCAGCTTTTAGCGAAGAAAGCTATCACAACGAAGAGTTGGAAATTAAAGAGACCAAAGGCATCACCAAGAATCGGGGACCAATGATGTCACCACCTTCAAAATTCAAAGGATGCACATAAGTCTAGTTGCTGGATGCAATCAATGAAGATTAGATACAGGTTTTTATACTTGAACAAGGTATCAATGCCTCGAACAACATGACACCCTTGATACCATACTGACGGTCTCTTTGATTTGCATGATTCTGAAAACGCTTAAATGTAGAAAAAACGTAGGATTGCAATTTGCAATGTCATGTCCATTTCAATCTTTATGATTTTATATGTACCAAAGTTTGTTTGATCCTGTCATATGGAAAACAAAGAGACCAAAGGCACCACCAAGAATCGATGAACTAGGTCCCAACATCGAAGTAAATAAACACCTTTAAAATTTGAAGAATACATAAGTCGAGTTGATGGGTGCCACGAATGAAGGTTAGATGGAGCTTTCGTATTTTAGTAAGGTATAATGCCTGGAAGGCTCAAACAACATGATGCCCTCGATACCATACTAAGTGCCTCTTTGATTCGTAACATTTTGAATACCCAGGAATAGGAACAATGTAATATATTTATTATGAAATGTAGTACACAAATTTCTTATAGAAGATTTCCATGGGATTAATCATACAAATATAGCAATCACTATAGAAAAATTTCTAAGGATTTGATTCTCTAAAATTTCAATAGAAATACTTTGAATCAAAGAGACCCCCATTGAGTGCTAGATCGCTAGTTTCTAAGACAACACCTCACCAAGTCTTCTCAACAATGACCAGATCGGCTTTATATAACCTAAAGAGCATATACCCTTGCTCGAAACTCCCTACTATTCTAGTAACATATCCAACAATCGAACGACATACCTATATCTGCATACCACTTTCGTTAAGAACCACAAGGAGCATATCACGACTCCCATCGCTAACAAACACCATGTCCCCTTGGACTCTTTGTCCCCCTCCCCTAATTTTCCACTTCATTGTCTAATGGATCAACCAGGTCAAAATAGAACCAACAAGTCGAGACAAAGACGGGAAAAGAGGCATCACCGCTAGTGGTCGGCTAGAAGACACTTAATGCAATCACGAGGACAACAATATTGCTTGGTGTTGTTTAGGAGAAAACTAAAGTTTGATGCATCTTCGTCTTCATGAGGGTTACAACCTGAATACGAAGAAACAACCATGTTATGAACAATTATAAAAGGGTGGAGCTTAATGTTATTTAATATGTTTCCAACTAAGGGAAAATATTTCATCGATATTTACTTACATGATTTTTTTATATTCGAAGACTATAATGTTAGTCATGTGCCTAAAAACATTAGGAAAAAACTTGACCAAAAACATTTGTTCACATATGGAATAAAATCAATAAAAAAATTCAAAGAGATCTCATACCAAACAATACCGAAGAAGGACAGATGGTTTTTGCTTGAATATATAATCAATAGCTTTTAAATAAATCTATACCTAATAATAAAAGCAATAAGGCTTCCGCGGTTTGGTTTGGTACGTCATCCAGACTACCCCTTAAATTGCACATAATTACCCACTATGCCACTTGGTACGTGTTTTTCATACGTTACTCTTCCTACTCTCGTACGTCGCTCATGGATGAAATCGATACTGGTTCCGTCTCCATGTGGCCGGGTCGAACAAGGTTTGCGCGCAGCCTCAAATAAAAAACATCGCACGGCCGTGACCCACGAACGAGATGACAACGCAACCTCAATCGGGTGGGGCGAAAAACGAATCGGTCGTATGGGACCCCGACACCTTCCGAGCTCCACGTCCGGGATCCCGAATCTCATCGTCCTACCCTGGTGCCGTAAATCAATGTCGCCCTCGATGAGTCGGGAGCAGCCTCCTGTCGCGAGTCGCGACCCGATTAGTTCTACGACGATGGAGGTCACGTGGATTATTTGCCATACATGGTGTCGTTGTATCCCGCGGCGGGATCCCCTTTTCCGAAGCCTCCCGATTTGGACGCCGAGAAGCTGTCGACCACCAACACCGCGGCCCGCGAAAGAACGACATGGTAAAGTTTTCCAGGAAAACCAGAACGAGCAGGCAGCAGCGCTGGTTCGTGTCACCGCCTTCCCCAATCCTGACACGGTGACACCCATGCCATCGATACGCCATGTGGGGCGAGGTCGCCGCCTGACCCAACCCCGATGCCCTGGCTGCTGATACGTCCACAACCCGGTACTTCATCTCGACTCTGCATCACGTAGGCTCATCTCCTGAGATTTGTGACGCAAAAGTAGGGTCGGTGGCGCGCTGCAGGTCATAGATGGGAAGAAAGAATCACATGGTTATAGTTCGACCTGCTGAGCAACGAGTCCTGCTCATTGTGCAAGTGCTGCGCGCGGTGTCCGCTGGCCAACGCACATCGTATTCCCTCCATAACCATGAGAAGGAGTTGCGACTAGAAGGTCGCAGCACATGGTATTCCTCGTCAATGTTCCTTTTTTTTGGCTTGGTCTGGATTTTTTTTTTACAGGGCTTGGTCTGGATTGGGAACAATATAAAAATAACTCTCATCTTAATCTCCCGTTAAAATATTCCTCTTTATATCATTATCAACATATGTGAATATGCAAGTGTCATATCTGTGTTGTCGATTGTAATAGTTGGGTTTTCCAAATAATTTAGTAAAAAATCAAATTCAAGACCGCCAGGTGTAATTTACCAAGTTTAACATGAATGGTTTTTGTTGTAAATTCATAAGTTTTTATGTGAAAACTAGATTTCAGTAAGTGGTGAATATTTCTTTCTTTATTTAATAAAGATACATTCAAACATGGAAAGAACTAATGATATTTGCAGTATGTGGGATAACTCTTTCCATGATGATCTCATTTAATCTATATTCGTTGCAACACACGGCATTTAGGAGAAGATGTACGCGGAAGGGATCCGGAACATATGTATATGTAGCTAATTGGAATTAATCAACTTATTTGAAATTGTAACTATAATCATGACAATGAGTCACCTGTAGACATATAAACTTACAAATTAAGAGTATGTTTAACCTAGAACTTGACAAGACCGATTGTAAATCACGTACGACCATACTAGAATAGAAAATGCCCGAACTCTTTTCTATTTGAGAATTCATTTTTTTCTTTAACAATGTTTTTTGGGTGATTTTGAGTAATTTCAATAATGTTCTACTACATGTAAAGTTCTTTGAGTGGTAAAAATAGTTTTTCAGTTCTAAGTATAATTTTTTTTGTTTATTTTTGTACCCGTTGCAACGCACGGGCACTTTTGCTAGTAACTCCTTAATGAAGTGTTTCCTTCTGGAAGCTCTTAATAAACTCGAGGCAGCCTAAAGTTGCAGCTATTGAATGGACCAGTTTATGAATTAGGCTGACGCAGACATGTGCACTGTACAGTCAGAGTTGTTTTTAGTTTACGATGAAATTATTGCGATACAATGTTTGTTCCAAAAACGTTAGGATCCGTGCTGTAAAATTTTCAAGATTTTGTTCAATACTGCGTTCAATTTTTTATAGATAGATTGACTATATATGTGGAACTCGTGCCAACGTAACTATTTCATGTTCTGACCGACAATCGTGAACTCGTAGTCAGAGTCTTCAGTCTTGCGCTGGGTTGAAGATTATTAAGTTTGGAGGAAGTAACGGTTTAGAGAAGAGAAGGAGCTGTTGGTACGGAACAATGGTGAACTGGAAGTCCGACACGCCAAATGTGTGGCTGCAACCAGACGCTGACCAAACATGGCATGAGACTAGCAGTCTTTGAGTTGTTAGTTGTTTAGTGCTTATACTGGCAAGAATGTGAGCTTGTGTTTGACCCATAACAGAGGCTTATCAACGAGATTGCAAGCTGTATACGCGTGACACGTCTATTGTATTAATCGATCAAACCATACTATAACACATCCAATAATATGAGTACAGTGCGGACTAACCATTAAAATAGGTGAAGTCACAATAGAATATATTTCGAAAGAAAAGACAATATACTAGGAAAATACATATTTGAACATGTGGCATCTACCCGTTTTCAAAAAACATATTTTTAAATGTAAAAAAATCAAAAATTAGTTGCGGGCATACATATCCATATTCTACGCGTGTGCAGAAAGTTTCACGGAAAAATGATATTTTCTTTGTATCCGTGTAAAAGAGACAAAAGAATGTCTGGTGAAAAGTTTTTTTTTCTAGAATCGAAATATGTCTTTTTTTTACGAAGGCAAATAAAAAGTTATTTTTTTCGTAAAACATTGTGAATATTCTAAACCATCCTCATTATTTGCACACACATTAAACATTGAATTTATATGACAATGTTGTATAATGCAGAATGATTTTGAGTTGAGGAAGAGATTTTTGGTATATATTCTGAAGTATCAAGAGAACGAAGCGATAGACAATATTCCTCTTTTGGAGCGAGGAATTATTGATCGCATAAAGAGATGTACCATCATGAAATAATAAATAGTGGAGCAGGTTACTTCGAAATTGTTTTTCAACTATTTCTTCAAAAACTGGTTTTGAATTGTAATATTCATGCGAATAATAACTATTATTTTCAGCCTTGTGGATTTTAAATGATGCAACGTGTGTAGATTGTAACTGTATGTTATTCGCACATCCTTACACGATTTAGTCATGAAGTCTAACTAAATTGGAAAGAAAATTTATATTTAGTTACGTGCGTTGCACGTGCACGGCTACTAGTCCGTGTAAAAGAGACAAAAGAATGTCTGGTGAAAAGTTTTTTTTTCTAGAATCGAGATATGTCTTTTTTTACGAAGGCAAATAAAAAGTTATTTTTTTCGTAAAACATTGTGTCGCGCGTATATTTTTTGGAGATGTACACGTAAAATTTTATTTCAAAATTTTGAAAAACAGGGTAGATGCCTCTAGGTTCGGACATAGGCGGACCTAAAGCCCCTGGCAGCTGCCCGGGCTTCCGACCAGCCGCCACAATGTATTTGATTGTATTTTGATGATTATTTGTTAAAAAATAGCACCCTAAGGCTATGAATTAACAGTTTTGCCCGGGCTTCAAAGTTTTCCTGGATCCGCCACTGGGTTCGGACCGTGCCCTCTCAAATAGTATCAGTTTGGTGACCCAGCTCTAGCCATGGGCGGATCTATGGTTGGTCATGGGGGTGCACAGGACCCCGGTAAATTTTTTTTCTTTGTATATTGGCTTTTTTTTCACTATGTGTGCACCCCTAAACCAAGATGTTTTTACACTTGGGACACCACCGTGCACCCCTCTTCCTATTTCTCTAGCTCCGCCCTTCGCTCTAGCAATATACATTCTATAGAAGATCGGCTCAAACCAAAAAATTCTCCGTTCAATATAGTTGGATGACTAGACTTGCAGACTGTCTTTGCCGAAGAACTCAAGAACTGCTGTCTGAAGTTTGAAGTGGTCAAGGTGGACCGAGTCATCGCTCTTTTGGCGCGTCTGCACAAAAAATAATGTCTTACGGCCATACATTGTCCGTGGGATTTTGGTTAGAGCAATTTTTTTATTTGCTTCCGTTCATCAAATGCCCAATCTCTAAGAAATTAATGGGTTTATATGCTCTTTTTTTTCATTCAACAGTTAAGAAATGCGTGAAACGAGACGACGCCACCATCCATCAACATTTATTCAGTTAAGAAAGTGTACAAAACAAAAGAGAGACAACTTTGAAGGAAAAGAAGGCAACAACTTTGAGTGTGAAGCCTCTAACTAATCTCCGTCCCATGCGTCATGCAAGGCACGCGCGCAAGAATACAGAGGCACACTCCACAAGCTTTCCGTTTGGTGAACAAGTAAACGCAGATCGGTAGGTGGGGCCCAACCGAAGCAGCAAGCTATTGTTTATATAGTTAATTGAACTGTTTTCGTAGAACAATTTATGGAGCTGTTTGTTTGCATTGGAAACAATGTGGCCATACGTAACCGAAAATTTTAAGACCCTGCATTGAAGTCCACAGTCGACACACCATGACACATTGGCCAGGATACAGGACAGTCTCGATACAGTACAAGACCTCTGCACTATGGAATTTTCGGTACACGAGTAGTAAGCTGCTGGCTCAGATCGGGGCGTGGTACATTTTGCTGTTGATTGAATGATGAAGCGATTGCACTTGGTGTGGTACCAACACTCCGAAACCACTTTGGTACTAGACATCAATGGTTTACTAGTACTGTTGATCTGGTACTCGTACATTTTTCTGGCTTGACGGAGACGGACCCTCATGATTGCATTGCAATGAAGGAATAGTCGCCAACTGTTTGCTCTCTTTTGCAAGCAACTAAGCTGCCGAAAGTCGTGATCATTCGAGTCACTGGCCTGGTTGACCGACGAGAGAATCTAAGAGACATTCAGTACCAGCTAGATTGTTAAAAGTTTGCTAGCATTGCCTTACTTTCCAGTTTTGCAGCAGCGAAATTGGTGCTTTGCTGTCGTGAAAGGAACGGCACAGCCTCTGCTTGGGAGGGGAATAAATTCCATCACAGGATCACCATCATTGATCGGTAAGGAGCATGCTGTGACAAAAAAAAAAGGTTGCAGAAAAAGGGAAGATATTAGATGGGCTGACATTCGCTTTTGGTGATCCAGGATTCCAAGAAATGACCATGGCACAGTTGACAAGTTACTAAGTTGGATAAGATGGTAAATCATGTCATGGCGTCCTGCCATTCTGCTATGCCTATATCATATCGAACAGACAAAGATCCCGAGGATGACAAAGACCAAAGTCACTCACGGGACAGCACAGAACAGCAGGAAAACGTAGGTAGTACTACACGACTACAATACCAAGGGTCGTCCAACACAATCGTTTACATGAAGTTCCATGTTCCATCTTTACAAGCTTCAGCACGAAACAATGCATTTTCAGACACCCATGTCGCCACCCACCATCCACTTTTCCAGCTAGGTTAGCATGTATGCATGTCACTCGCACTCTGTATTGTTAAGATTGCAAGACAGGCCTGTGATCAGAACAGGGAGTACACTGAGTATGGACGGCCAACCTGTGCACTATTCAAGCCTGAATCTGCGCTTCCATTAGTCCAGTCATTGTAAGGGCCTGATGGCGACGACTGTTGGAGCAATGTGCCTACCATACCAGTTCTCATACCTGATGCCGTGTTTTGGTAGAATGTATTATACCCACCAGGGGCCATGTAGCTGCTACTGGCACCTCCATTCCAATATTCAGGCTTCTGATTTGGTATACTGCTTACCGAGGGAAAAGTGCAGCAGCACATCATGGGGTTTTGATCCCCACTCATGCACTGCTGCAACATGCCACCAGGGTAGGGCGGTAAAAGACAGTGATTCGATGCACCGAAACTGGGGCCAGGAAGCTCTGTGGGTCTCCAGATGGTACCAGTGGAACTGAGTGTGGAAGGTATGCTCACACTATTGCTCTGTCTGGTATCACCACCGTCTTCGAGGCACTCCGAGACCCAGCTAATTATGTCTGGTTGTTCTGTAACAGAGCATGACTCTTGTACTGGGGCAACAGATGTAGAGCACAGTGCAGAGCAGGTTGAGGAGCTCATTGATACAGAATTTCCCGAATCAGAAGACTTGTGATGCACCTTAAATCCAGGAGGACAAACTAGTCTTTTTCTTCCCTGGCTATCCTTGGCCAATATATCAGTGGAAGATAAGACACCGACTGGTCTTGGTAACCGAATGCTCTCTGCCTGTTCAGCTGAAGTTTGATCTCCTGACAGAGTAGTTTCCCCGGTGCACGAGCTGTGATTCCCTCCTTGTGCTGAAGTTTGAAGTTTGCCATCAATGCACGCAACTTGATTACTGAGAATGCTACGGCAGTCACTTACACTTGCTACATCTTTATCTGAAACAGATGCCTTTTGTTGATATAGGATCTGAGGTTTACTCTCAGATGCCAACTTTCTGTGTGAATTTGAAAGCTTATATACCCCGACTGATGTCGGTGGCACTGGCACCAGAAGTTGAAAGATTACTGAGCAAAGTAGGACTGATACTCTGCAATGCAGCTGCACTGGATGATGCAGTATTCACAGACAGATGCATGTCTTTTCCTTGGACTGGAGTATCCTTGATATGTGAGCATGCACTCTTTTCCTCTGCTCCAGCATGAGACTTAACAACTGCTGACGACAGCTGGTTAGTTAATCTATGGGGAGGTTCCTCTGGTCTCTGGGAAACCACATTTAAATTCTGGGATCTAGGAATTGTAATTCTATCATTGTGTACATCTTTTAGCAATGCAAGTTTCTTAGAAATCCATATACCTTCTTGTCCCGTGGATTTAGGCCTTGTATCAGTAGATTTCAACTCCCTGGTGAGTACAGTAAAGCGACGACTTGGTGCGCTAGATCCTTGTGAAACTATATTAGCATAATGTGGTTTTCTCCATGAAGTTTCAACTGTTCCATTTACTGCTGAGGTCATTTGCTTCGAATCTGAACTTTCATTTCCCAAATTTGCAGATGAATGGGATTTATCATCACTGGAAGCCAACTGCCCATCGAGTCGAGACGTTGGTCCAAGCGGTGGTAATTCTTGAGATTTAGAGGCAACCTTGTTTTGGTGACTAAGCATGCTCTCATGGTTATTCAGCTGATGAAGAGATGCATTTACAATGGATGGCAGCTTGCCAGAGGGATCAACTGAATCCCTGTCAAAGGATGGGACGATGACCATTAGTATATGTTCTTAAACAGCAGGATCAGCGCTCAGGAGCCAGCAAAAAAAATTACCGTAGAATTGTTGCCGTCAGTGTACTAGGATTCTTATTGCCAGCTCTGGGTACTACTCCGTCATTGATGCAAATCTTCAGATGCAAGAAACACAATCAGTACAATGATGTACAACATTAACGCATTGACAAGCATATCCTCATAGAACATTCATTCAGACAAAGTCATGTTCTTACTTTATCTTTGGAGTTCCCAGTACAATTGGTAGTTCTTGAATTGAAGCCACCTGGAGAAGGTAAAGTACATCCTGAACGCTGTTGGGGGCCCCTCATATCCATTCCCAACAAATGCTGAAGCCTTATCTCAGACAAGAAAAGAAAATTTGAGATTCGTGCTTCTGATAATATATCAAATTTATGGAGCGTAACTTAGCTATAAAATTTCTTTGACTACGAAAATGCTAATAATGGGTAAAGCATGAGAGAAGGCAGAAAATAATGGGTAAGATATTTAATGATTAAGAAGCAAAAGTTTTTCAAATATATGTGGCTGGCAGTGACTGGTGATAAAGCATAGATAGGGGCAACCAAGAATGGGTATCAAGAAACAGCTTCAATAATCCGGATAATGGGCAATATGATTCAAAATGTGCTGCAAATAATAAAGAAAACTTATACATAAAGTAAGTACAAAAGCCACATGGTAACATCGAAGAATTGTACAAAGCAACAGAACGTATGAACTATATGTGAAAAGACAGGAAAAGAAAGGTAGGAGAAATGTTGAGTTCTCAATAATCTAACTTCAGATTAATCGTAGCATCTGCTTCTTCTGAGAGCAAGGGGGCATATGGTCTTGGAGCACGTTTGCCTTGCGGAAGATTATATTTTTTGCATGAAGTTCAAGATGGCAAATGTAGTTCATACAACTCATCATCAGAACACAAGCAAACTTAGCATGCCATCAGCAACATCTACTCATCACTATGAATGGGTTTATAACTGGAATTTGCAATGTGGCGATGACTGCAAACCATGTTCTGATGTTGAAATAAAACGGCGTGCGACCTTTCGGGAAAAAGGATACCCAAAAATGTACCACAATAACACGATCGTATTAACCTTTGTATGTGATAAGGTCCATAAATTTCAAGTGTAGGTTTGCATTTGCAATTAAAAATATCGGGCATCACGTAGATACACAATGAATGAATGTTGGTATATTTAGTCACACGGAGCGTTCGGTACTGAATGCATCAACAAGAAAGCAAGATCGAAAAATGCTAAATTAAATTGTAGATGCACATTTACAAAGGGTCGTAGCAATTTAAACCTTGCACAAAACACAGCAACATCATCTTTCGTACAAATATCTTCTGCTAGGGCTTTCTGGTGCACATATGTACAGTTTGGCTTTTGGCAAACCTGAGGTAAGACACAGTGAAGTTTTAAAAGAAAAGGAAGAAGTCAATAGTTGTAGGCGAGTGAAGATAGTGGGTTAATATGTAATACGCACCTTATTGTTTAGCCATATATGACAATATCTTGTAACACCAAAGGTTGCTCTACATGATCAACATATAAAAAGGTAAGGCATAAACTGCATAAAACACAAGGTGGGTGGTGTTTAACTATGTATTTACTATTTTAGTGAAAGTTACTTTAAAGGTCTGCCGTCCAAGATGTAACCATTAACCGACTCTATGCACAGTACAGCTTCCTCTTCTCTCGAAAATGTGACATATCTGTAGAGAGACAAGCAGAGAATTACACAAAGCCAAAACAACATATCAATAGACATAAAAGTAAAAACATATCTGAAGAGCTGAACATAAACATATCGACTGAATTGTAAAAGAAGCAATTACGCTTGATTGTTTGGGTGGTGGGGGTATGTCAGTGGTATTTATTGTGTCAAAATCACCATTAAAATAGAGTGGCCAGAGCTACAATATCTGATGTTAGATCATATTTTGGTGGCATGGATAAGGATGGATTGCCTGTGTTACTAAAAGGTCAGAGACGGTTAAACCATATGAGGTTAAATATTTCATGCACTCTTTGCCTTTTCTTGCAATGTGTCTGCAGCTTTTACTGGTTGATATCTGTCTAGATCTGACCCCATGGCCAAGAATGCTAGCTATTCACTGAGTGATTGTTGTTTGACTAGTTCCTACTCCCCAGTGCTAAAGGGATATATTTTCCATTTGAAACTTCTATTTAACCAAGAAACTTACACACGGCCAGAGTCAGGAAGCTGTTGATTAGCACCAATGTTGTCGATAATGATGCTTTCTATTTTTCCATATTGTCCAAGAAAACTCTTTTGCCTTAGCACCTGCGTGAATAGTGACAATTAGATTTCTTTCACATGCATCACAACAAACGTCTAGTATAAGTTAAGGTACTAAACGATGGCGATTTACACCAAAGAACATTTACCTTTTCACTGGCATACTCAGAAGGCATCCCAATAATATACACAAGCTTCCTCTGAATCACACGAACATTATTTGGATCTATTGGTTCTTCTACAACTCTCGACTGATTCTTCACTGTCTTCTGCTTTTGAAGCTTCATTTGTTCTTGTTGCAAGTTTGATTTGTCAGCACAAAGTTCCTTTAATCTGCAAGTGTAAAACAAAACACTAAGTCACACAATAGTTACCAAACAATTTGAATAAAAAGTATTCTAAATTAGAATCTTAAGGAATAAAATTTTAAGAAATGGACAAAAAGGGAAAACAGAAGGGAACTTAATGAATACAATAACATGGCATTTTAGCGACAAAGTCATAAAACACATGCATTTGGTTGCTGGTGCTCGTCTCCAAAATCCTATCCTTGTTGTAGATAGAACGGCATCCAGGGCACCTCCCACCACATTCATCCTTCTGGTCCATTTCCATTATATGATGCCAGCACCAAAGACATATCTACCAAAATACAGATTATAAATATACCAATTTGACTGATACACGAATCCACAAAAAAGGCACAATTTGAATTGTTAATCTTGTGCCTACTGTATGAAATGAGCAACAGTATAAGAAGTACGATGAATGCATACAGCAAGACATAAAAGCAGCAAAACATGCATTTAATTTACAGAAGTAATAAAGACCTACATGAAATCTATGATAATAGAATTAGCTGACATCAAAGAGCAGACGCAACTCATATATTAGATGTTGCTTGCAGTATTCATCTCTTGGCACTTAGTAAGGACACAGGTTTGGGGGGCTTAGGTACCAAACTACTAGTCCTGTTAACTTAAACGGACAGGCTTTGAATAATTTAGTTGATACTCAACTTACAAGTACTGATATTAAATTTCTCAAACATACTGTAGTAAGAAAGTTACTATACAACACAGTTTTTCATTCTATTGGCCTTTCTTTTATAAGCAATCCTTATAACATTTGCCAGAGATGCCATCACAGATACTTTTGCTCAGTTTCACAATGACACAAACAAACAAAATAATCTTCAAGCAGATGAGATTTAAGATCAAGAAGACAAGAACTGATGTCTTTAGTGGTTTCAAGGCATTTCATCGACCCAAGATATAGCATGAGATCAGAAGAAGAAAAAATAGCACATTACAATCATATCAAACATGATTCTCAAGCGAGGCGATGGACTTTTACCTCGTATCCACATTTACAAGGCTTCAGATGTTTATCTGTCAAATCCATCGTCTCCAAGCAAAGTGGACATTTGTCCTTTGCTTGGGTACTCATGGTATCTCTAGCCAGTAAGTAGGGCGATAGGCGAACTGAAATAGGGCAAAAGAACTTCATTAACAATTAAACTAGATAAAAACAGTAATATACATCAGAATGTTACAAGGTATACATCTTATCGAGTAGACACAAATCAAGTGTATCAAGTTTCCACTAGATATCCCTGTTCTGTTTAACTGAGGAAAACTAACAATTGCTGAATTCATTGCCAAGACTACATACGCTCCTGGTTGCTATGTGTAACTCTGGGCACAAATCAAGATGAATCAAGCTACATAATCATCATGCATCTTGAAACCAATTATGCTCCAAATGTGTTGGTAAGGAGAATGCAACCAAGAGGTTGCAAATTGCTTCCAACTCCCCACTACAGTTCATAAGATTTTTTAACTTACCCATCACCGAGAAGTTCTCATGACAAACACTTAGTCAAGCTAATCTAATCACACTAATTTAGGGGTCTACATGCAAATCCCAGGCTCCTGGAGGTGCATGCATAAAAACCACACTTAAATTCTAAGGTCTACAGTCCAACGGCTTCTTAACCACACAACAATGCAGGTCCGAACATTAAAAATAGGACCCATCTGAACATGAGATTAAGAAAGTCGCTATCATTCCCCATCAAAACCCTAGATAAAAGGGACTGGTACAGGCTCATCATTGATCATTCCCCTAAAACCCCAGCCCCAGATTGCCAAAACTTCTGAAGAAAATTTTGTGAGCAAAATTAAACTGCGGGTAAAGCGAATCCGTGTAAGATTAACTACAGAACACCTACACGCGCCGCATTTTTTTTGCCAGTAAAAGCGAACCCCGACAGTATCCCCAAAATTACCAAATAACCGCTCAAAACCGCCGCCTACGCATGGCACATTTCGCCGCGATCGAAATCCCGGCGAGCAATCGCAACAATCCGCCGCCTCCACAGGTCCCGCTCGCCAAAAACCGCCGCAGAAATCCCCAAAACATTCAAACCAAAAACCTTGGCCAAACCCCAAAAAACCCTAATAAATCCCCCCGCCTCACGCGCTTCGGAACACTAACCCCCGGCGGCGCTCGGAGGCGACCGAGATACGGCGCCGATTCGGCCCGGAAAATCCCCGTTCCGAAAACCCCACATTGCGACGGCGCGAAGCCCTAGCTGGACGCGCGGACTGAAGCATCGGAGCGGGGGTTCGCGATCGGAGACGGGGAGCGGGCAGAGTACTCACGGCGGGTCCGATCGGCGGCGGGCGCGGGGCGGGGCTGCTGCCTCGGCGGTCGCGCTCCCTAATCCCTCTGCACCTTGGTCTGCTCCGCTCTGCTCCCCCCCTCTGTTGCGCCTGAAAGACGAAGAGCTTTCTTTCGCTTGGGGTTTTTTTCTCGTGGGGAAAAAAAGGAGGGTGGGGGCGCAGCCGCTAGGGGAGAGAAGTCGGGAAGGGACGGGACCGGGTCTTGTTTTTTTCTCGCGTCCACGGAGCAGCGGAGTCTTTAATTATTGGGAAGGCACGGCGTACCCACCGACCTACCCACGCCGACGCGTCACGCTTACACGTGGGGTCGTCCCATTCGTGGGGACCAGTCACCGTGGCTCGGGGCCGCCACGTAGGACGGTCAGGGTTTTCTTGCTTGCTCCCTCATCCCTGACCCTGGCCTGTTGCGGCCGTACGATTCGGACGATGCTCACCCATTTCCCCGTCACGCCACCCCCACATGGACGGGGGCCCACGTGTCAGGATCCCGATGGTACAACACGCGTGGCAGCGCCCCCCACAGAGGTGGCTTGTCGTTTTTCCGGGGCGCTCGCGTATATCCACCCGCCGGGGAGCAACTTTCCACACAGGGGCTCGGTCGTACCCCCGGTGGAAAAAGCCTGCGCGCCGGTACGTGTGGCCCACCTGTCCGTGAGGGGTGACCGGGAATTCGGGGATTCCATGGGCGTAGCGTAGTGGCCGCTTCATTGAAGGCTGGAGATTTGTTTTTGTTTGTTCTGAAGAATCGAGATATCGCGTGGTGGGTGGGGAAAGTGATGGACTATCGGGTTGGTGCTGCGGCTAGGCCCGTGATGCCCCAGTGGCTCCGGGTCCACCTGTGGGCCCGGATCGGGGTTCTGGACTTTGAGCTGGGTCCTACCCGCAGAGGCAGAACAGGTCGTACTTTGGTTGCGGGGAGCACGGGACCGCACGCGCTCGCACAGGCAGACTCGCCAAGCACACGGCACACCCGAGCTGCATGCGTTTGTTGGATGAGCCACCTGTAGGCTGTAGCCTGTTCGTGTTCTCCTGGATTGATTGATTCTGTAGCACTGTGAGGATGGGCATAAACGAGCTCCCATGGTTGTAGCGTCGGCCATGGCCCTACGGATGATGGATACAACAATTGATGTCTTCTGCTACTATCGGCGAGTCTTGCTTGTCATCCTCACACCGGTCACGTTGCGGTTGTATTAACAGCGGAGCAGCGTTCTCAGACGGTGCGGTTGTTTTAACGGCGGAATGGCGGAGCAGCGTTCTCAGGTGGCGCTGTCAGACCGACGCGCGGAGAAATGTCACGGGCACTAGGATGTGTTTGGTTGGGGGAGTCGCGTCGACTCGCGTCGGGTCGCACCGGTCCGCCCTGTGTTTGGTTCGCGAGCGGGTAGGGGGCGGAGCGGCCAGGGAGGGAATATACCCACAATATGCTGAGTCGGGGGACACGGTGAAATCGGTGGAATCACCCGGCCCATGAGTAGACTCGCTCCCCCTCGCTCCTCTCGATCCCCTCGCTCAGTCGGGCGGAGCTCGTGTGGCGGGAGGCCGGAGCTCGCGCGGCGGGCGGTGCAGAGGGCGCGGAGGGCGGAGCTCGCGATGGCGGCGCCGAGGGCGGAGCTCGCGTGGCGGGAGGCCGGAGCTCGCGCGGCGGGCGGCGCGGAGGGCGCGGAGGGCGGAGCTCGCGCGGCGGGAGGCGCTCGCGCGGACTGAGGACGCGGAGGGCGTGGTGCTCGCGATGGCGGCGCGGAGGGCTGACCACGGCGGGAAGAGAGGAGGCCGGCGACCACGGCGGGAAGAGAGGAGACCGACGACCATAGCCGACGACTCAAACAACCAAACACGAGAGTGGTTTGTTCCATTCACTCCCACTCAGGAAACCAAACACGAAACTCGATTCGCTCCAACCAGACAACCAAACACTCAGAAGATTGGGGTGGCCCGGCAAAATATGGTTGGCCCCAACCCATGCAGTCTGAACCCCCAACCAAACACATCCTAAACCAGTATGACGCCTCACCACCCACTCATCGGTTTCCGCGCGTGCCACCTTTTCCCGCCATGCTTTCTCGTCGCTTCCCGTCATTCTTTCCCGCCGAGCCGGCCGGCTATAAAAAAAACCCGTCGTGCCACCGTTTCTCGCCGTCCTAACATCTCATCGAAGACAACTCTACCCACACCGCGCCACCACAAACATGCCGCCCAATCTAGCCACCTCCTGGGCAACCCTCACCCAAGCCGTCCGCCGTCTCCCAACCGGGGACCAAAATCCTCCGCCGGCTAATGACAAGGAAGGCGAGATAGTGATATCAAGTGGCCGGAGGAGGGAGAGGACGATCCGATGGAGGAGACAAAAATCTGATATGTTTGTTTATTCTCGAGGGTAGGAAAGACTTTCGCTCAATTTTCTCTCATATATGCACCAAATAAATTCCTTGAATCTATAACTTCGAGTGAATTATTAATGTTGGGGCGGAGCCACACCCCTGGCAACAGGGGCCATGGGCCATGGCCCTGGGTGCAGAACTTTTTTTCTATCTATAGATTAGTGAAATGACTGATTTGGTCTGCCACTTAGTCCCTAAATACTAATCTGGCCCCAGCTTTGGATCAGCTTTGGATCAATCCTGGCTCCGCCACTGAATGTTGGTTCATGCAGCCCATCCCAATAGCTCCAACACTTTCATAGAAATGCGGTAATAATATTGTAACGTGCTTGTTTCGTTTATAACTCGGATTGTTCAAGTTATCGAGATTAAACTTCTGAAAGAAAGACAAGTCTCTTCTGCACTTGATATAATGAGAAGGTGAACTCACATGTCAGAAAAAATCATCATCAAAACCAATCAAGAGATGGAATAAATGAAATATAATCGAGAGTTGACCAACAACCTAATTATAATCTCCTATGAATTTAATTGTAACCCACTTCTTAATTACATCTCTCGTGAACCACTCGTTATTATTATCCTAACATTATCTACATGATTGGGTTTCGGTCTACGATTATACTTTGCAAGGATGATGGTTATGCTCTAAGCTATTTTAACTATTTATGATTCCACATTACGTCTACTTTTTGGAGAATCTGCATGTCAATTTTAAGTCGTGGAACTTAATTGGTCAACAGACCAAGACTTGCATCACGAGATTTACCATTTCAAAAAATATATTGTCCTGACAGACAATAAGGACGTGTTTGGTAGGTTGGTTCAACTCAGATATTCTCAACCCAACCCGTATGTAGGTGTTTGGTAGACCGGTTCAGCCTCCTCAGCCATGCCCACTTCGATCGAAAAATGGCTCTCAGCCAGGCCCGGGAGAGAAGCTCGCACCGAGCTTTGCAACTCAGCCTGGCTGAGCTCGTCCCCCGCGACCTCCCGAAAAACTTCCGCCCATCGCGCGGACGCGCTAGGGTCACCGCAACCTCCCCCTTCTCTTCCTCCGCATCGAGCCGCCTCCCTTTCCTGCAAGAATCGCCTCTCCTCTTGTGCCCCCGATTTCCCCTGTACCATGCCGGCGTCGCTCCGTATTTCTCCCCCAGCATCACAACTCCTCCTCTTCGTAGCTTCTGAGCTGGCACCGTCCCGCCCGTCCAGATGTGCTGCGGCCGCCCCGTCCCTCTAGATCTGATGCGGCCGCCCCGTCCTGACGAGATCTGCCATCCAACGCCACCCAGTCGGTCCCAGTTGAGCAGCAGGCGGCACCGCCTAGTACACCGCCAAGCTCGGCTTGAATCGCCGTCATCCTCCTGTCCGCGCGCCGCCATAGGCTATGAGCTCGTGCCACCGTTGACCTTGCCTTGAAGGGTCGCCGCCCCTTGCTACTTCTCTGGTCCGACGCCCCAAGCCACCTGATGCTGCTCTGGTCGGGCAGCTGCTGATTGCTGATGCTGCTCTGGTCTTCAAGCTCCAACACTCCGATCTGTCATCCTCCTTGTTTTGCAGAGAATACATTCTATGAATTGCAGTCTCCGTGTCTGTGCTGAATGTGCTCTGAAGATGCCGTGGTGCACATCTTGTGTTGCATTTTGGCCTTATGTTATTCAGTACTTTTGGATGATGGAATCTCACAGCATAAATCCAATTTATTTGTGGTGGTATACTCACCACCCATCATATGGAAGGTAACCCAGTCTGTCTTAATACATTCTACCAAACAAGATCTTGACTCAGCATGTCTCATTGGACACAACCTACCAAACGCACGATGAAATCTCAGCTTAGCATGGCTAGGTTGGGCATGTATGAGGAGAGATAGCCATGCTAGGAAGAGACAGGCTACCAAACACACCCTAAAAGATTTGAGCGTTTACTCAAGAGTTTGGCTATTATTGTTGTTGGTATCTTTGTTAAAGCCTGTGAACCAATGCGTCATGTGTCGCCACACCACGAAATTTGAACACCAACAACATCGCGGTCCTATGTCGTAGTCGTCTGAAAGAACATTTCCTAACCCCTATGAGTTTTGTGTGTTAGTTAACAACACTAATGATTATCTTACATGATGCTAAGTGTTGCAGGTTGTTTGACATATTTCAACCCCTAGCATCATTCACCAAAAAGTGAAGAAAAGGGCCAAGTTTCCTTGCTGCGGGAATTTCCTGGTCGGAGTTTCCGGCCTTCCAGGCCGGAGTCTCTGGCCCCCTGGTTTTTCCTGCCCTCTGGCCAAAGTGTGGTGCGGTACTGGACACCCCTCCGGAGTTCCACCGGAAGGAGCCCGGAGTCTCCGGGAGGCCGGAGTTTCCGGCCCCTGTTGGCCAGAGTCTCCGGCCTGCACAGCGTCCTCGACATGTCTCCACCCGGGTGCGGAGTATCCGGCCAGCTCCGGAGTCTCCGGACCCCTGACCGGAGTCTCCGGCCCTTCTGTCAAGCGTGCAAGGTGTGGGGAGCCTCTGGTGCCAGTCCGGAGGAACCCCGGAAGGAGACCGGAGTCTCCGGCCTACACCGGAGTCTCCGGCCCACTCAGGCCGGAGTCTCCGGCTTAAGTGACCCCCAACGGCTATAATTCGCAGAGGGGTATAAATACCCCTCCACCTACCTCAGACCAGCCAACTCGTCCAGCATTTATGAACCCTAATATTTGAGAGCTCAAAATCACAAGATCTCCCAACTCCTCCGTCCAAACGCGTTGATCTTCGGAGGATTGAAGGAGAAGACCCGGATCTACATCTTCACCAAGCCTTTCTTCATTTCCCCCTCGTTCACTCGAGGATTCTTGTTTCTAGGGTTAGCTTTGTGTTACCCTAGATTCTTGTGCTCATTTGTTGTTGTATTTGTGACGGTGTTGTTGATTTGGGAGCCCCCAATTCAGTTGTGGGTGTGTGCCCCAAGAACCGTGTAAGGGCTCCGGATTCCGCCTTGAAGGACTCCGAATAGTGGAAGGTGAACCAAGCCTTTGTGGCAAAGTTTATCGGAGAATAGGGTGAGGCCTTTGTGGCGTTGAGTAGGCCTTTGTGGCGAGCTCACACCCCTCCAACGAGACGTACTCCCTTAACAAGGAGGAACTCGGGAATACATCCTTGTCTCCGCGTGCTTCCCTTCGATTACCTCTTTCCATCTATCTTGTTCTTACGTTGTGCTACTTGTTTAATCGTAATTGCCATCTTGTCATATAGGTAAATTCATCGTAGATGCATGTCTAGATAATTTACCGTTTTGCTAAAGCCTAAAATTGAAAAAGATTTAAAATTTGGTGTAGCACCTATTCACCCCCCCCCCCCTCTAGGTGCCCATACGATCCATTCAATTGGTATCAGAGCCTTGGCTCTTAAGTTAGGTTTAACCGCCTAAGAGAGTATGGGTGACGGTGATGGTGTGACGGGTGGTAGCACCCCTCCGGTGACCATGGATGATCTCAAGAGTTTGGAAACAAGCTTGAAATCATCCATGGACACTCAAATGGGGGAGTTGCGTGCTATGATGAAGGAACTCATGAAGGCTAACATGCCACCCGCTACATCATCCCTAGAGGCTAATGCTTCCGCCGCACAAATTGGGGAGGGCGAACAACTCACAAATGAATCCCCTCCTAAAATTGATGGTGGGAAACCGAAGTACAATGAGGTTCCTTTCGTGTACTCGGCCGACCTCCCTATTCCACATTATCATATAAACAATAGGGGTGATCCACCTAAGTTTAATCCATCTTGTTTTACTAATTGGCAATTTATGATGAAATCTCATGTCAAGGGCTCTTCTAGTGAACTATGGAGAATCATTGAAGTTGGGTTCAAGGCCGTCGATCCAAACAACATGACAAGAAGAGAAGCCGTGGATTCTCAACTCAATGACTTGGCTCTCAACATCATTCACACCGCCGTGGGAGAAAAGCACATGTCTCTCATCGAGCTTGCCACCACCGCCAAGGAAGCGTGGGATATTCTCACTAAAGAGTTTGTTGGTAATGAGAGCATGCAAAGAAATAGGTTTGAAGCTTTGACCAACCAAGCCGAGGGCTTTTTCATGATAGAAGGTGAAGACCATGAAGAAATGTATCGAAGGCTTAAGACTCTTGCCACACAATTTCGAGCCCTTGGTGCAACCTATGTGGATGATGCTTGGATAAAGAGGAAGTATGTGAGTGCCCTTTGGCCGTATGAATCTACCGACTTGAAGAGTCTCCAAGGAAGACACAACTATCACCTCATGTCATCTAATGAGGTCATGCAAGAGATGGCGGCATACAAGGTGGCCGCTAAGAATGCTGAAGATGCTCGAGCCCGAGCCATTGGAATGCATAGAGGATCTTCACTTGCTTTGAAGGATAAGGTTGTGGTACAAGACAATGATGATGAGACTCAAGAAGATGTGTCACATTGGAACCCCAAAGAGCTTGAAGACACTCTCAAGGATTACTCGGCTCTCACCTCCAAAGTCTTTTGGAAGAGCCTGTCCAAGGCAAGGGATTTTGTCGACAAGACCGTTGGAAGGAAGGAGGGTGGACAAAGGGTTCTGATGGGGGGATACTTTATAGGTAGGCCCATGGACCCAGAAAGTAGACCCGCCAAGACCAAGAAGGCCAACGCCGAGTCACGAGACAAGTCACATGGGCTGGGCTGGAGACAAGCCGACCAAGGCCCGTGTGGAGAAAGAGGCTCGTCCAAAGAAGGAGTCCAAGTACAGCCCGGAGTCTAACTTGGAAGACCAAGACGTAGAGTAGGACTCCGTGTTCTAGTGTGACTCGGTATAGCCTATAAGTCCAGGGACCCGGCAGCCTTTATAAGCAGGGTCCTGGACCTTAGATCGATGAGCTTCAACCAGTAGAGAGAAACCCTAGCCACCAGAGAGAAGTCGCCGGCTCCTGAGTTGTGGGAGCCGGGACCTTGTAATCGAGATATCATCAAGAGCAATAACATAGAAGCAGGAAGTAGGTCTTTACCTCTAATCAGAGGGGCCGAACCTGGGTAAATCATTGTTCCTTGACGAGATTAACCGTTCCTACGTACTTCAATCACCAATGGCCCCAGAACTCATCTTCCCTGAGGAAGAACTTGCCGTGACAACCCCACGACAGTTGGCGCCCACCGTGGGGCCTATGGTGACAAAAGGAGTTGAGATCGTTGGAGCTGCTCATCGAGCTATGGAGAAACTCGCCATCGGGCGGGTCTACACTGATGATCATGGAGAGACCGAGATCGATGACTCAGGCTGGACTTCGGAGATGAACGAAGTCGACGAGGGCTACCAGCTTGTCTTTGGAGGAATCAATGTGTTCGTCGGGATGGTTTGCGCGTCGGGTCCTCGCGCGAACTCGGCGGAGTCAGTATCAGAGCCAACCGTTGTCGTCGAGTCCGACGGCGAGGAGTCGGTCGGAACTTCAGAGGTCGGCATCATCGCCGAGTCTGAGGAACCCCTAGCTGAGAAACCAGAGATGCTGCAAGAGTCAGATTCAGATTACGATGCAGATTCAGAGTCTATCTTACCCTTGTTTGAAGATCGGCTTGGGTATGGGATAGAGGAAGAGGATTATGAGGAGTCGCCAGTACGCGCTCGCGTTGTGGGAGTCTACATGTCTGGAAACACTGGAAATCAATTTGATCCAACTTTGCTGACGAAGGAAATTAATGCAAATAATGCTGCAGAGAGGGCAGCTGAGTTAACCAATGCTCGTACTGCGTTGGAGAGGCAACTAGCTGATATCACAGAAGCAAACCGTAGATTGGCCGAAGAGCGGGCCCGAGTCCAGGATGAAGCTCAAGTCGTGCGGAGGCGCCGCGAGGAGCTTACTTCAATTCAGCATCGCAGAGCCAGGAGTCGCTTGAATGATGGAGTCCACATCAATCCAACCAATCTATTCACCACACCTAATGGTCCAGGCAGAGGAGCCGGACTAGGAGGCTCAGCGGCAGCAGGAGGCGCCGCGGGAGGAGGAACAGGAGCACCACCACCACCACCACCACCACCACCCCCAGAAGGACCGGGAGGCAGCCGTACCAACGGACCACCGCCTGAAGGAGGAGTCGGAGGAGGAGCATCTGGTGGCTTAGGGTCTCAGCCTAACAGATTTCATACTCCAGAGGGACATTACTCTAATCCTATGGACAACGTTCACGCAGCGACTCTGAGATTGGAGAATATCGTGGTACCAGAGAGACCAGCAGGACAGGAGACTCGTGATGCTATCGAGCTGCTGAAGACAGCTTTGACTCAGCAAGCTTTGTATCCAACTTTTCCAGATGCAAGTAGACTACATTCAACACCCTTTAACTCAGGTACGAGGAGTCGGCACGGTGAGTCCAATCCGGCCAACTCTACAAGTGCAAGGCGTCGTGAACAAGAGAGGAATCGTGCAAACATACCAACTACTTCACGAGCTCAGCTAGTGGTTGATGAAGCGAGGCAACGACGAGAAAGAGATGCAGCAAGAACTCGGGAGGCAGAGAGGGACAGAGCGTTAGTGGGTGCAGCCAACCCGGGTGCACGAGGAGGTGACTTCTCCTGGTGCTTCCCCAGCGTTAACAGGACCAAGTGCCTGTCTGATGCCATCAGATCCGAGTCCTTCCCCAGCAGTTTCAAGGAGCCGCGCAAGGTTCCAAATTATGAGCCCAACATGGACCCGACCTCTTGGTTGGGTACATACGAGATGGCGATGAGTATTCGCAACGCCACAGGTAATCTGTGTGCCAAGTTCATGTATCTTATGATGGAGGGAGCAGCCAAGGTTTGGATGCGCAACTTGCCTCCTAGGTCAATCAACTCTTGGGAGCAATTGAAGGCGGCTTTTATTTAGAACTTCCAGGGCACATGCAAAAAGCTCAGCACCATCGAGGACCTGGAGCGGTGTGTCCAGAGGAAGGGCGAGTCAGCAAGGCACTGGATGAAGCGGGTCTCAGAGATCATCAACTCCTCACAAGGACTCCCACCGGTTTCAGTGTTAATGGCGATGGAGAGAAATTGCAGTTACAATCCCTTGAGTTGGAAGCTAGGTCGTATGAAGGAGAGCCTGAATCAAGGTGTTCCCCTTACGATCGGTGAGATCATGGCAGGTGCTAATAAGCACGCTGCCACAGACAAAACAAAGGATCAGGAGGAAGGGACTAAAGGACAAGGTGGCAACGGTCAGAGTCAGAACCAGAATCAAAACCAGAATCAAGGCGGTGGCAAGCGGCCGTATGGAGATAACTCTGACCTAGTGGCTAACACAAACACTGGAGTCAGACGCAAGGACAATAATTCTGGTGGATACCAAGGCCGTACTCCAAGCACAGAGGAGGTCTTGAGGATTCCATGCCCTAAACATGCCAAGAATGGTAGATGCGGTCATACCTTGGGACAGTGCGTAGATTTGCAGCGCGCCAGGTTCCAAGGGCCAGGAGGAGGTAACAACAATGGTGGATACAGAGGAAACAATGGAGCCGGAGGACCCGGCAATAACGGCGGAGGAGCCGGCAATAATCCAAACCAACCTCAAGGAGGAGGTAACCAGCAGGGCGGGTTCCAGCAGAACCCGAAGCAGCTTCATGATGGCAATGGGCAGTATTATGTCACAACTCGGCAGCAAAACCCGAGTCGTGGCAGTTACCATGTCTTCACAACAAGCACGTCCAAACGTTCCAAGAAGTTAAAAGTCAGAGCAGTTAATGCAGTAGAGCCGGCCCTTCCGCAGTGGCTCAGGTGGTCAGAGCAAACCATCACATGGAGTCGGGCAGATCATCCACCAAGAGTCGACGATCCAGGGCAGCTAGCCTTGGTAGTGGCACCTCAAGTTGGGGGCTATACATTGAACAAAGTGCTTATGGATGGTGGAAGTAGTATCAACATCTTATATTATGACACATTCAAGAGGATGCAGCTGCAAGATAGACAGCTAATTCCAACAGAGACAGTGTTCCATGGGATAGTACCAGGGAAGTCGGCCAAACCCATTGGTAAGATTTACCTTGAGGTTGCTTTTGGCACAGTGGAGAATTTTCGTTCAGAGATTATGCCTTTTGAGGTAGTGGATCTTAAGAGCCCATATCATGCTCTCTTTGGTCGACCTGCATATTTTAAGTTTATGGCCAGGCCATGCTATGTTTACTTGAAACTCAAGATGCCAGGTCCAGCAGGAGTCATTACAATTAATGGCAGCAGACAGATGGCATCGGAGTGTGAGTTAGGTGATGCAGCTATGGCTGAGACAGCTTGTGCTCAAGAGGAGCTGAAGTTTTACAAGGCAAACGTAGACCCGGAGGACAACTCGGTCCTTAAGAAGCCGGCCACAGAGGAGAAGATGAAATTCAAGTCAGCACAGGACACAAAGCAAGTCGACTTTACCCCTGGTGATTCTTCCAAGCAGTTCACCATTGGGGCACACCTCTCTGATAAATAGGAAAGCGCGCTCGTCGAGTTCATCCGTGAGAATCGGGATGTTTTTGCATGGAAGCCATCTAACATGCCAGGAGTCCCGAGAGAACTCGCCGAGCACAGCTTACATGTTAATCCTAACGCAAGACCAGTTAAGCAGGGTCTGCGCAAATTTCATGATGACAGGAGGAAAGCCATAGGAGAAGAGGTGGCTCGGCTCCTCGCAGCCGAGTTCATCAAAGAGGTCTTTCACCCAGAGTGGGTGGCCAATCCAGTGTTAGTGCCAAAGAAAACAGGAGAGTTGCGTATGTGCATCGACTTCACGGGTCTAAACAAGCATTGCCCTAAGGACCCGTTTGCACTACCTCGCATAGACCAGATCATTGACTCCACAGCGGGGTCAGAGTTGCTTTGTTTCTTTGATGCATATTCAGGGTACCACCAGATCAGACTCAACATAGAGGATGAGCTGAAGACGTCTTTCATTACGCCCTTTGGAGTATTTTGCTACACAACAATGCCCTTTGGACTCAAGAACGCAGGAGCTACATATCAGAGATGTATCCAAAATTGTTTCAAGAAACAGATTGGAAGGAATATTCATGCTTATGTGGATGATGTGGTGGTCAAGTCTCAGAAGGCCGACTCTCTGATAGCAGACCTGACAGAAACCTTTGAGAACCTGCGCAAGTACAAGATGAAGCTCAACCCGACCAAGTGTGTTTTTGGAGTCCCTGCGGGCAAACTCCTAGGCTTCATCGTTTCAGAGCGAGGCATTGAGGCAAATCCAGAGAAAATCAAGGCTATCCATAACTTGCAGAAGCCGACTTGTCTGAAAGACGTTCAAAAGCTCACTGGATGTGTGGCAGCTCTAAGCAGGTTTATTTCAAGACTCGGGAAGAAGGCGGGTCCTCTCTACCGACTCCTAAAGAAGTCAGATAAATTCCTATGGGATGAAGAAGCCGACCGTGCTTTTGAGGAGTTGAAGAAAACTTTGTCAACAGCTCCGGTGCTTGCAGCTCCTACAGATAAGGAGCCCATGCTATTATATATAGCTGCCAACGAGAGAGTTGTCAATGCAGTAGTAGTGGTGGAACGATCAGAGGAAGGAAAGGAGTATCCAGTACAGAGACCTGTCTATTACATCAGTGAAGTCCTCACAGAGTCAAAGCAGAGGTACCCACAGTGGCAGAAGTTGGTCTACGGAGTTTTTCTTGCAAGTAGAAAACTCAAGCACTATTTCCAAGAGCATCCAATTAAGGTGGTGAGTTCAGCACCGTTGGCAGATATTATACGCAACAGAGAGGCAACAGGGCGAGTCGCCAAGTGGGCAATTGAGTTGGGTCCTTATCATATCACATATGAGCCTAGGACAGCGATCAAATCTCAAGCTTTGGTTGATTTTGTCAATGATTGGACAGATTTTACATCTTCACCAAATACTCCCTGCACCAAGTATTGGACAATGCACTTTGACGGGTCCAGACAGCTAGAGGGCTCAGGAGCCGGCGTGGTGTTAACATCGCCTAAGGGAGATAAGTTAGCATACGTCCTTCAGTTACACTTTGATTGCACCAACAACATGGCAGAGTATGAGGCTTTGCTACATGGCCTGCGTTTGGCCAAGGAGATGAACATCAAGCGTATCAGGTGCTTTGGAGACTCGGATCTCGTAGCTCAGCAAGTATCTGGAACTTGGGACTCGAAGGATGCAAACATGGCGGCTTATAGAAGAGCAGTCGAACAGATAGCCGGGTTCTTTTCTGGTTATCAAGTGGAGCATATTGACAGGCGCAAGAACGAGGCTGCTGATGCGTTATCACGACTCGGCTCTCGTCGAGAGAAAGTACCACCAAATGTGTTCTTGGATGAACTCCATCATCCTTCAGTCAAGTTGCCCACAGAGGAGGAGTTAGCCTTCCCAGACCCAGAGTCGGTGTTGGTAGCAGCAACACGAGCAATCCCAACGTGGACAGAGCCCTACCTAGCATATCTCCTGCGGGGTGACCTCCCAAAGGATGAAGTCAAGCGAAAGCAACTCATCAGGCGATGCAAGTCCTACACAGTCATTGATGACGAGTTGTACAGAAGGAGCGTTACTGGAGTCTACCAGAGATGTGTGTCTCCAGAGGAGGGCAAACAAATATTGCAAGAGATTCATGCAGGAGATTGTGGCCATCACGCATCCACTAGATCCTTGGTGTCAAAAGCTTTCAGACACGGGTTCTTTTGGTTAACAGCACACTTGGACGCAGAGAAGATAGTTCGAGTCTGTGATGGATGTCAAAGGTACGCAAGGCAAGACCACGTGCCAGCTCAAGAACTCAGAACCATCCCTATCACTTGGCCGTTTGCAGTTTGGGGACTCGACATGGTGGGCCCTTTCTCAAAGTCGCCTTGTCAGAAGACCCATCTGCTAGTAGCAGTTGACAAGTTCACCAAGTGGGTGGAAGTGGAACCCGTCAGCAGAGTCGACGGTGCATCAGCTGTGAGATTCTTCAAAAAGATAGCAACACGTTTTGGGTATCCTCACAGTATCATTACAGACAATGGTACCAACTTATCAGTTGGAGAGATGGCCAAGTTTTGTGGTGAGAACAACATCAGACTCGACCTAGCCTCAGTGGCACACCCACAGTCCAATGGACAAGCAGAGAGGGCAAATCAGGAGTTGCTGAAGGGAATTAAGCCTCGGCTCCGAGTCCCTTTGCTAAGAGCCGCTGGGAGTTGGGTTGAGGAGTTACCAGCAGTACTTTGGAGTATCAGGACGACTCCTAACAGATCCACCGGATTCACACCTTTCTTTATGGTGTATGGTGCAGAAGCAGTTTTGCCCAGCGACTTTTTGCATGATTCGCCAAGAGTCGCCAATTATGTTGAGGCAACTAATGAGATTGCACGCCAGGACTCGGTCGATGCACTCGAGGAAGCAAGGGAGTTAGCCCTTGAGAGGTCAGCAGTGTATCAGCAAGACTTGCGGCGATACCACGCACGTAGAATCAAGACTCGGACTTTCCAGGAAGGAGACTTAGTGCTTCGCCTTGTCCAGAATAAGGAAGGGATGCACAAGTTATCTCCACCATGGGAAGGACCGTTCGTCATAAGCAAGAACTTGCACAATGGATCGTACTATCTCATTGATGTGCGAGAACCGGCGAGTGAAAGTAAAGGAGCTGATACAGCTCATACACTAGATCCTTATGCAGAGGCAAAGAGGCCTTGGAACATAGCTCAATTACGTCCATATTATACTTAAGTTGTAATAGTTTTATGAGTTGCAAGGCAAAAAGCCCAGTGAGCCATGCCTAGATGTAATCGAATTGTTATGATCAAATGAAATAAAGCCGGCTTTTGTGAACATGAGTCCTTTAGTCGAGTCACCCAGTGAGTGCGCTTTGTTCTTTAAATTTTGATCATCAGGTTCTTGGGGGCTTGCTTTTCAGTGAAAAAAGTTAAGCTTAAACTCTTGGACCCGGCACAGTAGCCAAACTTTTCCTAGTCTTTTTGCTGGTAAGTCAGATGCATCCTGCACAATATGATCTATCTACAGGCATGACTTGTTTCTCTCTCTTATGGATCCTAAGGAACATATGAGTTAAGAACCTGTCAGCACAAACTGTAAGAGAAGTCATGCAGGGCCTACTTATTCATCAGTGAAAAACTAGACGGGTTATAAGAACCAAGCCGATTGGCACAAATTCAAAATAGCTAACAAGCTAAATAGTTTAAAGCACCAGTAGTGCATCATTACAGCCCAAAGTAGCTAACAAGCTACATAGTTTAAAACCATCAGAAGTACATCATTACAAACTAGAATCATCTAGAGAATTGTCCTTAACAGGAGCTGACTCCTTATCCAGAGTCGGGGAGTCCTTCTTAGCAGGAGACTTGTCCTTGGTTTGAACAACAGGAATTGAGGAGCCCTTCTTCACAGGAGATTTGCCTTGTGCTTGAGCAGCAGAGGGAGGAGCCAGCTTCAATGGAGGCTTGGTGGCGACTCTCTTCGTTTGAAAGCCAGTACCCTTGGGATTCTTCATGTGCTTAGCAAGCTCTGCTTGTTTCTGAGCGTCTCCAGAGACAGCTCTAGAAGGAGTGGGCGCAGCAGGAGTCTTCAGAGTGGGCTCGACACTTTGAACAGGAGCCGCCGGTGACGATGAACTCGGACTGGCAGAAGAAGAGAATACACCAGCTGGGTCCTGTGATGGGCGGCCAAAGTTTACTATCTCAGGAGTTTCTGGAGCGACTCTTTTGTTCTCCAAATCATAGTGATGAACCCATACCTCAGGGTCCATCTTATTGGCAATCTCGCAAGCATATGGCCGCACCAATTTTTCTTCGGCCTTGAAGTCATCCTGAGTAAAAGGTTTGCCATCCTCATGTTGCTCAGGCTTCCCCATTGTAAGCATTGCTGGCTCTAGGACAGTTGGATAATAGCTGTGGGCTAAGGCCAAGATCCTGGTGGAGGCTCTCCTCATTGAAGATTGTTTCCACAGACGCATATAGCCTGGTGCTCTGGACAACTCGTCCACCAGACGTTCAGGCTCTTTGGGGCACTTGCCTTTATGGTTGAGATATTTGACCACAGCACGGGCTCCCTCTTGTAGCCCATGACAGTAATCAAGCATCTCAGATAGTTGCTTGCTTGTGGGCAGTTTAAGTTTTGGGGAGTCAGCCCCTGCAGAAAAGAAGAAGTGATTGTCAGTCTAAAAGCAAAGCAGAAAGGTGCAAAAGGAAGTAAGCAAAAGTCATAAACTTACCAAATATGTGTTGGCACATGGCCCCAATGCCTTTTTTGCAAGTGTCGAACACAGCCTTTAGGTCATTGTGTACCTTCTGGGCAATCTTTTTGGCATCAGCCGACTCTTTCTTTACCTGCTTCAGTTGAGCAGCCAAGGCTTTCAGATCCTTCTCAAGCTGAAGGGAGTGCTCTTTTTTTCGGCCAGGGCAGACCTAGCACTGGCAGCTGCCTGGTCCTCAAGTTCTTTCATGTCTCTCTTCATCTTGGAGACAATGCACTGCAATCACAAGTCATAAAGCAAAAGTGAGCTTCACAAGTCAAATAGAGAACTCATGAGCTCCAAGTCGTCACAAGTTAACAACTTGGCGCTTGGGGGCTACTCAGGAGTCAATTTTTTCATAAACAGAAAGCAGGCAGGAGTCCTAATCGACAAGTCATAAGCTCCAAGTCGCCACAAGTCAGCAACTTGGCGCTTGGGGGCTACTCGCAGAGCAGAAATTTTTTCAAGTTAAGTATCAGTAAGTTACATATATTGATAGCTCCAAGTCGTCGCAGGCTGACAACTCGGCGCTTGGGGGCTACTCGTGCGAAAGTTTTTGGTCTAAGGACCCGACAGACAGTAAATTAGCAGCCCCGAGTCCTAGTAGAGTTAAGGACTCAGCGCTTGGGGGCTACAGTATGCAGATTTTTTCTATATAGCAGTTGAGTACAGTTTCAAATCAAAGCACCTATCCTAGTCACAAGTCACCACAGACAGGTGCTTGGGGGCTACTGGAGTAGGAGGATGCTAGAAAGCATAAAAGGGAAAGTCAGAAAAGCTTACTTCATGAACCATATGGAGAGACCTAAGAGCCACTTGTTCTTCATCCTTCAACCTCGCCGATTGATCGTTCAAGTCAACCGCTTCAGCATAAGCTTCAGAAAATGACATGTTATCAGCTACCCGAAGTCGGCTGTAATCGGTAGATGATTTGATCTTGATGGATGGAGAGGCTGCAGGAGTTGGCTTCACAGGAGCCGGATGAACTTGAGGCGCAGTATCAGGAGTCCCAGTCCCAGAGGAGGGCTGGGCTATTGTTGGAGTCGCTGCCCGAGTCCTAGCTGAGGACTCGGGGATGGTTGGAGTCGTGGCTGTACCAGCAGATGCAGCAATGGAAGGACCTGTCCTTGCGCTTGTAGTCTCGGAAGCCGAAGGAGGGACAGGTCCACGCCCAGAGGTAACATCAACCATGCCTGGGAGCTTGGTCACTTTAGCACAAGGCCGAGCCCTGAAATACACAAAGATAGAAGTCAGCACCAGAATTAGTGAAAAGGGAAAAAGCAGAAGTCATTTGAATGCAAGTATAGAAACAAAGGAGTCTCACCCAACATTGGTCTCCAGGTCCAAGGAGGCCTGAGAGTCTGAAGAAGGCATCGACATCCCAGAGTGGTAAGAGTCGTCCTTGTGGGGAGGAGAAGCCGATTTCCGCTGGTGTGAAACTGGCAGAGGCTCAGGAGCATCTGCAGGCCCATCGGAGCGCAGCTTCCTCTTCCTGGCGGCGATAACACTCTGCACGTGTTCCTCAGGCTTAGTAGGTGAGCGAGAGGACCCAAGGACTCGTGAGAGTGGTACCTTGGGAACAGCCTCTCGAGATCCATTATTGTTTGAGGCTGGGGAAGAAGAGGAGTGACTCCTAGCTGAGGACTCCGCAGATGGTGATGGTTGAGCAGCAGCAGAGGTAGTATCAGCTTGTCTAGTGACGGGAGCCTCTGGAGAGGACTCATCGTCGTCAACTTCCTCCACAATGGGAGCCTCCTGAGAGGACTCCTCTTCATCAACATTTTCAATTGGAGCCTCTGGCGAGGACTCCTCATCGGCAGCATCATCTTCAACGGGAGCCTCCTGGGAGGACTCCTCATCAGCGTCATCAGTGTCTTCTGCCACAGTAGTTTGATCTGTGCCAGGAGTCTCTTCTTCAGCCTCAGCCTCAGCCTCAGTTTTGTTTTTAGCACCAGCTCCAGAGGCCGGCTTCCAGAAGGAGTCGGCGAGCTGCAACAGAGTCAACAAAAGTGAGTCAGTAAGCAGTACAAGTGAGATCAAGGTAGAGATAAAGTAGAGAATGATACTTACATCAGGAGCTGGGTTGGTGGAGCAAAATGGCTGGAGCCCAAAATGGGCTTGGTCCTTCACCGGTTTCCCAGTCAACTTTTTGATAAGTCGACCAAGTTCGGGTCCATCAGACAGCTGCTCCGTAACTCGGAGGTCATCACCAGCGCATCTAGTATATGAGCAGATCAGCCGAGTCCTCGAGCTCAGAGGCTGGATTCTCCAAGTCGTCCAGCAGCGGACCAGATCCATATTCTCTAAGTTATGAGATAAGAGGGCTCGGATTCAAGTGATTAGAGACTCGACTCTTGGCCGGGCGGCCTCTGGGCACCTAGCTTTCATAAGAGGAGTCGCCCGGAGGCGGTCCTCAGAGAACAAGGGAAGTTTTGGTTCATTTGCAGGGGAGGTGTCCTTGCAATAGAAGAAGGTTTTTTGCCAATCTTTGATGCGATTGGAAAAGACTGGTTTAGGAAAGACAGAGTTGAGGCGCCGTTGAAGAGCGACGGCGCCACATTGGAGAAGAGGGCCCCCAGAGGTCTCGGGCTGAGGGTTGCAGTAGAAGAGTTCAAGCCAGAGATTGATATCGGGCTTGATTTGGAGATAGTCCTCACACAAGGTCACAAATTTGGAAAGAGTGAGAATGGAATTAGGAGCCAGATCATGAATCCGCAGCTCGTAGAGTTCAAGGAGTTGACGGAAGAAAAGATCACCGGGGGGAGAAAATCCGCGGAATAGGTGCTCCACGAAGACAACCACCTCACCCTTAGCGGGAGAGGGAACGGTTTCATCCCCTGGGGCCCGAGCTTGAGCGCTGGAAGGAATCAAACCTGAGAGCCTGTGAGTCTTCAATTGCTCCGCCGTGACCGTGGATCCACCCCAATCGGCGGAAATCGATCGCTTGGAGGAGGATTTCGCGGCGGCGGCGGCCGCGGCGGCGATGTCCACCGTCCTGCTCGACGAGGATGCTTTGGCCTTGGATGTGGTCTTTGCGCGCTTGGGAGCCATGGCGTGCGGGCGGTGTGTGCTGGGCGCGGGAAGAGATGGGCGCGAAGAGAAAGAAGAGATTTTGAGCTGAAGGGGGCAAGTGAGGTTTAAGACCTAACCCTTCGGTATTTATAAAGAGGGTAAAACCCTAGAGAGTTACAGTGCGGGTCCACAGTAAAACTGTGGATAACGTTTCACTATTAGCAGTTCAGTGGTTAACAGATAGAAAGGGCATAGCGCAGAAAAGTTAAAGTCACAGAAGTGGAAAAAGCCGGCTTGTCCCAGAGTGGCGAGTCCTGTGGCAGTGAAAGTCAAGTTATCTAGTCCTTGCTCGCAAGAGTCACAACAAACCCGGCCAGCATGTGCAAGGGCAAGGGTGATGACTTGAGCAAGGAATGAGGATAAACTCATCTTTTATATGTCTTATGTCTTTATGCAGGAATTCATCTTGGAGCTAGCAGCAAGCGACTTTGGAGCCTGTGGCTCAAGTGGAAGGAGTCGACCCAGGGAGTCGAACCAACAAGTCAGAGGAAGCCGCCAAGCTGCGCCCAAGATAAATTCGGGGGCTACTGATGGGGGGATACTTTATAGGTAGGCCCATGGACCCAGAAAGTAGACCCGCCAAGACCAAGAAGGCCAACGCCGAGTCACGAGACAAGTCACATGGGCTGGGCTGGAGACAAGCCGACCAAGGCCCGTGTGGAGAAAGAGGCTCGTCCAAAGAAGGAGTCCAAGTACAGCCCGGAGTCTAACTTGGAAGACCAAGACGTAGAGTAGGACTCCGTGTTCTAGTGTGACTCGGTATAGCCTGTAAGTCCAGGGACCCGGCAGCCTTTATAAGCAGGGTCCTGGACCTTAGATTGATGAGCTTCAACTAGTAGAGAGAAACCCTAGCCACCAGAGAGAAGTCGCCGGCTCCTGAGTTGTGGGAGCCGGGACCTTGTAATCGAGATATCATCAAGAGCAATAACATAGAAGCAGGAAGTAGGTCTTTACCTCTAATCAGAGGGGCCAAACCTGGGTAAATCATTGTTCCTTGACGAGATTAACCGTTCCTACGTACTTCAATCACCAATGGCCCCAGAACTCATCTTCCCTGAGGAAGAACTTGCCGTGACAACCCCACGACAGGTTCGTTCTTGCTACAATTGTCAAGACAAATATCACTTTGTGGCCGATTGTCCGTTTGAGAATAGAGAACACCATGGAGGGAAGCTTGTTCGAAAGGACAAGTCTAAGGACGCCCATAGGAAACCTTTCTTTAAGAAGAATGCTATCAACAAGAAGCCTCCAAGGATTGTGTTGTTGGGAATATGCCCTAGAGGCAATAATAAAATGGTTTATTAGCATATTCATGTTTATGATAATAGTTTATTCTCCATGCTATAATTGTATTAACCGGAAACATAATACATGTGTGGAATATAAACAAACAGGTGTCCCTAGTAAGCCTCTACCGGACTAGTTCGTTAGTCAAGAGATGGTTAGAGTTTCCTAACCATGGACTTGTTACAGTCACTTGATAACGGAGTCATATCATTAGGAGTAATGATGTGATGGACAAGACCCGATAATAAAGAGTTGCAATTGATCGTGTCACAACAGTTTCATTGCCAACACTTTTAGTATGCCAAGTATAGTTTCCTTAGACCATGAGATTATGTTACTCCCGTTTACCGGAGGAGTACTTTGTGGACATCAAACGTCACTTCGTAACTGGGTGATTATAAAGGTGGCTTTCAGGTATCTCCGATGGTATTTGTTGGGTGACATGAATCAAGACTGGGATTTGTCCTTCCTTGTGACGGAAAAGATATCTCTGGGCCCTCTCGGTAATATAGCATCGGAAAGGTTGCAACCATGTGATTAAGTGGTAATCACGGTGATCCTATATTATGGACGAGTAAAGAGAACTTGCCAGGTAACGAGATGAAACTAGATATGGAGATATCGACGATCGAATCTCGGGCAAGTTGAATATCGGTGAGACAAAGGGAATCGTATATGAGATTAAGAATCTCCGGCATCGTGGTTCAATCGATAAGGAACTTCGTTGAATATGTGGGAGTCAATATGGGCATCCCGGTCCCGCTATTGATTATTGATTTGATCATGTCTGCATGTTCTCGAACCCGTAGGGTCACACACTTAAGCTTCGATGTAGCTAGGGCTTGAGATTTTTGATGGTATGAACGAATGGTGATTCGGAGTCTCGGATGGGATCCTAGACATCACGAGGAGATCCGGAAGAGTCCGGAGAATAAGATTCATATAAGGAAAGTGGTTTCCGGAGGTATCGGAAAAGTTCCGAAATATTCCGGTAGGGTACCGGAAAGTTCTAGAAGGTTCCGGAAAGGTTCCGGAGGGCCCCACCTTGGGGGCCACGAACCTAGGAGGGCTCACATGGACCAAGGGGGCGTGGTGCAGCCCACATGGGCTGGCCGCACCAGCCCTCCAAGGCCCATGCGGCAAAGGCAAAGGTGGGGGCAGCCCTAACCCTAATTTAGGCGCCTTGGGGGGCAAGTTCCCTCCCTTGGCCGGCCCTAGATGGGATTGGGGCGCCCCCCACAGCCCCCTCACGCCTATATAAGGAGGAGGGGAGGGCTGGGTGTTGGGAATATGCCCTAGAGGCAATAATAAAATGGTTTATTAGCATATTCATGTTTATGATAATAGTTTATTCTCCATGCTATAATTGTATTAATTGGAAACATAATACATGTGTGGAATATAAACAACCAGGTGTCCCTAGTAAGCCTCTACCGGACTAGTTCGTTAGTCAAGAGATGATTAGAGTTTCCTAATCATGGACTTGTTATAGTCACTTGATAACGGAGTCATATCATTAGGAGTAATGATGTGATGGACAAGACCCAAATAATAAAGAGTTGCAATTGATCGTGTCACACAAGTTTCATTGCCAACACTTTTAGTATGCCAAGTATAGTTTCCTTAGACCATGAGATTATGTCACTCCCGTTTACCAGAGGAATACTTTGTGGACATCAAACGTCACTTCGTAACTGGGTGATTATAAAGGTGGCTTTCAGGTATCTCCGATGGTATTTGTTGGGTGACATGAATCAAGAGTGGGATTTGTCCCTCCGTGTGACGGAGTAGATATCTCTGGGCCCTCTCGGTAATATAGCATCGGAAAGGTTGCAACCATGTGATTAAGTGGTAATCACGATGATCCTATATTATGGACGAGTAAAGAGAATTTGCCAGGTAACGAGATGAAACCAGATATGGAGATATCGACGATCGAATCTCGGGCAAGTTAAATATCGGTGAGACAAAGGGAATCGTATACGAGATTAAGAATCTCCGGCATCGTGGTTCAATCGATAAGGAACTTCGTTGAATATGTAGGAGTCAATATGGGCATCCCGGTCCCGCTGTTGATTATTGATATGATCATGTCTGCATGTTCTCGAACCCGTAGGGTCACACACTTAACGCTCCGATGTAGCTAGGGTTAGTGATGAGATATTTGATGGAATGAACGAATGGTGATTCGGAGTCTCGGATAGGATCCCGGACGTCACGAGGAGTTCCGGAGTGGTCCGGAGAATAAGATTCATATAAGGAAAGTGGTTTCCGGAGGTTTAGAAAGGTTCGGGAATTTATCGGTAAAGTACCGGAAAGTTCTAGAAGGTTCTAGAGGGGTCTAGAAGTGGGGCCCATAGGAGTATGGGGCCCACAAGGCATGAAGGGGTAGTGGGCTGGCCTATTGGGCCAGCCGCACCACTCCCTCAATGGCCCATGCGGGCCAAGCTTCTAGAAGGGGGGGGCCGGCCTAAACCCTAGAGGGTTGCTTGGGGGGCAAGCCTCCCCCCTAGCCGCCGGCCCTAAGAGGGCAAGGGGCGCAGCCCCCCTGGCCACCTATATAAGGAGGGGCTGGGGGAGGGCTGCCGCACCCCTGATGCTCCCTCCTGCCCTAGCCGCCACCCCCTCCCTTGGCCGCACCTCTCCCTCTTGCCGCGCCACCTCTCCCCGAAGGGCTGCCGCGCCATGCTCCTCCTCTTCCACCTTGCCGCACCACCTCTCCTTGCTAGGGTTGCTGCGCCATGGTCCTCTCCCTCCTCGTGCTTGGCTAGGCGTAGCCATGCTCGTGGAGATCATCATCATCAACGCCACCACAACCGTCGTGGTGCCGAGATCCATCTAGCCATCTCCACCTTGCTTGCGGGATCAAGAAGGAGGAGATCTACATCGAGCCGTACGTGTGGATACCGCGGAGGTGCTGCCCCTTGTGGCACCTCGTCGGATTGGACTTCGAGGAAATACATCTCCTCGCGACTAGATGAGTCTAGTTGCGGGGATCGACTAGCCAACCCCTGCACCGACAAAACGCGTTTGTTGATCTTCAAGGGTAAGAGATTGGATCTCATCTTCGCTACCTTCGTCTAATAGATCTAGATCCTTGGGGTTTCTTCCGCTTGTTTCGTAGGAAAATTTTGTTTTCTATGCAACGACCCCATCAGTGGTATCAGAGCCTAGATCTATTCGTAGATGTTGGTGCGATTAGAACACAAGTGTTGTGGGCGTTGATATTTTGTGTTGCTACCTTCTCGCGTGCACTTTGCGTCTTTGCGGTATTGTGAGATGAAGCGGCCCGGACCAACCTTACTCGTCCACGCACGAGAGACCGATTCCACGATTGACATGCAACTTGTTTTGCATAAGTGGCTGGCGGGTGTCTGTTTCTCTTGCTTTAGTGAAGATGCAATTTTCAATGGAAGGCCTTTCAAAAGGATGAGTAAATAAGCAACTACTATATCACCGTTGTGGTTTTTGCGTAGATTAGAATGGTTCTATCTCGTTGACCCAAGCCACGTAAAAATTGCATAAACAAAGTAGAGGACGTCTAACTTGTTTTTGCAGAGGGGGTCATGTGATGTGGTATGGCCAATATGTGATTTGTGATAATGTATGCAATGATCATGTTTGTAATCTTCACGACTTGCATGTCGATGAGTACGGCAACCGGCTGGAGCCATATGGTTGTCTTTTATTTTATGTGACCTGCGTGTCGATGAATCACCATGTAATTGCTTTACTTTATTGCTAAGAGTAGCATTAGTTGTAGTTGCAATAGTTGGTGGACAACCATGGTGATGGCGCCACGATGATGGAGATCATGCCGGAGATGGAGATCATGCCGGTGCTTTGGAGATGGAGATCAAAAGCATAAGAAGAAAGGCCATATCATATCACAATTATGAATTGCATGTGATGTTAATCCTTTATTATGCACCTTATTGTTATGCTTAGATGTGATCGCGACGGTAGCATGATAAGGTGATCTCTCACGTTAATATCAAGATGTGTTCTTCCCTAGTATGCACTGTTGCCAAAGATCTTCGTTCGAAGCACCACGTGATGATCGGGTGTGATAGATTCTACGTTCACATACAACGGGTGTAAGCCAGTTTACACATGCGGAAATACTACGGTTTCCTTGACGAGCCTAGCATGTACAGACATGGCCTCGGAACACAAGAACCGAAAGGTTAAACACGAGTCATATGGACGATATGATCAACATGGCGATGTTCACCAATGAAGCTACATCATCTCACGTGATGATCGGTTGTGGTGTAGTGGATTTGGATCGTGTGTCACTAAACAACCAGAGAGATGTTGAGTTTAGTGGGAGTTCATTAAGATGAACTAAAATTATCATAAACAAAAGTCCAGATGTCTTTGCAAAAATCCTTGTAGATCATGGTCGACTACGGTAGTCAGTTCGTTGCTGAAAAACTGCGTCTCGATGGGTCAAATTTTGTTAAAGTGGTACCTGCGTTTGAATAAGTCCTACACACCCATGCTCAGCTCTACGTGCTAGAAGAACCAATAGGAGATAAACCCAAATTTTTCTGCAAGCTATGAAGAGTACATGGAGTGGTTTTGAACCACCTACTTGAAAGTCAAGTGGATGATGTGCACCTTCATGAATTCTTACCTAAGTAGACAATTCAAGAACTTGACTACAATGGAGATTGTTGGTGAACTGAAAAATTGTTTTTCAGCACAAGTTAGAATTGTAAGGTTTGTATGTCTGAACGGTTTTCTTTCACTCAAGATGGAAGAGAACACTTGCTTGGAACAACACCTGAGGATAATGCATGAGATACATCATCGTCTAGTGCTTGTTTGGAACCACGAGATGAATGACGGTTTCGCGACAGATGGGGTGATACACTAGCTTCTCCCCAGCTTCAAGAATTGTGTCGGAGACTAGGTCATGGGAAGGGATTTGATCACTTTCTGTGAGTTTGTGTCTCGGCTGCGTCATGTCAAAGTGGAACCCATAGCAAGAGAAGTTGACAAAGCAGAAAGTATATATTGATATACAAGTTATAAGTGTTTAAGTCCAAATTGCAATTGTGGCGGTTTCAATAAGTATTTGATACTCATTCTGTTTTATGAAAACAGAACCTGCTGCTTGAGATTTGCATAAAGGATATGGGAAGACGTTGCAGAATAGTGGCAATCAAGGAGTTGATGCTGGCAACGATCTGTCTCTACATTTATCATTTTGGATTAGAGGATTTGAATAAGTGTTGTAATCGAATTAAGTGTGATTTTAATTAGTGTGTCTTGCTATGTGAGACAGTTATTCATGTTAAAGACAATGGTTGTTCTATTTTCATGAATAATTCTTTTTGGAAATCACAAGTTTCGATTATAAGTGTATTATTCTTATTATAATCTAAATGATAAATTGGTTAAACATTTATAAAAATTATGTGACATACTAAAGATATCCAAAACTTTATAATGACAATTGTTTTAGTTGTGCTAAATATTGAATAAACATTTTGATGTTTTATCAATGCGCCTTATTGAAGGAGTATGACTAAAATGCCACCCTTTGGAAGAGTGACAGGAGTTGCTGGAAATAAACACAAGTGTTGGTTGTATTTTCAGCGAATGTTAAATGTCATTATTTTGTGCGCTCCATCATAAATGATTAAATAGGTGTATTTATTCGAGTTATGATATTTGATGAGATCAAATAAATTTCTGGAGTTTAGGATATTAAGTTAACAAGAAAATTGAGTCTTTATGATTTGATCAAAAGAGACAAAATATTTGAGTTATATGTTAGTATGTGGACTTGTGAGAAGTGTTATCACAAATTACAATATTTAGAATATTTTCAAAGGAGTTTGATATGTCCTAAGATATTGTAATCACACACTATTTGATATTGTGTGGTCTCAAACAAGGGTATTATTTCGGGGTTTGATAAATAGCATTTAGATTTATTTGATAAACACTCTGTTTAGAAATAAGTATCTATTTAATGATTTGCTTTTCGCATATGAGTTATGTGAAACAGTGGTTTCATTAATTATGAGATAATTAGAAACTATTGCAATAAAGTTTGTAGTATATTCATATGTGACTATGAATAGAGATTCCACAATGAGAGACTAAAAAGGACAAATCAATTGTTGATTGTGTTAAATGTTTTAGTGGATTTATCGTGAAAAGGTTTCATTGATAAAAGAATTGATGGAATGGAAAAGCTAAAACCTTGCTTGTTTATGTTTCAAGTGGCACATATGTAAAGTGCTATGTTGGTTAAAACTTGACACATAAAGGAATTGATGATGGTGATCATTGAATTTCGGTTTAGCTTGTCTAAAGAAAAGTAGGATTCATGAATATAAAATTTTGTCAGGTTACAAAATAATATTCATGATTTACTTGTCATGTTTCAGAAACAAGACATACCTACGAAACTGCAAAGAAGAAATAGAAGCCTTAAATACGAAAATGACTAAGAGTCATCCTGTGTTAAGTTTAAATCACAAAGTAATTGTTGCTTGATTTTGTGAAAGTGATGTTTCACATATTTATTCCTCAAAAGGTGTTTTGTAGAGAATAAATAAAACTTAAAGCTAGTAGAGTACTAGTGTTCGTATATGAGTTCTCGATTTAAAAGTTAATTAAGAATTTTGGAGGTGTCCAAAATATCGAGAAAATACACGAGTGTGATCTAATTAAAATATGTGGTGACATATATTAAGTCAGAGCAGAAACTATTTTCCAAGATCAAAATATGTGGTGACATATGTTTGAGTGGGAGCTAGTTAAATCATGGTCAAATATAGAGATAACATATTTCTGAGTGGGAGCCAAAGTGGTTTCACAATTTAATATGTGTATGGTGTATATTTGAGTGGGAGTTTACAACATCTTGTTTGAGTGAAATGGAGATTTCATAAATGTTGTAAATGAGTCAGGAACCAACGTATAACTTGTGAAGTTAGTTTGAAATGTCAAATATCTATGGAGATAGATGTATCTATGGAGGATAGATATGTTTGATAAAGCATTATGTCATGATGTTTAACCTAAGTAAGATTTTGAAGGAGTTCAAAATAAAACAAGAGAAGAAAGGTTCATCTGCTTGTGAGAGATAGGTGAACATTGAGTTGATAACTCAGTACAAAATGATGGTTGGTGATATGTTAGAATTCGCTATGAATCGTCATAGGACTAAACATATAAGAACCATGTGTTTGTATTTGACGATATGTGACCCAAGTTCTTGGTTAGAAGAACATGTTAAATGAGGAGTCATTTTTCCATGGAGTTGAGATAATAGAATCTAGAGATTGGTAGACTTGGTTGAAGTCATAAAACCAAACTAGATTGGGGATCTCATAATAGCAGAAGCGCAGCGAAAGCATGATCGAAAATATCGAAGTGACATGATTGCACTGTCGATTTGTGAGTCTACAACATATAGGAGTATATGATTAATTCAAGGATTAAAAGATATAATATTTTGGTTTGAGAAATTTTGTTTCAAGACTAAGTGAGTTCCGGGTGCACATGCTATGTGAAAGTCCTCTTGACTGATCATAACGTCATGTAGGCATAAAAGGGAAATGAAAATCTCACTCTCTAACCAAATATATTATATTCATCATTGATGATGTGAATATCATGTGATGATAATGGGTTTATCATGAGATGATAAATAATGTCAATTAGGGTGACATTGACGTTTTGCAAAGAACATAAAGAACTGTATAGTACAGAACACGGACATAACCTCTTCCACGAGCAAACATGATCAGCACTGAGACTCCATGAGTGTTAGACACCATGAGTGTTGGATCGAGAAAATGTAACCTAGATTATTGACTCTAGTGCAAGTGGGAGACTGTTGGGAATATGCCCTAGAGGCAATACTAAAATGGTTTATTAGCATATTCATGTTTATGATAATAGTTTATCTCCATGCTATAATTGTATTATGGAAACATAATACATGTGGAATATAAACACCAGGT